>RXPK01000054.1:1827098-2427098 GCA_004143645.1 Protaetia brevitarsis | reverse complement strand
AAATGGATACGCTATATTAAGTTTTCTAATGTATACGGTAAGCTGCATCTACATACATACGACGACGACGGCAGCGGTATAACGGTAAGTTCTTCCTCCAAGTAAGTCGAGTCGTCGTTACCTTGCCGGCTTTTTATTTGTTTATTTGTTCCGAACGACGCGTTGTTTTCTGTTTTGCGGGCGTACGTTTTGAAGCGCGACTCTCTAGAGCACCTGCGAACACACTCCAACAACATCCATTAAGGCAATGCATCCAGGTCTCTTCTCAACTGAATAATCCCGAGGATTATTAGATGGATGACTCTTTTAAGATACAAGAGATAATACTACCTCTAATAATATATATACTTCATAAATTGTTGAAAATTTCGTAGCAAGTATTTTTGATACTATATTTTCACAAAGCAAACTAGACTAGTAGATTCTGTAACAAGGTTAGAATAAAAAAATTCGATACGAATGGAAGATTCACGAGTATTTTCATTCTAACAGTACCTAGCAGACTATATTCATTAAAATAAATCTGAACGAAACAAATTATATATATTATGTATTTATTTATATACATATATAAATTGTATTTGTGTTCTTAGCCGTGTGTACTATTTAATTTGAATGCTTTTTTCTTTGATTGTAGCGGCTTAATGTAAGAATTAAGTAAAATAAAACTTTCTTTTTACGTTTCGACAAATATATTTGTCTTAACATAAAAATCTGCAAAGAAAATTATTACATTAAGAAGAGGCAAATAACGAAAATGTGTATAATACTATTACAAAAGGTGATTGTTTTCAAGTTATATACTTACATTAAATGTCATAATAATAATAATTAGGCCGAAATTGTTAAGTTAAATTTTGAAAAATAGGTAATACATATTTGAAGACATTATTTTAATAGATAGAAATGATCACTTGCAAGTAATATGTTAGATTTTAAATTACTATGTTTGTTTTCGTTGTTTACATGGTGAGAATTTTACAAGTAATGCTTAAATATACGAACATATTTGCCGTTCCTGTCAACAACACGGTTACTTTTTATAGGTTGAAAAAGATTTAAACTGCGAAGGTAAATAGACTAGTGAATATACAGAGGTATTGGAAAGTAACAAGTCAGGATATTATATTGGGGTGGTAAAAATAATGCTGATATAGGTGAATAGTTGAATCATGTTACAGGATGGAGTAATATATTTTGGATAGGTTTTCAATGTCCGATCTGTCGTTTACAGCGTTATTATGTTTTTTTATATGTATTGATTCAGTTATATTTCTGGCTTTGTTATTTCTTTCCTTATCTAAAAACACAGGCCACACATTTAACTTTAATGAAGTCAACATTTTAGATTCAATAATTGAAAAAAAACTAATTTTTAAATTTGCTACATTTATTCGATTTTACAAATAATTTTTTATGTATCCTTCTACTGCTTGAGAAGACTTCTAGCCTCTATGCCTTTTTAATGTTGCAATATCCTCTCCTGCATTTACCAACGTACTCGCTGAGATTCGGTGGAAACAGTGATCTGTATACTCTTGTGGGTTGTCTAGATCCAGGAATGTGGCAATTTGTTAAGGCATTGTTTATTTTATCCCAATTACTTGTCGTTACATTTATTGTTATTATTTTTTTTGGAAATTAATAAAAAAAGTTATCAAAAGAAATATTATGAGGTCTTAAAGCCCAGTATTTCTTTAAAATATTACGAAAATCGCTCGAGATTATAAACTCTGTTCGTTTTTTAAATTTTTGTATTAGGAATTGCATTAGTATTGCGGATCCCAAATCGTTGATGTTGTAAAGATACAGAACACCAATGACGAGGGTGACCTAAATATACATTTCGTTAAAATTTGCTGTTTATATTATAAGTTTTCTTACCTTTGTAGCTAAGTACTTAATGGTGGGCACTATCGTTAGTGACTATCGATAACTATCGATAGTTTTGACTATCGATAACTATCGATAATCGATTATCGATAACTATCGATAGCTGACTATTGATAGTTGAAAATATAGATAATGCCCACCAGTATTATATTTATATATAATTTACAACGCAGAGAGATGCTCAAATTCAATGTAAACATGACAAGTATAGTGCTATTTATTTTCCTTTTCTGGGTAGCTTAAAGTTTTATTTATGTATTGTCTTGTTAGTTAGAAACGTTTGTGTTATCAATCATCAACTATTCATTTAGTGAAACTAATTCTTTCTTTTGTAATATCCATACTAGCAGGTATTGATGAAACCATAAAATACTAGCGTCAGAGTTCTTATTAGTCTGGTATAAAAAAAAACACAAATAATAAATAACAAGAAACAAAACAAAATGTATTTCTGAGGACATATTAGTTGAGTAGAGTGATGGGCATTATCGATGATCGACAGTTATAACTATTGATAGTTAGATCGATAGTTATCGATAGTCAACTATCGATAGTTATCGATGGTCAACTATCGATAGTCGACTATCGATAAGTTGGTCCGACTATCGATAGTACTATCGATAGTTGAAAATACCGATAGTACCCACCACTATAAGTACTATATCACACGGTACAAAACTTTTCATTTGCTGTTGGTATATATTTCGTATACCAACCGTTATAGCCTATGGAAACAGCCGATACAACAGCTGGAGCGGTAAGAATCAGATACACACAGTTTTTCGTTCAAAAGCACGTGCAACGGAAATATGTGGACGTACCGATGAAATTACTATTTTACATCTTATTGAATAGTGACCCGCACGCCTTCACGAACAAAGAATGCAGCAACCGGGAGTAAACAAAATATTTTTTTGCTCAAAACCTGAACGGGTTTCTTTGCTTATAACTCAGTAGCTTGGAATAAAAGAACTAACCAAGCCAGCGAGAGAATTAACCTCTCAAGGTGCAAAGATTAGCATGCATACATATATATGAGTGGTACTATCAGAACTGCCCAACAGAATTTGTTGAAATAGTCCTGCATCTTACACCATTTCAGATTGTGCCAAAAGCCAGGGCAAAAGGAACAACACTCAGAATGATCACGGAAGAAACCACTAGACATAGACCTCAATTTCCTAACGGTGATCAAACCTGAGATATGCTGCCGCAATGACGTGAGAAAAAACAATTCGTGAAAGAATTTACCACAAAGCTTAGCAACAAGTGAATGCGATCAAAATACCATCTAGAAATTTAATAGAAATGCCCCCAAACTATACGCGGATGATTCCAAATGGCATTGGGACCTGGACGAGAAATATACGGGCCTAGAGGCAACTATTTCGAAAACCTTGGAAAATAGTCTCTGCCGAGCTTCCGGAGATAAGCAGTGAACTGATCTGGGATAGGTTGGGGTTTGAATATGGTGAATCAAGAATGGAGGTGTCGGTTTATGGTACCTTGGATCTGGTGTCTAGGATAGTTATTCTTGATTAGGGTATCGGTGACACGGAATAACTCTTTGAATAAGGAATTAGGTTCGACATCGTTTTTTTTCTGAGTAAGATGGTAGTGTGAAAAGACATTTAGGCAACAATCCGAATGTGTAAATGTGTTTGCGGTAAACGGATTGTCCCAAAGAATCAGCAGAGCGACAATTCACTAGGACATCTAGGAAAGGAAGAGTACCGTCTGACTCGACTTCCATGATGAATTTAATGGAGCTATGTTGGAGTTAAGGAATGTGAGGAAAATGTTTAAGGAATGACGTACCTACCCAGCATTACAGTTTCTGGTAATACAGAAGAAAAAGAGGAACCCATTGCTGCACCCGAAATTTGTTCGTAGTAACAGCCGCGAAATTGGAAGTATGTGAAGGTAAGGCAGATTTTCACCAAATTAGCTAAGTATCCGGTCTGGAGGTATTAGATCGATTTACGAACTTTTGGTATACGATTAAACTTCGAAATAAGAGTTTCATTTCGAAACTAACAAGTAAATGCTAGGGATCTACTGTAAGTCCACTCAGTCAATGAACGAAATGTCTGTAATAGTGGTTAAAGGAATCACTGTTGCCATTGTAAAGGTTTGAGGATCTTGGGATAGTATTTGGAGTGCTTGTATGTGGGAGTGTTTATTGTACTAACAACAATACGTAAAATAACATTGGATTTGTGGATTTTGAGTAGACCGTATAGTTTTGATGCATTGGTCAACCCGGCCAATCATTTCCTACCTCCAATAGTAAGGCACTTAAGGAATCACACAGCGATTTCTGATGCTTCTACGGATTTATCGTACTTAAGTGCTTCCAAAGTTGCTCTGATTTCGGCAGAGGAAGTCTTTAGGTCTGCATCCAAGCGAGACGATTCACTTGCGTCATTGTAGAGGTCAAAAAGCCTACAACCACAATCGTTTGAAGTTTTGCTTGCATACGTAAAAATAGCAGAATAACCGGAAAAAAAACTGTGCAGTATATCTGCATTTATAGGTTTACCTAATAAGCTTTGTCCAAAATGAATGGCTCTGAGATGAACATTGTAGTGGTTTCAAATAATGATTAAATAAAATCTATTTGCGGAAATTCTGGAAAAGCTATCGAAAGGTCTAAAACTTTAAAAACATCTATAAGCAGCAGTCAACAAGACAGGTTTGCTTTTGCCAAAACGCGTTTGCCAGCTTCAGAACGGAAGCACTACGCATTTTAAAAGGCATACAATCTAAAAATCGATCATAACATTTCAACAGAAAGCATTAAATACTTTTCCTATATTTTGACATTTTGACATCAATTTTGATTACTTGCAACCCGATAGATTGCATTACTTACTTTCGAAACAGTTTTCCTAATTTTTTGCGATAGAACAAAGACGCTGTAGAAATAACAAAATGAGGATGACATCTCCGCGCCTCCACGTACAAATGCAAATACCCAAAAGGTTTGCAAAATAAAAAAAAAAACACCGGACAATACAAAAGTCACGTAACGCAACTTACAGGCGAATACAATCGAGGCGTGTGTAGATGTGGAGAATAGCTTAACGAACAGCCAACCTCTGCAAGACCACGTGTAGAGCTCCGGTGTCCTTGCAACGTGTGTGCCCTCCAACCCCCAAAAACTGCCTCTGATTTATCGTCCATACGTGTTATATATCGCGTGATATATGGACTAGACCGACAGACTGCTGCTAAGAAATCCACTGTGCTAGAGCACCCCCGAATATCCACCGATATCTGGAGCCGATCTTGGGAATCGGCCGTAAATATACCCAGATTTATGCCGGCTCACCTCTTTTTCAGATATGGAAAAGCGAACCCCGCCGTAGGTGTGTATGTATGTGTTCCCTTTCTCGATCCGATCGGGAGTGAATCGGGACTTTTCTAATTACGAAAACGTCATTCAAAAATCGCCCTGTGATTTGTGCGCTACAGCAGAGATGCTGATACCATTTTTTTCTCTATAGGTACGTTCTTCCTTTTTTTCCGGAAAATCGATGGTTTTATTTACGCCCAAGGCAACGATATAAAAAAAGGTGAAAAATTAATCTGCAAATCATCGAAAATCCGATATAATTCCCCTCTCAAACGATACCGTAGAGATAGGCGCGTAAAATAAATAACGATCCCATTCCCTATTATTAAAACAGGAATAAAATTTCCGACAAACCTACATTCTGCGGACTGCGAGTTCCCTCGGTCTCCGCTAGAGGGGGAACGCCAACACGAGGGAGTCGCTCGCAAGCGCGTTTCCGGCGCAATAGCAGCACTCGGACCCGACTCATGTCAGTCATTCAGCATTACACCGCTTCACAAACATACGGTTTAATCTTTTTTAAAGAGGGTAGGGTTTAGTTTACTAATTAAGAACCATTTAAAACGTCATTTTTCTGTTTGGCTTTTTCGCGGTAATTGTATTTAATTTTTTTTTCTACAACCACTGTTCTTTCCTTTCTTTTCAACGTCGAGTATCATTCCGTTGTTGGTCCCTTCAGGGAGATATTAAAAATAAATAAAGGGAAAGCTTTAGATTTTTATATAATGCACAGATTTAGTCATTTTACGTTTTATTTATATTCGTTTTAATAACATTTGCCTAACATATTTCAAATTAAACAATAATAGGTGTATTATCGACACTAAAATTGAAGTACCTAATCACAACAACAACTCATTGGATTATATTTTGTATATTCATGGCATACATAAATCAATATGAGTGTTTTACAATAATTGAGTTCATATCCTTTCGTTCTTGTGAAACTAAATCTCTATTTATATATTTTAGAGTGTAAAATATTCTTCCTGAAATAAATATGTTGTGGTTTTTTTTCTCAAACAAGTTATAATGATTCCGGTGGAAGGATTTTATTGTAGACTTTCAAATTTCTGACACGAAGAGAAACGTTTAAGAGTTATGACTATCGTTCTGTATCATACAAAGACTGTTCCTTTTTATTCGACTAATTCATTTCGAACATCCGACCCTGCAGTGGTTTGTCAACAATGATGACCGGAGGTGCACAAGTGGAAAGAGTTTCAGACGTAGAGTAAATAATATGGAGCTGTATGTGAATAAATGTGAAATGTGACGATTAAAATTATGTCACTTTATTTTAAAATGAATTAAGTTTGTTATTGTGATAAATAGCAATATAGCAGTAAATGAGTACCTAACAAATAAAATGATTTAATGTGACCTAGAAACCTCTGCACAGCGACAATAGTTCTTCTTATCCATGTACTTTCTTAATTCTTGTTCTGTTGTATATAATAGATTCATTCGGAAATCCAAATAAACTGCAACCATCGTTAACAGCAAAATTTATTTTACAAGAGGGAATGGCACAATAGCATGATGCCCATTCGCGTCTTCTTTCACGGTTATTTCACTTAAACCTAGCAATATAATATATAACAATGTATGTAAATGTTACGGCCACTAACCTTACCTTTTACACAATGCACCTTATCAATATTCATTAATTGTTTTTAAAACTGCAGGGGTAATTTAAAACAAATAAAATACATAAAACAAGTAAATAAACAAACATTCATATGTTTTATCTATTTACAGTACCTACATAAATTAGTTTTAATTTATGTAGGTACCAATGTAAACAACAACAAATTGCTATATTGGGAAGCTGTTGTTTGAAATGAAGTTAGGCTAAATTCAGACCCCGATGGCTCATCCGTTGTCTTTACTATTTGTACTCTGATTGGTGTCACAACCCAAACGTTGCTATTAATAACTCTAACTATACATTCAATTTAATTATTTATTTTTTCTTTGTTGTTGAGTATAAGATATTTATTGTTTGTGCCTCCATCCAGAAACACTCATTTTGCGCTCTTTCAACGCAGCCGAAAAACTACCGTTTTCCAGCCTAAGCAGGCAAAAATGTCACTAAAGATTGGCATACTACATAGGATATGACAGGTGTGTGATACATTGTCATTAAGCTACTAACCATACTAAGATGAACTGTCATCTCCAGTGTACTTGTTATTGATAAATAGATATTAAACTAGAAAGAAAATTACAGAAAAAGACTTATTTTCGGAAACGTCAAAATACGAAGGTATGTAACATGTATGCCAACTTGCAGCGCGACACGCTAACGTCAAAATTTCCTTTCTATTATAATTCAAAATTAAGGTTTATCGGCCCGAAAAATAGCCCAAAAAAACGCATTTGCGAGTATTCGTATAAACCATACTCATACTCGAAAAATAGCTTCTGGCCTAGTGATACATTTGGCCTATTCTGTTCTTAATTTCCTACAGAAACATTTTTTCGCTTCAATTTTTTTGTGTAATCTTTTTCAATATGTTATTAGGTCCGCCTATAAATAAATTTATAATCTATAGATTGTTAATTTATAAATCTAATTTTATAAGGAACTGCCTTTTGATCCTGCGATATCTCGTTTAATAATAGAAATTTACAGCGTCTAGTTTTCTCTTTTGACGGTTTTCCCAATGAATTTTTGCTTTTCGTATATCTCTTGGACCTTCCCCTCAACTCCTTGTCTGCTCTCGTGCTGCGTTTTTAGACATTCTTAGAATATATTTTGGGCCTACATATAAAGTTGATGATCCCTTTCTTGCTAACTCATCGGCTTTTCCGTTTCCTTCGATTGTTGAATGTTCGGGCACCCATAGTAAAGTGATTTTAGTAAGGCCTATCAAGCTGTTCAGTTCTCCAACATATTCCCAAACCAATCTTGATTGCATCGTAGGATTCACTAGTGCTCTCAGTATCGCCTGGTTGTCTGTTGCAATATAGATCCGCTTACTTTTATGAGCTCTATGATTAATTTCTGTTGCACAATGCAATATTGCGTATTCCTCTGTTTAAAATATCGTGAAATATTTTCCTATTGGAAGAGTGATCATTATATTTCTTATCTCACTGTAGATTTCAGCTTCAGTTCCGTTATCGGTTTTTGATCCGTCTGTAAACCAAATCAATTTGCCGAACCTGCCTTAGTAGTTGAGTCGATTCAAGCTTATCCGATCTGTGATTTCCACCTCTAAAATTGTTAAAAGATATGTCGAAATCATCTGGTCTGGTCTCATTCGTAAAGGCTACCTTCCACATAATGGACAATATTATTGTGGCCCAATCCTGCGTATTCACCACTTGGTAGTACTTGCAATCTGAGATTTCCCATTGTTACCTCCCAAATTATCACTAAATGGAGAGTAGAGAGGTTTAGGATGCTTTCCATTGCTGCTCTAAGAGTGGCCTCATCGCTTCTTCTTTTCCAAAACGTGCAAGCCTCTGTATCTTGCTAAGGTTAGTTATAGCAGTTTACCCACCATGCCAGAGATGCATAAGTGATAATGGGTCTGACCACCGTGATCCAGTATATCATATTAGGTCTTCATTCATTCATTCATTCATTTAGTTAGAATGAGCACCTATAATTCGGGCACTTGATCTAGGTGCTCATTGTACCGTCCCTATTAAATGTCTTCCACTCCATCAGCCTGGTGTTCTCAATAAAGCCTAGTATTTTGCCCACGGAAACTTGAGAACCCTCGAGGGCTCCAATAGATCCTTCCCAAAACAATATTAGGTTTTTTCCATGGGCCCATCTAGCCAATATGAATGTTGTCTCGCCCTGGTTTTAACTCTCTGAAACTGCCGTTCCAAGTAAGCTTAGAGCCAAAGGTGACATTAAGATATTTCACTTTTTCTGACAGCTTTATTTAGTGGTCAAAACCATCTAAGTTCCTTCTTCTCTCGTGAATGCTATTGTGGTCGTTTTGGGGGAGTCATATTTAAATACGAATGGGGTTACGTAATGTGTCTCCAAAGCCGGTTTCGAGGTACCGCTCATTTAAAGACGGTGATTTTAGAAGTAATCCTGGGAATAATACCGAATAATATAATCAACATGCAAAAGTAAAGGAAATTTAATAAAGTTAACAATTCACAAATAAAAATAATAAAGAAAATAGACCCTAAAACCTTGAGAAATTCCTATAATTACAAGTAGGTGGAGAGAAGGAAATTTTTTAACTTTATGATTTGATGATGTAAATGAAATTTTTACAAAGCCTAGTCTACCGGAAAAAAACGAAACAAACGCCTCCGAAACAATACCACGTACACCATAATACTCCAACTTCTCAAGCAATAGGCTATGATCACGACAGTCAAAAGCCCGATTCAAGTCACATATCGTCAGAATAATACTTTTAGTGATAAAACGCAATGAATCTAGCATCTTCTTATATAATATTCATGGCGTTTAGCAAGTATTTAACGTTACATTTCCATTCACAACATATATTTGACGTTATATTTCTTTGCTTCAGGTCCAGACTATTTATTTTTTAGGCCAAAATTTTTGTTTTTATTTTCTTAGTGATTCAGTTGTCGGCGAATTTGTGAATTGTGTCGTATAGTTAATACCTAACAAAACGTTACCCCCATATTGGTTACATCCTGTATATGGCTTACCATCGTCATACCAATATTATGTTCTTATTAAGAAACATATTGTGGTTATAGATCGATAATTTAGCAATTTATCTTCGCGAACTTAATAAGATTTCCATCTCAAACTTTCATAGATTATTAAATATCGAATGGTTTTAATATCTTTCTCAGTTTCGTTTTCAACATATTTTCGAACAAATTTATTTAATTTGCCAATTAGAAATCAATACATAAATACCAATATCCTTGCGCAGATTCGCTAAACTCATGATGGTTTCGAAACGATGACCAATCTAACAATACTTAAAATTTGCAATAAGCCCGCTCGCATGTCTGCACATGTCGCCTCTACGGACAGATACACCTACCATATCTATCAACATACAGACGGCGTCGTTTCGACGGTCAATAACTAATTTTAAAGTTGGATTTTCGCGAAAAGTTAAATATCACCGATGACATACATCTATTATTCGTGAAATATTCATTATCAAAATGGGGAATATCGGTAGTAGATCAATCACCCCTTCGCCCGTGGGGGATCAACATCTCGATATACAAATTCGAAAGCTCTCGATCGCCTATGTCATCCAATCCGCAAATGGCAATTAGTCTAACGGAAAGCTTTCAAAACAGTACACATAACTATTTAATTAACGTTCGCCTAGTTTATCCCCCGCGCATAGCACTAACCTTTCCCCGGCCGAATCAACCTTTCGTATTCGAAAAGCAAGAGGAAGGGAATCGGCTGACAGGCTCACATAACCTGACATTTTTCGACGATCGACCGACGTCTATAATTTCGATGAATTTTTAATCGAGGATTTGACCTGTCAATGCACTTGAGAGGTATGTACGTTCCCCGGTGCGTTATTTTTGAAGCGGCGTAGGTTTCAATTTCATCAAAAAATAAACTTGATCACGATACATTCAAAATTACTACCTTCGGTACAAATTTTATCCACACTAATTAAAAGTTCTTGCGTTGGTAATCGATTTTTTTCTTTCTGTGTGGAAAACATTTTTCACGTTTGTTATTCGCACTACCACGCTGTTTGTAAACAGTGGAAATCTGTCGCCCTCAAAGGAGAGACAAAAGAAGCGGCGCCAACGCGCTCCAAATCTAATTTATCTCAGCTACCATTAATTACACAAATGAAAAACACACTTAAGTAATATTTTACGAGGAAAGGGTGTACTCGTGGCTACGACGCGAGTAATTGGTATTAAAAAGTGTAGGTCGCTTTCCCTTAAAGCATCGTGACAAGTTCACCCCCTGGACAGTCCAGTGGTGGCGTAAACAGCACAGTTAAAACGTGATTAAAATACAGGTTACCTTAGTTACATCCTGAAGTAGGAAAAATAAATGATGCTTCTATTCATGAATTAAAATGAAACAAAATTTGTACGCTATTAAAAATATAAAAATAAGATTTGAAACAAATTCGTGTCCACTATATTTATTGTATTATTGTATTATATTTATTTCGGAATCATACAAATACATATCTTGCCAATATTTATACATGCAATTCGAAACTGTTTTTATTGGTAGTTAATCATATTTAGATTGATTAAATTTTTGTTTATTTCGATAAATAAAACCGTAAATAAACTGCATAAATAATTTCCTTTATTTGAGTAGATGTAATAAATTATGATTGTAATTAATTAGTATCTTTTAAGCCATCCTGGAAACTGGGTAATTATCGAGTAAAAGTTTCGGTTCAGGAAATAATGAATAAAAGAGTTTCGTTCCACAAAAGAACTTTTATATTCGGAAACTTTATGGCAGTAGAAAACAACTGTTTACGGAACAAATTACCAATTAATTCACTATAACTGCAATATTCTGCGATTACTGTTAGATTAATTGTTAATTTTATCTAAATTTTACTAATTTTCGCTAATATTAAGAAGTGTGTCAGTTTGATAACAGTAATTATTTGAAACACTTGTATTAATGTTGCGAAGCACATCGGCTTAACCATATGGCAGTAATAACTATATTTGCCTATATCTTCACCATCCCTCAACATTTACTTATTGTTGTTACTTAAATCAATAAACATACCCTCAAACTTGAAAACATCACATTTACTTTTTTCACACACAACTCCGAATATCCCCCAAAAACGGTGAATAATATTAGATGACATATTTCCACTAACATTAGGCATCAATCTTGCGATGACAATACTAATTATATCTGCCGACATCTTGGACATCCTTCAAGCTTTCGTATTGTCGTTACTGAACCAATAGACAACCCACCAAACTAAAAAATCTCTTTATTTTAGAAAAATTGTCTAAGTTACGGGCAGAATGGTTTAAAATAGTGACTGATAGAATCCAATAAAAGTCTCAATTGGAATGAAAACTTTTATGCTAGGAATCTTTATAGTATTCGAACAATAACAGTATTGTTTACGGATCGAATCGATAAATTATAATTTTATTGTTAAGTAAAATAAATTCACTCGTCTGAAATAATTAATTCATTTAATTGACTTATTTAATTATGCATATTGATTGGTTAATTTAGTTGTGCAAATGGAATGCAATAGAATGTTTGTAAAATCTTATAGAATTCTACATATTCCTACAAAAAGTGGTACATTTGTTAGGTCCGGTGATCTAGCTGGCCATCTAACTGATTCAATCCACCTTTCAGGAAATTCATTGAATCTTGGAAAATATTAACTTTAAGTATAATATTATGTTAACACAAGTTGAAGAGGAACAAAAGAAATCAACAAAATACAGGGCGTTCATTTAAAAAAAAAGCAGGAGTACATAATACTTACTGGTTAATATATTTATCCTTCTATAAAAAATACGGTGTAAATTATAATCACATTCTTATTATGCCCACCGTTTAGAATCATCTCCCGTCTACATAATTACCAAACATTGTTTCTGGAAAATTAACACCACAAGCACCGTGATACTTTTGTTACTACATGCGATCTTGAAATCTTACACGTGTTCTTGAACAACTTGGTAATTCAGCAATCGAAAATAAAAATGGAATTTTTTGTATTCGTAAAACTGTTTCCATGCAATTTTAAATCTTTAAAAATATATGGAGTGTTTAACTTAAAAAATAGGATCTTCTAGATTAAGAATGTCAAAGTCATACCTTAAGATCACACATTTTGGAGACGCCCCGATATTCTGGAAAATTTAACTGACACGCCATCTCTGGTCGAACATTAAAAACGGTCAGGAAGGAAATTTGGTTAATATTTTGAAAAAAGAAGAACGCAGAGGTTATAGTTTTATTGTTATGTCAAATATATAAATAGTAAATTCAATCAGTAGCTTGTAAAATATTTAAGTTGACTTAGTTTTGCATTTTAATTGATTAATTTAGCTGTTTATATTCCTTAATGAAAATGATTTTCTTTTGAGATTTTGTAGAATTATTATGTATACCAAATTATATCTTAATTCACATGAGATTCTGGAGGTATGATTTTACAACCAAAAAAGGAAAGTGACATTGCTTGCGAATTAAAATAGAAAAATAATACTATTTTTTTTCTAAAAAGAAATCTTAAAGGCACTGAATTATTAGAACGTTCTCAAAATTAATAAAAATTAAAAATAAAATACATAGAAAAATTAAAAGCGAAAATTCGTATTTTCAATTACACACACTAATCCTCTGGGACACCATACACTAAAATAAAATAAAATCCCATCAGAACATATCATGTAGAACTACATTTCTTCTTCCTCCTTTAGGTTTGAATATTTTCGTAGCAGTAGGGCATAAAGATCACTTCCTCATTTTAATCTTCCTTTCTTCTATACATACTTCTCTTATACCCACATCTCTCCTTAATTTGTATTCATATGAGGATAAATCAAAAGTAAGTCAAAATTATTTCACCAATTCTTATAAGATAATCTGATTGTGTCTCTCTGTGTGTCTGATCTCTTCCATTATCAGTTGAGTTAAGAGGTACCTTGGCACTGTTTACCTTACGCTACCAATGATAAAGGACGTGCGTCAGATAAGGAATTACAATCTCGACTTAAATTGTCATCTGCTGCTTTAAAGGTGCGTACATTCACCTTGTGTGGAATTTTAATAGCAATAAAGATATTACTGTTATTATGAAATAGTAAAACAACAAATTAACTAAATAACAATAAATTGAATTAAAAACGTCTTTAGAATTACTAATACAATAATGCTTAATTATTATTTATTCTCAATTATGCTCAATGAGCCCCAAAATAAACGTTAGAACAGACTGCAGTAGCGCCCTGTCCGTAAATTGATAGTGTTGTCAGCATGACAAAGTCGTGACCGTTCTTATTTTATTTCTTTACTGGTTGAATAATTAGTCAAATTGATAAATATCTAACGTTATTTGACCAATGGACTCCTTATTCGATTATATTTAATACGTAAGACTGACTCATGAAAAAACGTTACCAGTCCTCCACAAATTGCAACCTACAGAGATGTCTTACGACGTGGAAGATAGCGCCCACTTAACTGCTTCGATCAATTTTTTTTTTATCAATTCCATACAAGAGCTACCGACATCGATCGTGCAATTCACAATTATAAAGATTTTAATAATACTAAGTGTAAAACTGTTTGAAACTTAGAGACTGACAATACTTTTCACTGCTCATTGTTCTGACAGGCGCCTAATAATTACTGACATCGTTTCGAAGGTTGGATTGAATATATTATATCTGTTTGGAACATCATTCAGAACCTCAAAAAAATAATTATTACAGGTAACTAAAGTTTTCAGAAAGTGTCAGGACAGGAAAAAAAACATCTTTTGGATCTTATGAAAATCTTTTGACATGGTATCAGGCAACCGGCAAAGTTTTTTCAGGTACTTATTACATGTGTCAAACCAGTGAAATTCCATTGCCCCTCTGAACCGAAACTGTCTACTTGTTCTAAAAATAATATGTTACTTAATCGACACCGGTGGTTACTTCTCCGTTATGTCACTACTAGTGACAAAATCAAAAAAATGAAGTCGATTGCGTACCCTATTTATCATCGTATATGTGCATCCTACTTCACATAAAGTCCCCGAATGTTTTTTATAGTACTTTGATCTCAAATAGTGTCAATAATTTTTGAAATACCTATATAACTATTTAGTACAATTACTTCCAGTCAGAAAATCGGCAATTAATTATCAGTAATTAATATAGTAGAAGATAAAACATGTTTCTGCAACTGTGTGTTTGCCAAATTAATTAATAGTCAAGCAAAAACCCGAATGCATATATTACATCATGACCTACAAACACAACCAAACTTCACTTGAACATAGTACCAGAGCTCCTACTCCAGACATTTTGCATTTAAAGTTCCAAATTCCTCGCGAACAACACCCAAACACGAACCAAGAAGTTCGTGTGTAGTTCGGCGAGGTCATTGCCATCTTCCAAGATGGCGAAGGCGTCGCCGGCGAGAACGGCGATGGTGGCAAAGGACAGAAGACCGGACGAGGAAGGACGCCTAGCGAAGTTGGGAAAAGTAGAGGACTAAGAACAAGGAGAAGAAGAAGAAATGCAGAAGACAGCGGGGTGTGTGATTGCGTAAAGTTTTAAAAAAGTTCCGGTTAATTCGAAAGTATAAAAATCGACCTACCCCATCAAGTTCTTTAACTAGTTCATGCGAGAGCCAGAAAGAGAAAGTACAAAGAGCGTAAGTGTAATTTGTGTCGGCAAAGTTTCGGACCAAGTTAGCGTCAGTTCGGAATTAAAGTGAACTTTTTATGGTCTGGCATGAATTTTGCGGAATCGATAATGTTTACGTTTAAGTTTTTGAGGGGAGGCAGTTACGGATGCACAGTTGTGGCGTTAAATAAATTCAAATACTGATCTTAAAAAAGACCTATTATATTTAATTAACAGCGTCTGATAGTAGTAAACTTTATGATAATGAAGAACCAGGGGAGTTAGAATAGAAGTGATGTTAATTCACAAAGGGCACACAAACTTTCTCAAAAAGCTATTACTGACGCATTTAAATTCTGTATTATACTGGAAATGGGTACAAAAACATCAACGCCATTGTCTTGCGATAAGACAGGCTCACATAATGAAATTACGGTTTTCAAAATAAATATGTATCTATTAATCCAAACAAAAAATTCATTTTACTATAATTTTAAGAAGGTAGACTTATTTGCATAACATTAGATAAATGTTTTTCCTCTCATTTATTTTACTTTAATTTCAACACTGGGTTCACGTACAAATTTGTACAACATATTCCTATACCTGATAAATTGCCACATTTTTTCTACAATGTTTATTTTTTCCAAGACATTGTTCCTTTACTTACATACATATAATTATTATTAGATGTTACATAAAGATTTTTTTTTGAGAAGAAGGCACGCTAATAGTTTTCTCGCTGAATATTCAATGTTTGAAAAATATTGTAGCTATAGTTATCGTTTTTAAACTCCAAATCTAAAGCCAAAGTTGTGAAAGCAGTATGTGAAAATAGCATCTAGAACATAATCAAAAATATCAATTTTACTGCCAAATTTAACGACAAATAGTAGTCGTAAGTAAACTCCTACAATTCATTTCGCCATGCGGGATTGATCAATTTTCTCCTTTCCGTTTTTACAATTTTTTTTACACATTGGCTTGCGTAACTAATATTTCCATTTCTCACCTATCTTCTAAAGTAAATTTCAAGTCTCTCTTCTGTTTTCTCTTTCGGTCTCTCTCTACTAGTTCCTTTCATTTTTCTTTTGCTCTGTCTTCTTGCATTCTATTATTGCCCTTGAATTTCGCTCCCTTTTAAACATGTGTTCATTTTGATCTTTCTAGGTTCCATTAATAAAAAATAAAAAGAATTTTTTCTTCTTACTTTCTATTAAACTATCATTGCCTCCATTGCAAGTGTGGCTATGGGTCTAATTTCCGTTTTTGTGTTGAATCCTATCTGCAACATCACATTCATTGTTTGTTTTCATTGTCACATCCAGATATTTAATCTTTCTAACCTTTTTGAGCTCGTATTGTTTTATTATAAATTTTGTACTAATCATCTTACTGCCGCTACGAAATATGGATTTTAATTTTCCTTCCTTTTCTCCAAGTCTCTTTGTTCTTGGTTTTTTGTAAAAAATTATCCATTTTCAACTACTATGGCTATGTCATGCTTCACTCACACAATTATCCAACAAGATTTTTTAACTTTTTGTTTAAATTTCTAAAAACTGGCCTCATATTTCCATGACGCAGACAACAAATTAAAAAGTATGACTCCCACTTTTATTTATGAAAACTAAATTATTACAAATCATCCCAACCCCGTGCTCCACCTAAAAAAGGCACTACAGGAGGCTACCTATTCTAAGTACTATATGAATTCCATAACAATTGAAATGTTCCTACCCTAAATAATTTCCCTATGATTGTTAATAACAAAAATATAATACAGTAGCCTCGCGACCATATGAATACTACTTTTGAGAAATGATAAAATATGTGAAATGTGATTAGTTCACATAATCGCGAGTCTACTGTAAATCAGTCAGCTATGAGTTATTATTAAATGCGCCCATGGAACGACTTTCGTTATCTCCCAGCATTCGCCAAGGACACTGATTATATGTAATATACTTATAAAATCAATGGCCACGGAGTAAGGGAAAACCATGGCAAAAACCTTACTCTGGGAGGATCTGGGAAGAAGTCCCAGACCTTATTACTGATAGTCGCAAATTATTATTATCCTTCTGAGTGCCGAAAAAGCAGCTCCGCGTCTCCTCAAATTCCGACAGCCTTGCCGTCCTCGCGTAGCTGCTCCCTTTTTCACACATTCAGAAAGTATGGCTCCCATAAAAGACAAAGCCTTTTTAGTCATACCCACTCGATTTGCTGGCATAATATAATCATCTTTGACGAAGACCTGTTTGTCGATACTGGGGCATCAATTAGGAACGCCAGTGAATAGTTCGCTGCCAACAAATCAAAAATAAATGACCAAAAAACGCAGCAATTGAGATTATCAACAAACCCTAACACGGCACATTCATAATTTAATTTTTTGAGAGTTATCATGAACACGGCAAAATGAAATGATACATGAACACTTGAATAGTTTATCTAGTAGACCATCTGCCGCCCTATATGCCATAGGGAGGACTAAACACGTGGCAAGACACTTCGCTTACCTTCAATCCCTGTTGCAAGACGGGATAGCCTTCTGCGGAAAAGCGGCAAGAGCTGATAGAATATTTGCACTGCAAATGAAAGCATTGAGGGTCATATGAGATCTAGAATATAATTAAAGTTGCAGAAACAAATTTAGATCACAAAAAATACTTACCGTACCATCATTGTATATTCTATCAGTCGTCACTCACATTCAAAAGAACATAAAGCAGTTTCCCCAAAATGGACAGTGTCATACATACTCAACATGAAGCAGGAATGAGATCAGGATATCCTGTCACAGACTTGCATGCTCTCAGCGATTTCTAGGCCTCTTTCAGACGAGGTGGTTTGGTTGATTCAACTAAGTTGCCTGGTTTACTCTCAACTAGTTGATTGTCATTGAAGACCTACTGAAGCCGCCGAAGCGGGCAAGTTGACTCCGTATGAAAGTGTTCAGGCGGTTCCCAATCATTTGCTACATCAGTATGCTCCTTCACAACCGCCCGTTAAACAGATGGAATCAACTAATCGCCTCGTCTGAAAGAGGCCTTAGGCTGTTGAGGCACTAAACTGTATATCTGTCTACCTGCAGAAGTGAAACGTATGTCCACAATAGCCTTTAAGAAGCATGTAATAGATTTATTGATGGAACGGAAATGCTATGCGCTGGAAGAATTCCTTGCTAACCTTTGAACGACATTTATTCATGTTTTGTTTGTCCGCATGATTTTGTTTGTTTGTTTGTATTATACACAATTTTACAATTTCAGTTTTTAAATTCATTGTCTTTTTTTGTACATACATATTTTTTTATATATTGTAATATATTTTACTCCTTACAATTAATTTGACAATTTCTGTAATGGTGATTACAAAATAAACATCTATTGTTATCATAGGTTAGCGAAAATGATTCCTTTTTTGCTTTTCTGCTTAACAGTTATTTACTCAAAAACTACAAACGTTAAAAGTTAAAAGTTTCCCTGAGATTGATTTTCTCTCTCTCTCAATATTGTATATAAACCTATTCCAGAAAAAAAATTAACCTAATGTATTCAAGGGCGATTTCAGACTAGCTTATCAGGCCATAGCCCTTATCTAAATTTCTTAATCCAACTATAAACTAATATTTTAAGATGTACATTCCGGATATATTAACCCTTAACACAATTTGATATACTTATTATCTCAAAGATGAATGGCCATCGCCAGCAAAAACGAAAATACGCCGTCCTCCTTATCGATATTACCTCATCGATACCAACTCCCATCGATAATTCATACGTCAACCCTAATCTTCGAAGTGACTACTGTACGGGGTTAAAACACATACGTGCGAGCCGTGTATATGTGCGAGGGCACAGAAAACCTAGTCCCTATCGCTTAAGGGGTGGCCACTACGTTCCGAGGGCTGCAATTCTTACGGCTTGCGCGCGCCTGCACAGCCCCCACGAACTAACCGCTCCTGTTCTTCCTGCCGCTGCAGTTGCAATAGAGTGCGCGTGTTGCCCACACAACACACGAACAGCGACTACCAACCGCTCTCTCGGCGTCGTCAGTCCTGCTGCGACGGCTGACGATCGCGCGCGCGAACTGAACGCGTCCTCAACTTCGACAATACTGAAACCGTGTGTCAAAATAGTATCTGGCGATCGCGCGCTAGGAGAAACTTTTGCCTGCTCACGATAACGTTGCTGGTGATTCATGTACGGTCGTAAAAATAAAATAAAAGCGGCAGATTAACCATTAATTCTTTTATCGAGCAGAGGAGAAGGACAACTTATTGTTATTAACAATCTTCCTTGTATTAAAGTTGTACACATATAAATTTTAGAAGTATTAGTTTAGCTTAGTGCAGAAACTTTTGTGGAAATGTGCAACTTGTGTGTGTTTAAAGACATAATATTAGATATACAGTTATCATGATAGAAGCGCTTCATGCAAGGTAGGAGATATAATTTCCGACTGCCTCTTTAGCTAGTTAAAGAAATCATCTGCTTATGCTAGAAAATGGCACACAATAAATTTAGCATTAAATAACCTAGAAAATTACATTGTCATCTACAAAATATTACGCGATAATATTTATTTATAAACAATGCTCACATACGCAGTTTAACCATGCAAATGTTTATAAAATTTACTGAATGAGGCAGCATACTTATTGTTAGTTTAAAAAATATATATCCACTCAACCAGAAGTGTTTCAATGATAATCTGTGCTCATAGAAAAAAAATAAAAATTTTGACAGTCTTAGTTGATTTTTTCCTTTTTTGTTGAGGAAAAAAGCCGATTCAATTCTAATAGTTTTCTGCTCTGTACCTATCTTATTGTTAAATTAAAGCATTAATACATTTACAACGATTAAAATTTATAAGAATTATTATATAAACCCAATATCAAGCAAGCATTAGTATAGGAAGCTTTAAGTTAATTTATCCCACTTACTTGTTCAAATAGCCTTCTACATTTTTAAAGTATTCGAAACTTATCATCACGATATCATATACCACTTTCTATGGTTGTTAATGCAGCCAGTTATGAAATTATATAAATAGATAGAGAGATAGAGCTTTATTTATCCAGTATTATACAAAATTGTATATTGGATACGTTAGTAGAATACAACATACATTATACATTTAATTATATATAAAAATACTTAAATATTTTTGGAAGATATACAAACATGGGTACAGACAGAGAAGATTAAGTATATAACATAATACAATCATTAGGCAAAATATTGTATAATCTGATAGAACAGAATAGAATATAATATATTTTTTTCAATGTTATGAAACATTTACATAAAACGTGCAATTGCTATATACTTATAATAGACACAACACAAATCAACACATTGTTAGCGCATCGCCTGCGAATGTCAGATATTATACTTCCTGAAAATACGAAGAAAAAAAGAAAAGATATGCTAAATGCATCTATGTACATGTTAAAATATTCGTCTAAAGAATATATCATTAGGCTTAAAAGATATGCTCCAACACCACGCTTAAATTTATTTTCCTTTTCAATGGATCCCAAGTTCGGAGGCAAAGCGTTGAAAAGTCGTAAACCCAAAACATTTGGAGAATTTTACTATGTTTAATGTGTAATGTTTTCACGTATGTTTCGTAAATGTTCGCGGAATGTGAAAGTTTGATTTGAATTTGGTAAGAAACGGGGAAAATCACTGTTTCGAAAAAGGTTTTTTTTTTTTTTTATAGATTTAAAGTAACAGTTCATATGTACAAAACGTACCGGTAAGACCTACATAATTCAGTGCTCTTAATATCTACTATACACCGTATCAACCAACGTAAAATCAACCAACTGCTTTAAGTTTTTTATTTGTTTTTATTTTTAAATTGATTACAATGTGAATAACATGTTAATGTCACATTAAAATTTATTCCTAAAAAAAATATTTCTTCTACGCTCCCAATCTTCCTATTTTGGGCGAAAACATGTATATTGAGATCTTTTTTGTTGTGTACGTTGTGGTAAATAAAATATGTATCCTCGATAAGATAACATAAATCAACATATATTTTTTAACCAATTCATACTAAAACTTGAGATACGAACCATTTCCTCAATATATGTTATAAATTCAATTACAATTTAAGCCCACATAAGCTATGCGGCTACTGTAATAATTTTTATATTGCAAAAACGAAATTGACATGCAACCTAGTTATCCATCAACTGGTGGTATCAGGTCATCACTTATCTCACGTTGCTATTATTTCATTTCTTCCTTACTTAGCGACTTATAAGAAAAATGTAAATTATTTTTGTTGTAAGCAGCAATGTACAGCAGCAGAATGAATTAACTGATAAAACTAGGAACAATCCTTGTTCTATTATTGTATCTTCCCATAGCAATCTGTATTTTTAAATGTGTAATTGGCAAACAGGAAGGAGACAGATAAGTTAGGCGATTACTTTGCCGTTTAGATCGCTAATAACACAGCGTTTGCGGTTATTATAAGACGCAGATAAAATAGAATCGCAAATATTAAACAAAGCGTTGCTTTTAAAAGGGAAATTAGAAGATCTTCTTAGATTGGTTAAGTTGCAATACACTCAATTACTATTTTATACTGTTACATTATAAATAAATGCAAAATTAGTTAGAACTCTTAATATTAAACTGATAGTGAGTTTGGAAAGTAGTTTGATAATATACTCTAGAAACACACATTAGGCAAGGAAGGCATTCGAGTAAAAAAATTATTGTCACTTTTTCTTTTTGTAGTATACTTGTATACCACGTAATTTCTTTCTGATCCGTTTTCCAAATGTAGAATATAGAACTAAAATCCAGTGAGACTATTTTTATTTAACATTATAGATTTTTGATAATGAAGAACAAATAAATTTTGTGAAGGATTTCTTTACCTAACACGAGTCACATCCAAAATTATTAAAGAAATTTTAGCACGGTCGTCGTAATAACAGAGTTTTGATTAGAGTTTAGATTAATTATAAACAACATTGTTATAAATAAAAGTAAGGAAAAAACGAGAAGATGCAAATCCAGAAAAAGGAAAACTAATTAATTTATACCACTAAACAATATGGACTCACACGTGTACGTTTTTAGTCCTCAAATAAATATGCCGAAAACATGATTTTCGTTGTTGCTTATTATACACATATATATAAATAATGATATTACAATTTTTAAAAAGTGTTTGTGTTTTATGTTAATCCTGTACCTTCAACTACCTTTCTGTGGGCAACTCTAAGTAAAATGTTTTCTTCAACAAAACAAATGATCTCTTAATGTTCACCAACTTAATGTTGGTCAAAAAAGATCCTTAATTTAGACCATCAATATAATATAATGACAAAATAATAACTTTCAAAGCCATAGGGCAAATAACTCAGCCAATCACTGCAGTTTAGCCCTCAACTCACCTTTTTAAGTATTTATTATAACATACTTTTGTGTGCAAAAAATGCTTTGGAGTACCGCAAGGAAGAGTTTCGGGCCTACTATTATTTAATTTTTGGGTAAACGTTGCTATATCTTGTCTTACAAAGAATGTAGTGTGTCTACTAGTTTGAAGATGACACGATGTTCTGGATGTTTTTTTATCATAATGTTCCCAACATTATGATTAAAAACAAAAAATTAAATACAGAGCTTCATAAATATGCAGAGCTGTTAGTATGAACAAATTATATACAAATTTTGAGAAATTTAAGTATTTGTTCATTGAAGATAGGTATTATGCATAATCTGTATGTAGCAATATTAAGCTTGCTATTAACAATTTTGAATTAGGCAAAGCAAATAATATAAATAATTTAAGTGTTATTTTAAGTGAAAAATTATACTTTAAAATGCATATAAAATATGTAAAGAAATTTGTCTGTTTATGTGAGAATGAGGATATATCTACAAACAACATAGCTCCGTATTTTAATTATGGTTTGCTTTTATTATTTAACCCCTTAAGCAATCATTATTTTTTGGGGTAAATGCCTTAAAACTGACAATTTTACGTTTAGAGCGCGTATATTTACGGGATTACTACCAATAGTCCATTGCAGTTGGCCCATATATATACGGAATAATCGCTTAAGAGGTTAATACTCAGCAAAATGAAACGCAACAACTATAGAAAATCCAAAATAAATGCTTGAGAGTTATATCATGATGTAATAGATATACACCCATTAATATGATATTATACCTACAAACAGAAACATTAAATGTTAATTTTTATTCGCAAAAAAAATTAGCAATCACTTTCATCGGCATACTTAAGAAAGAGATCAACAACCCTAAATGAAATTCATAATTATAACATAGTAAAACTAACAAAACCATTTATGTAAATGATTGTCGGTACTCCAAACAAATGAAGAAGTATGTTCTTGATGTTGCAATTGCAAGATGATATTCAAATTTAAAAAAAAAGCCAACAATTGCTCTATATTTCTAGTATATGGTATTATGTAAGCTATTGTATCGTATTAACTAAATAAATGTGTATTGCTGAAATTTATTAAAATAAGTTTTGTAAAATCGTAACAACAGAAAATATATAATTTGTAGCAAACGACTATACTGCTTTTCAATCGTATCCGTGACTATCGTACCAAAATTGCCAATTCGGTAATAAGATTTTAGACCCAAGAAATAGAAAATATATCCAAAATTAAGATTATTTCGTAAAAAAATGTATTATCTATACTTTTTACGTGGTTTGCGCAAAATAGTAGGTACTTACAAGTAAGAAATACTGAAAATAAAATTGCTACCATATCTACTACCTATTATAGAAGTTGATTATTTCTCATTTTTCCACATACTTTCCTCATATAAGACCAAATCACTTCATTATTTATATTTTATTTTTATTTATTTATACTTTATTCACTAGAATATCGTAACACATCCTGATGTGGTTTATTCTATCGTTTCCGTTAATTTTTAAAACATAGATAAAAAAAATTGCTAAGTATTTATTTTGCTTTCCTTAAATTTGATTATCTATTGTTGTTATTATAAAGAAATAACTTTGTTTATAGCTTTAGCAGTTGCTAATGTCACAATTGACGGCTATTATTATAAGCAAATTTTAACACCTACTGTAATTAACTAAATCATTAACATTTATAAAAAGCTTTTATGAACGCAAACATAAATGTTATCAGAAGTTAACGTTATCTAATAGAGCCGGGAATGATTTTTTCTTAATTTTGTTATCTGAAAGAAACGTTTTAATAACTATGAGTGTACACGTTTTTCTAATTAGTGCAATTGTTGCAATTGAAAATTTGACAAATATCTTCACGATAATGATGAGATTTCCGTCTTGAATTTTGATTCAATGATTATAAGGTGAAACATATGTATGCTAACATCAACCGAGTGTTACACATATTTTAGTGTGACCCAAAACACTCTTGTCATACAACCTGACCTTATAACATGCCATTTTTATAGTAAATATAAACAAAATTAAATGTAAAGAATTCTACATTAAGATAATTATAATTCCATTTCATTTTATATTCTAATGTATCTAACATTTTATCACACTTTTACTTTCTGCAGAAGAAATAATAAATTATTTCTAAGCATCAAGTATTTTTTATAAATTTGATTAAAATAGCTCTCAATACCAAGAAGATTAAACGAAATAATAATAACGAGCAAGGAAACACAGAAGATGTCAGTAATTAAGTATATTATGTTGTTTCGAATAACTTGTCGGTGAACTCAATCCTGTCTACAATAAGAAAACATTGGCTGTACGCTTTCTGCATGATTGCTTGCAAGTTCCAGCCTTAATAAACATAACAAAATTAAAGTAAAAAAGAATCGTTGCACTAATTTCAAGTGTAAGCGAACAAGTTAACAAAAGAATCACTATCTATTTCACCTTCCAACCTAGTAATAAAATCTTAATTTTTCTCTCCTTCTGCACCCTAACTAGGCCCACGTTTCCGAATCGAACCCTCGTCATAGTCAAGGGAGAAGTCGGCTTTTCCTACGACATCCACTGCAACTACGCAGGCACCCCGCGTTTTCCCATATATAGGGGGTGACTTTAGAAAAATACCTTCCCCCTCTTACACACCGCCTCTATCTATCGTCGTTCTCCCCCAAGGCACGAGTTAAATGAATTAATCCGTTCAGATCAGGGCTTTCGACCTACCCAATTTCGTTTCTAAATTTTGAGCCGCAGAGAGAAAGAAATACTACCGGCATCGCCCGAAACAACCGGCGCTAGCTGCCGGATTAAGAGCGAGTTTATCCCGCCGCGTAGGGGGTATATCCGGCTGCCTCCGACGGTGGTCTCTTATTTTAGCTATCTGTGTCTCGCAGGAGCGCAGGGATTTCCCGAACGCCCGGAGAATTCGGCCGAAGTGATGGTAATGGCGTAAGCCGACTCGATAGTTTGCGGTCAACGTAATAATCACTAATTCGTAGACTCAGTGGCTGTACGTTTGGATTGGCCCGCGGCGGCAGGGTTCCTATTGGACTCGGGCGAAAGTTTAGAGCTTGTTTCTAATTCCTAGTTCGCTTCCACCTGACGTTGAGGTGGTAAATAGAAGTTTTGCGGGGGCATTAAGGTATTTTTGTTTTGTATTAGAGATAAAAATCAATGAAATGTCCAACATCAAGAACCTAGTAACAGAAAACATCTACGGATTTCATAACGGTGATTAGATGTAAATATTAATTTGCACATCGCGGAAAGTAGTATAGAATCAGGACAATTATTCTAGATCTCAGTGTATTACACCAAATCTAATTTATTGAAACGGCTTTATACACTGTAAAAAATTACAGTAATTTTGCCATGGTAAATCAGGAATATTACATGTAATAACGTTGTGAATTTACCACAATAAATCATGTAAATTTTGTTTTACATGTTTTTTCTAGGATATTTAACATGGAAAAAGAAATTTCGGTAAAATTTATAGCTTTTTCATGTAAGTTTAAGATATAACAAAAATTCAAAAGGAAAATACAGGAAAAAACATGTACAATTTTGTATTTACTCTCAAAACTTACTTGAAAGTGTAAAATTGACATTTTTTTGGTATTTAGTGCACTTTAAAAAGTAATTTTACTAGTGAACTATTAATTTTGCTGTAAAATATAGGATCTTTTATATTTATTTGTTTTTACTTGAATTTTCGGGTAAAACTATAGATATCATGGGAAAATACAAATTCATACGCCGCAATGTGAATTGGTTATTGATTTATTATGCTGTGCGCGTAGGTAACTTCTATTCGTTTGTCGAACTTATTAATTGGCTCAATGATATCATGTATATCACAAGCAATCGTAGGTTTTCGCGTAGCGTGTTCATTCTGATCCGGTGTGAGCTATTCAGTATGACCTATTAGGTGCTATAAAGAATTAGGTAGTTGCTTGCTCTGTTTATAAAAATACTATGAAAATTACTTCAGTGTTCGGTAGATATAGAGTTCATATAAAAATATACATACGAATTTACAGTACAATCTTTGAAAAACACATCAGCATGTGAAATTTACTAGATGGTAGAAATTTTACCTTATGAAGCAAATTTACCTGTAAAATTGTAGGCAACTTTGTTACCAACGATTTTACATGCAATTTTACTGCAACTTTTTTACAGTGTACTTAGATTCCACATTTGGTAGGGTTAAATTATACACGCAGAAGGTATATCTACAACAAACAGAAGCATGCGTTTCCTATGTATAACATTAATGAAGAAGAAAGTTCGGCAAATTTTTGAGCACGATTTATTCTATTACACAATTCGTAAGCAACGTTTCGATCATTACATCGATCTTTTTCAAGCTGTCTCTACAACTCAGCAGTTGGACATCTTCATAATTTTACTATTGATCCTTTCCCATTTTCTGATATTGTCTAGTTTTTCTTTTCCAATCTTCTTAAAATATCTTTAAAGATGGTAGTGTTGTCAGTCATTCTTTCAGCCAGTAGTAGTAATTTACGGAAAAATTTTCGCCCTTGGTATAATTAATTAATGAAGAAGAAAGTTTTGAAATTTTTGAGCACGATTTATTCTATTACACAATTCCTAAGCAGCGTTTCGATTGTTACATACGTATAACATTACATACCAAGTTCCCCAACCCATGGACAAAAGTGCCCAGTGCATTCAACAGATATTCGAAAACAATGTTTGTGACCGCATGTCAAATTCGAGCTTCAAATTCACCTGATGTTGTTGGCCTATTACGATATTTAACACTCTTCAGATACGCCCAGAATCAAATCTCTATGTCTAACTCATCACACTGGGAAATTGTGATTTAAGAATGCAAAAACTTGCTGACCAAAATGCAGCGGGGCATCACTACCTATTTATCAGATTTGGTTTAATTTTTTGTTTTTGGTACAATAAGATTTCGTAATAATTTGAAATAGCTCACACATACTATGTTACTATGTTATTTATTGACATTATTACAAGCCTATATTGTCAAAAAGACTACATCACCGATGGGTGTTCTTCCTATAGCCTTGTAAGTTGAATTCGTCTTCAATCTTCGTGGTCAACTTTGGATGTGAAGGCTTGTCAATATACCATGTATAACGGACGAGTCGATGAACTTTGCGTCCAATATTTCACTTCAAACGCCGAGTTTTTCAGTAAAATTCGTGTGAGTTTCCAAGTTGATGTTTAGATTAGTATGGTGACAGTATTCACAGTGAAGCTGGGTAGGTACTCGAGTCATTACTCGCATTTAATTTACGAAAAAAATATTGGTTCTTTTGTACTCGTAAATATTTTTCATTTGTAATATGTACTTATTATTTGTATTTACAAACAAAATTACAAATACTAGTAAAAAATTACTCGTAACACTTTACAATGTTTACGAGTGGGAGGAATAACATTTAGTTTCAGTACATAACTTACTCGTAAAGATGCAGTGTTGAAACCTCTTGCTTGGAAAGCTTTATTTTCAGGTTAGTTGAAGCAAAACTGTTGTATTTATTTCACGGCATCTATCAAATACAGCAATGAAAATATTGAATTGAACTGAAGTGTAATATAAACGTGCATTGAATGAATTGAAGTGCATTAATACATGTCACTATAATTTCTTAATTTCCAGTATTTTTTTTTAGTAAAGTCTTGAAAAGGGCTTCTTATTTTTAATTCCTCTACATTTGCATTCCTACTGCTTAAAACGTGCCTAAAAAGTTTGCAAACTAGGTTTAAGTTCTTCTTCACCTTGAATTTATAGTAACCCAGCGCTGAAATAGCTTCTCTTGTACATTTAAGTTGCGCTGGTATGGCATTATCACTAAAACACGCGTCCAGTCTATTAAAAATCATCAAGAGAAAAACTGGTTATAAATGAAGCGAATGAATTCGTAAATATTGAAGATGAAGATTAAGATAAACCATCTGATAAGGTTTCTTGGGATCTTACATGCATTTTTTAATTTTGACGATTCTGAGAGTGTTCCTGGGACCGAGGTGCCTATGGAACGAATTCAGGTTTTCAGAAGCACCAAACTAATAAAAAATAAAAGGGAACTAGAGTATCTTAGGATATATTAAGTAGTAGTCCACGAAGTAATTTAAGTATACTTGATGATTATCCAAATTTAAAGAAAACGTACTTCAAATATAACACGCCATTGATCTATTCTGCACCTGTGAAGAGATTGTTTTCTTTTATCACTATTATTATTAGTCCAAGGAGGCCTCTATCTTCTGAGAATCCTGCAGTTTTAAAAGATTATCTTTAATTGTTTATCTCCTGCTTTTTACTTTAGCGTCTCAATTTTAACACCATACAGGCCTTTTTTCATTGTATTGCTTGATAATACACCTGGTTTTCTAGATATTATCCATATTCACTGGATATATTTATTAATGTTATATGTTATATAGTGTTTATAGGCATGTTTATTAGTTAAATGCAGCAAAAGCAATTAATGCAATTTAACTAACGCATAATTTATTTATATAAGTGTTTTAAGTATTATCTATAACCAAATTACTAACAAAAATGTATAGTAGGTAAAATAGCACAAAACTGCTGTTCGATTTAATCAATCCTTTAATTGTAAAAATACATGCGACTAGTTTCGATCTAGGCCATCTTCAGGCATGTATTGTTAGTTCTGTGAAAATTCTATGATGAAATTTGTCAAATTGTATTTTAAATTTTAATAAAATTGTATGTTTATATATAACTGAGAAAATTTTGTAACGTGAATTTTGTATGAATATTCATACTTCAATGAGAGCGGAATTTTTATAAAAGTAATTGCGAGTATTGTACTTTAAGTACATTTTCTGAATATTCATACTTAAAATTTGTCCATTTTTTTTTATTACTCGTGACCTGCACTGATCTACAGTTATGGCTGCTTGCACAACTCATTTAACAAACAATGTACAAAGAAAGGCAAACTTATGATATACCATGTTGTATCTCTAAATCAATTTAATGTCAATCTGTTTGAGCTGACTAAGCTGTACCTATTTAGTGCAATACATACTATTTGGGTGCCCTATATTTATTACGTAAATTACATAAACAAGCGTTTGGTGTGCAATGAAAGATTGATAAAATACGAAAAAAAATTGATGGCACCAATCAATAGAAATTTAGTGATACTCTTTCTTTATCCTGGCAACAAACAAAAGAACAACTTTCTGGTAGCCTAATGGTGCTGAGAAAACGTAATTGTTTACTTAAAAATGCATTAGTTCACCACTTAACTCGCCTTCCAGGTAATGAGTACGACGCTAGATATCACGAAAATTGTTCTCCCCCACCTCTTAACCGGCCTTGTATTATGTTTCATGGGTTTCTTTCTTCTGATTTTCAAGATTAAAACTATTGCATGCCCTTTGCGATTAACAGTTTTGACGTCAGTGATAAGATAGGAATCGGCGAATTCAAGGTTAATTATTGCAGCTTGGAGACGATTAAATCTTAGTAGGTGGTCGTTTCCTTTATCGAGAAAGATCTAAGAAACAATGTTTAGCCATAAAGGAAAATTAATATGACCTTGTGAATTAAATGCAGTTTTCCTAAGAATTATCGAAATAATTATAAAGGAATTATAACGTAAATTAGACAAATTAGAAAGTGAAAACTTAAAACTTTACAAAATCAATTTCAGATGAAAGAGAACGAGATCGTTTAGAGCTATGAGCGAACTTTTTCGACCTTGCAATGGGTTAATCCAAATATTTCAATTTTTGAAGGTATATAATACAATATATGAAATCAGTGGCGTAGCACAAAATCTTTGCCGCCTCCGCAGAATTTTGTCTAAGACCCTATGCCTACTGCATATATTTATAAAATATTGCTAACAATACATCTGAGAGCCGCTCAAATGTATGAGCCTCCATACGGGGACATATTTTACGCCACTGTGTGAAGTAACAAATATTAGAAAATGGAACTAAATTGGCAAGCTTTCCAACATAAGCACATTGATAGAAGCTTTTCTTCATTAAAACAGTATAATTTACCTCAAAACAATAATAACTTTCAGTATCGGGGTAATTTTATCGAAACAAAAATATTCCTTACCACATATGCAAAATAAAATAATTTTAAGCAATGTATGCCCACTTGACTTTTTAAAGAACGTATAGCATATATTGCCGACGATAGTCTACATTCCAACTCATGACAGTGTGACTCAAACCGTAAAGTAGAATCAACCGTTATTCCTAAAAATCTTACTTCCCTACATTCCGGTTTCACTTCCCCATCGATGTGCAAAGCCATTGATTCAGTTTTATCAAGTACAGTTCTGAATCTCATAAAACTAGTTTTTCCACCATTCAAGACAAGACTGTTATTTCTACACCAGGTAAACATTTCAGAGGCAACTAGATCAACTAAGACAGATACGCCGTCGCGGGTAGAGTGGGATATAATGCAGCTTGTATCATCGGGGTATTGTGACAATGTACAGGATGACAAATGAGCAAACAAATCGTTTACATAGATCAAAAACAATGTGGGCCCTAGAACGGAGCCTTGTGGTACTCCGCATGTTATATTGACATTAGATGACTCAAAAATTTGCACTATGTTGTCCTTCTCAAACTTCATTGATAATCTATATATTTGATCGTTAGGATTATGTAGCAATGGCTTTTATATTCTTTATTACGCAATGTTTTTTTTTGAGAATTCCGGACAAGCTGATACTATACCAAAAAAAAAAACGTAAACATTAAAAATTATGTCGTGCTTCTAACTTATTTAAACTTATTAAGCTTTGGATAACCTTGTCAACAGTAAACACAGCATTGCCTGTCAGCTGATGTACCAGTAGGTTCATTTTAAAAGCAATAAATATCTCTTAGGTGTAATAATAGTATTTTAAAGAACTAATGTTACAAAACACATACTTTTTAAATGTAATTTCTTATTCAAGCAGAAAACTTCAATGTTTTTATGTTAGTGGCATAACTGTGCATGCAATAATCTATCAATAAAAATTTCAGATGTGAAATGTCAAAGCAAGAACTGCAATTACCAACCTGGCACAAAATGGCATCACAGTGTCACAAAGTAAAACCGTGTTACAAAGTGGAATTTTGGGATACAGTATTCGACAAAACAGTTACACAAAGTGCTTATTGTATATAGGTACAAAATAGAAAAATAAATTTTCCTTCAAAGAAATTGTAAATTTCGTTTCCAAGAATTTTTTTTTTTGATTTAATGATATATTCTTTAAATAAAAGAATCCTGAATTAGTTTAAAGAAATAACTGGAAAGAAAAAAAGTCTTTTATTACAAATTAATGTGTGTTTTGGTTTTTTAGTCTGGGTGATATTGCTTAAAAAAAATATACTTAAAGAACTAAATCCATTACTTTTAATAACCTTTTTGTCAGCGCGGTTGTAGAGACGATTTCATTTTATAAGATGACAGCTTATTTTATATTATAATTTAATTTAAGTGTATTTATGTATATCCCTATATCATTTTTTTTTCTTTTCAGATCAAACCGTGCTTTGTTCTATCCTCAACAACTAAAGAAACGAAAATTTGATGAGAGTGAGGTTATGGCGGCAAACAAACCCCTTCAGAAACCCCAAGAAATGTGTGATGAAAAACGTCGGAAAAAGCTCGAAGAAAATAAAACCGACCTGGATTCAGCTAAATTATTAGTACTGCCACAAAAGAAGCGTGTCCTCCCCAATCAAACGGGCGGTAGTCCTGCGAGAAAGAACCAAAAAACCTCCGCTTCCTCGTCTCAAGACGAACCAATGGCCGACGAGAATCTCATAAGAGAAACGAAGGCGGCTTTGAAAAGTCTGTCCGGTAGTTGGGCGGGTCACAGGGGTACGACGTACAAGGAAGAGAGTCCACCGTTTGAAAATTTATTCGCCGAAAAGAAACCATGCGCCAAATTATCACCTACATCCTCTTCTACCAGTAGTACAGAAAATAGTTGTTCTTTAAAAGACGTAATAACATTAAGAGACCAACATGACGAGACGGACAAAGAAGGAAGACCTATAAAGATCAAACAGGAAGTTATAGATCCAAAATCGGAGGATTGTTGCCAATACAAGAAGAGTAAAGTGGTGAAGACGGAACCAGCGCAGTACGAACCACCAGATTTTAATGAATTAGTAGATGATTCCTCAAACGAGCTAGAAATCGACATGTCCGAGCAGCATCGGATAAAACAGAAACGGACGAGAAATCGGACAGAAAAAAAGATGAAGATGATAAAAGATATTCAGATGAATCCCAGCAATCAGTTTACCATTCCTTCCCAAGACCAAGCGTTTCCACCGCCTCACCTTTTTCGACTACATCAGCGTTTAGACCGCCGACGCAATCCAGCACGTCCAAAAATGTCAATCCTCTAGGCCCTTATCCTACAGAAGCTACCTTCGTCGGATACCCGCAGAGTATGATCAACCAAGAGGAAAAACCTAAACCTAATCTAATGCAGTTGAAACCAACGGAACCGGAAGTTTCCATAACTGCGATACCCATTAAAGCATCAGTTGCTTCGCCTGAAGCAGTCAACAAACAATATACGATTTTACAACCGGCTAGCGTCAGCTCGAGAGCCGCTAATGTCCTGCAAGAGGTAGTAAGAGAAGGGATACCAACAGTTACGGCGGTGGCAAGTTCCTCAACGACGGAAACAAAAATAACAACGCCTGCTATGTCCGTATCTCCTTCAAGTATAGGAAGAGGTAAGTTATATTAATATATATAGGTATATAGGGTTTCCCACGGTAGCCGTTCGTTAGAAGTTTCCGTAATTAGAAAACTTAAAATTCTGAATTTTGGTTTAGTTATCAAATTATCTTCATTTTAATATTTCAATTCTTACCACTTCCGGTTATAGCGGAAATCACCATTAACTTCCTTATTTTAAATGGAACACCCAGTATATTATCTCATTTTTGGATTCCTTGGAATCCAAATCTCATTTTTGGATCAAGAAAATTTCATGATGTGTTCCATCTGGTTTCCCTATACCTATTTTCATTTGTTTCTTAGATATATTATTTTGGAAATTTTGAAATATGTTTGCTTTATTTTCAATACTGCACCTTTTATCTATTTTCTGGGGTTGACGGAAGCATTACATCATTTTCAAAGTTGAAAACGTTCGGGTTTTCAAATGTGACACCATGTATATTATTACATGCTTGGATTGGCTATATCTTTCCCTATACCTCTTTCCAACGGTTTTCTTGTTATTCCATATTTTCTATCATTTATCTAACATTGATTTTGACAGGAACAATATTGTTTGTTTTATATCACAGAATTCGTGAGGTATCTATCTACAGTTCCAGTGATTTTGTTAACTTTCTCATGTGCAAGTTTATAATTGAGAATATTGAAGAATATTCTAATAACGAATTTTTAAATTTGTTATATTCGCATGGTGAATGTGGACGAATTATCAGACGAACATGCAGATTGTTTAACGAACGTTATCAGGATCTACCAACAATTACTCACCGAAATAATCACTACTGGGCACAATATAATCCACATGTCATAAAGGATAATAATCACCAGGACCACTTTAGTTTTAATGTTTTTTTTTGTTTAATTAGGGACAATAGAGTAGCAATGCCGTACGATGTACGATGAAAATTTTGTTAATGCTGGATATCTGCAGATACTCAGAGGATTTATTAGTGATTTCCTAAATGCTCTATCTCCAAATGACAGAGCAAAAAGTTGGTGTCAACTGGATGGTACTCCAGCATATGCCGCTATAGCTGTACCTCAACAGTTGACCTTGATGTTCGAGAATCGGTGAATTGGGCCGTAGGGACTTTGAAACTGGCCACCCAAATAAGTCGATTTTGATGGATTTTCAGTTCCGGGGCCGTATAAAAGAACTGGTGTACTCTAAGCCTGTACACACTAAAGATGAATTATTGAACCGTGTTCACTATACCATTACAAATCCAAGACCAGACTTCGAAGGTCTATATGACAGAGTTATTCTGTGCTTAAACCAAAATGGCGGTATCCATATCGTGTTTGTGAAATTCAACCGCTCTATGAAAACGACATTTTTCGATTAAATTTTTGCAACACAATCTTAAATACGATTCAAGCAAATGGTAACTTTTTAAGATGTATTCTTTGGAGCTATAAGAGTATTTACCTGAGATGGTGTATTTAATATCNTTTCTTGTTATTCCATATTTTCTATCATTTATCTAACAATTGATTTTGCAGGAACAATGATTTGTTGGTTTATATGACAGATGTCGTGAGGTATCTATCTACAGTTCCAGTGCTTTTGTTAACTTTCTCATGTGTCAGTTTATAATTGAGAATATTGACGAATATTCTAATAACGATTTTTAAATTTTGTTTATATTCGCATGGTAGTTGGACGAATTATCAGTACGAACATGCAGATTGTTTAACGAAACGTTATCAGGATCTAACCACCAATTACTACACCGAAATAATCCTACGGCACAATAATATCCACATGTCATAAAGGATAATAATCACCAGGACACTTTAAGTTTTAATGTTTTTTTTGTTTATTAGGCGACAATAGAGTAGCCAATGGCCGTACGATGTGAATGAAATTTTTGGTTAATGCTGGATCATCTGCAGATTTACTCAGAGGATTTATTAGTGATTCCTAAATGAATCTATCTCCAAATGACAGACAAAAAGTTGTGTCACCACTGGATGGTACTCCACATCTGCGCTATAGCGTAAGCCTCAACAGTTGACTTGATGTTCGAAGAATCGGTGAACTTGGGCCGTAAGGGACTTTGAAAACCTGGCCACCCAAATAAGTCGATTTTGATGGATTTTCAAGTTCCGGGGCCGTATACAAGACTGGTGTCTCTACGCTGTACACACTAAAGATGAATTATTGAACGTATTCATTATAACTTTACAATCCAGCGAGATGGATTGAAGGTCTATATGACAGAGTTATTCTGTGCTTAAACCAAAATGGCGGTGTCCATATCGTGTTTGTAAAATTCAACCGCTCTAAACGCCATTTTTTTCGATTAAATTTGCAACAAATCCTAAATTGATTCAAAGCAAATGTAACTTTTTAAGAGCTATTCTGGAGCTAAAGAGTATTTACTGATGGTGGTATTTGTAATATCATAATTTTCAACAATGAGCGGAGGAAATCGATATTGGAGAATATATCCCAAAGGAGGTTTTCTGATAACGTTTAGCTAAGCATAATAAATCACCGGGTCGTTGAGCCAATTTATTTACCAAATCGTTTTGATGTCAATGGGTATATTAAGTATGTATTATGCGAATGAATTAAACATACGCCATAACATGATTTACACGCACGAATGGTTGATGAAACACTTGCCAAACAGATGGATTGATCACGGTGGCGAGAGATAATCTCGCTCTCAATGCTTTAACCTTTTTTGTTTGGGGTTTCATTCGATTTGGAAAAAAAAAAACATTGCTTTTGCAAAAACAAACATATTGATAAACTAATATAAAATTAATTGAAGATATTTTAGATGATATTCGACAAGAAATAAAATATAACCCCCATAAATCTACTCAACATTAACTGACAAGTATTCTAATTGTTCTGTTTTTTTTGGATTTTCGACGATCTGTCATAAAGCCACACGGAGTTACATTGCTCATTATAGCTTACATCAATGATTTGAATAAGAGGGGAATTTTGCGGTCGTTTAATGAGCATTTAAATAATAATAATAATGTTTTCAACCTGATATTCTTTAGTGAGAAAGCTGGTGTTAGTGCGAATGGTCATGGATAATCTATGAATTTTGAACCATTAACATCCTCTGAAAATAAAAATTTGAGTAGCAATGTCTAAACGAAGGATTATTGAACCAGCATTTCTCTATGAAACCATTACAGGTGAAAGGTCATACTAAGTGACTTCGTACCACGACTACACAGGGATGAATCACAACGGCGTTACTATCTACAAGAAAATACCCCAGCTCAAAGGCTAGAAATACTCAGAAACATGTAAGAGAATTTTTTGACAATTTTTTGGCGATTTAAAAAATAAAGTGTTCAGAAATCGATTACATGATTTAGAGAAGTTGCAACATCACCGTGGAAGAACTTCAAAATATATTTGAAAATTTAAACCAAAAAACAAACATTAGTTGTAGGGAATAATGGACAATATTTTCAAAATGGTGGAGGAGCCTGGATGTCTAGCGAGAATAAGAATAAATTGTGTAATAGAACTATTTAAAAATATTTATAAAATTTATACATGTAATACATACGGTCACGATGTGGGATCTAAATTGTGACGGCAATAGCCGAGAAAATAGTAATCCAAGGTCGATCAAACAGCGATGGATACTTGGGATGCGCGAGAGGTGGTCTGAAGTACGTACTGTCAACGCTAAAAATATCGACACCAAAGCGATCATGTAAATTTCCGTTTCTTTCTAATTTAAAAGACAAGATAGACGTTCGGACTCTTGGAATAAATAAAAATGCTGGATTTAAATAGTAACAGAATTAATTAAAGATCGGTTTAAACAAATGTAAATGATGACTAATACAAAAGGGAAATTTAATAAGGAAACTGCTTGAGATTAAGAGATTATTTAAAAGAATTCCACGAATAATAATGAAAACAATATAACTTAGAGATTAACAATATGTACAAATATAGAATATCAATGATTACCTATTAATTATGCAGGAAATATTTGGGTCTTTATTTGTTGGGTTTTTTTTTAAACCTAATCTATCAAGCAAGTTTGATTTAATTGTGGCTGTGATTTGATAAATTAAGTAGTAGGCGCTCAGATTACATATGTTGTAATATTGTTTATTATTAATTATATTTAGAAAATAATGTAATGATATACGACAAATTTTGACAAAAAAAAAATTAAATTGTTTCGTTTTATTATTGATAATTATGGGCCAAGAGCAAAAAGTAAAGGTGAACACTAGATAAAATTATTTAAAAGAACTTAGACATTTTAAAATTTTATTAATTGGTTCTATCTGAATAATCGAATACAAGAGCTGTTATGAACTTTACTATTCAGAGTTATAAATCAATTCCGTAATTGAAATCGTCCATCGTTTTGTTGGGCGTTAATCCCGTTACAAAATAGTCAGGAACTCGAACCACTTGCACTAAATTAAATTACATTTCTGTTGGTGGGTGAGAAATGATTTCCAGAACCCTTCAATCAAAAAACTGATATTGCTTAAGAGTTTTTTTAAGTGTTTTTGTAAAAGATTTATCAAAAATGTAAATAAATGACGTAAAATATATCGGAACACCGCACTGCACACAGCGAAAGCTGAACGATAAATAATGGGAAAAATATCAACTATATTTTCAGAAGGAACTCCCCTACCGGGACCATCGATGTTTCTCTTATTTCGTAGGGCTTTCTCTCTCTAATACACAAAATCACATTGTGCGGAAGTATTATCAGGTTTGGATCAGACTCTATCACTTTTTATGAAAAGCTAAATAATTACAATTTGTTCTAAACGCCTCGTTGATATTCCCTAAAGGTACTACAGGATTAACCGCTGGATTATAACTGAAGTGACTTTTATGATAGCACCAGTATCTAATTGAATAAAATAATTGACATCTGTCATCTGCTGACACTATACGAATTTGTTAAAAATGGGCTAAAGTGTTTTTTAATTTACATATACCACCCGTCCTTCTCATCATACGCGCTATTTAAACTCTCGATCTGCACACAACTGTTATTTTAGTGTGAAAAACTTTTTAAATTATTTTCAAGTGTTGTTTGTTTTTTGAGTGTTTTTGTCTTTTAATGTTGTTTTTACATATTTTCTGATTTCAACTTTTTACTTGCCTTTCCGTTTTATTATATTTTTAATCTTGACTAATTTTAACTGGTTTGGAATTCTGAATTGAGGATGCTTCGACTAGACGAAACCGTGTCGTGTTGATTTAAGATTTTGTGAGGATCAATATTTGTTTTTTGCTTTACCTTTATATACTACTCACACAGAGTCAAATTATGGATGTTATAATTTTATTTTATCATAACAAACGATATCGTCTACTTTAGGAGCTAGGTACTTGATTGTGCGGAAACTTTCATTTTCGTATATGGTCGTGAGAAGAAGTTGCATAAGTACTGGTAAATTCAAGGTTAAAAATCTGGTGTAGATTTTACTCTAGCATCTACACTGTTGCATTGTTCATTTACTGTTTTAACTCTAAATAAACACCCATAATTGTCCGCAAAAAACTATTCGCAATAGTGTAAAATATTTTCAAAGAGCAGTGTAAAATTTGCCTATTCGATGAATTTCAGAGAAGATCGGAAATATTGCGCGTCGGTTTTCAATATTATTTGGTTATATCCACAGCCGTTGTCATTATGCGTTTAGGCGCGAGGGCGCGAATTTATGCAGCTCATTGACAAAAAACTGAAAGCAATATGCGACTGTAAGAATGGGTTGCTATATACACAGCGTAGCATAAATACTTTATATAGAGAAAAATAATTTCAAGTATTTGCACTTGATAGAGTACTGTCAAATAGTATATGTTATGTAATATAAAACGTGTAAAAGTAATGTAAATATGTTTTCACTACGAAGGGAACATTTTACTTTAGGTCTTATACTGTTACTCCGTGTACTTTTTATTCTAAAACAAATGGACCTGTACAAACACCAGCTAGTGTGAAATATCCACTACAATTTTTTTAATGTAAAAGAAGTCACATGGCTTTCGTTTCTCTGTACATACCCGCACTTTTCAACAAAAATCGTGAATAATATAACTCTTCATAATAGAACTCAACAACCATAGTTAGCTCAGTTAACGGAGGTATTCTTTGCAAATCTGTAGCATCTATAGGGTTATCTGTAAGTTTGTAAGCATCCACAATACATGCTTACAGTCTTACAGATAATCTTACAGACGCTATACATATGCATAGAATTCTACTATAAATTTTAAGTTGCAAATATAAAAAAATTGTTTCGACTTCAAATGTGGCTGGTGAAGAACAGGAATTTAGGTTAAAAAAAAAACTGTTTCAAACCATTATATATCGGTTCTGAAGGAAAGAGTTTTAAGGACAGAAATAATTCCAAAAGTGGGATGAACATAGTTTCATTCGCCTGTATACCTATGAGTAAATATTTCAGTGCAAAGTCAGGTTACGAATGAAATAACTGCTCAATGTCGATTTCACGATGTGATTTATTTTATATACAAGCGCATTCATGCAATCAATAAAATAGACTGCTTGAAAATGTATAATGAAGCGGACGATGTGCCGTGAATGATAATTAAAGTTTCGTTCCCAACAGTACAAAATAGTTATTATTATAACGGTTCTGATCTAGTATCGATTTCGGTTACGGTTCTATATCGGACTTTATATCGGTTCTTTTCGGTTCTATATCAGTATTCATATCGGTTCTTTTCGGTTCAATATCAATTCTATTTCTGATGTTACTCGGTTATGGTTATACTGATTTTTATTATTACGTAGTGATAGTTGGAATAAGATTTGTTGTTTATTAAGTTAAGAAAGGGTGCTCTTTCTATATTAAAAGTAAAAATTAAAATAAATATATGATTTGATGAATTACGGAGTAGCAAACTCAGTTGTTGTGCGGTATAAATTTATTAAGATTTTTGGATGTAATTTTTAATTTGTTTTTGTCAAAGGAAAGAACACATTTACCTAGTTATACCGCCGAAGAAAAAAAACAAACAAGTTTGTTTTTTTTATTACATTACAAAAACATCAGCAATAAAGAATGATCACCAAAAATATCAAACATGAATGAAAAAAAGTTCCTGTTGCAACTAGTCCGACAAAAAGGTTCGGAATATTCAGAAAAATATTGTCTTTGGTATTTTTGTTTAATATATAAATTTGTATATATTGCTAACTTTTTCTACTAGGCGGCAACGTCTAGTTAAAAGGCGCTACGATCAGTTAGAGTTTGTGATTTGGTTATGTTTAACTTGCCGCGATGGATGTTTTATTCTATGCTTTATTACCAAATATTCTATTTGCGAACGCGGTCACATGATAATAGCAAAGTTTTAAAGTTAAAATGCAAGAGTACATGCAATACAAGCTCTTGCATTTAACTTTCAAACTATTAACATGTAAATAAAACTTAAAATTGAAAATTCTAAATTATATTGAAAATACACGTATGCAAAATTTAATCCATTGAAAAAGGCAATGAAAGCGGAAACATGCATGGCAGATATAATTATAAACAAAATTGTTTTGTTAATAATAATAAAAAAAAGAATTTAAGGATTACGTAAAATAAAAACCAAATTTTAACCTAATATGGAATCCAGGTCATAATAAAAAATTAAATTTGCAGGTCAACACAAACCTTTCAATCGTCAAAAGAAAATAAGCACCGACAAATTAAAAATAACCGAAAATAGCCGATATATTATGAAAAGAAGTCGATGTTATGTACGAGGATTGTCCTCGTTTTGAGACTGTCCTCTTGTTCTCGCAAGAGCTCATTTATGTAGAATAAAAAAAAAGGCGATTACACTAGAGATACGAATAGGATATAGTGTAATATACAAAATTGAATGTTGTAACTTAGAAACAAAAAGATCCCCGTACTGAATAAATGAGGAATGATTGAATATTTGAGTATGCCCCTAATTTACTAGTTTTAGCCTAAGATTCCCTTTGTCAGCTTTGTCCTCGCCAAACACACTTAGTTAACATCGTAATCGAAACCGATATCTTCATGAATTTCGGTTCTAAATAACTATTATAGAAAATATAGTTCTTCATAACTGTTTTGAGAACCGAAATCGTTATTTTAACTATTTTCAATCCTTGATTATAAATTTCTTAGTAAATAACCTTGGTTTAAGGATCCTGTTGATGTGTAATCTTTCTCGAGCAAAGAATTCGCTATGTAGATATTTACCAAGTAGAGGAAAATATACCTATTTTTGCGAATAGATCCGCATCATTTTAATGGAAATCCCTTTTTGGGATATACGTAACCCATAACCCAACACCACTATTTTCGTACATATGTGTGTATAGCCATGAGACCTTCGCTATTTCCATTTTGGAGCTGCAAAAAATAAGAATCGTTTAGTTCTAACGGTAACGGACGCCATCTCGCATCTCGAAGAGTACGTGACCCGACTCGGCGCTCCAAAAGGGCAGAGGGGAGATCACTCTGCCTCCGCGGGGGGAAAGACACCTTAACCCTTTACGGGGAGGACGTCCGTCGCTCCGATCCCGTAAATAAATAAAATCGAACGGGGGGTGCGTGGGCGGTCACCGTGAGAAAAATGAGAGCGGGCGGCTGGCGCGGAACTGCTTCCCGAGGAGGGACGCCAGTCCGCAGGTGCGATGACCCGATGCGCGATAACCCTCCATTCACGAGCTGCGGTTTCTTTTTTCGCCAAAAAGATTTTTCTCGCGAGTCTCCACCCGTACACCGGGATAGGCTAATCGACCAGCAGGGCGGGGTCTCCATCAAGATATAGGATCACTCGTCCAGCGGCGCTACATAACGAAACTGTGTGTGTGTGTACGTGTATATGCATGCTGGAAAATCGTACGTGTATTGTGTGTGGTAGTACATTATGTACGTGAGCGCGCATCCTTTTCGCTTTCCCAGCGAGAAGCGTCAAGTTTTTCCGACAGCGCCTGGAAGCCGGAAAAATGGAGAACGACGGTAGACGGCGAGAGAAAGAGATGGGAAATTCGATCCCGCAGGAAAAAAGCGGTACCCCGGAGGGTGGGAGAGATATGGGTGCCCGCGATAGAAAAGGAGAAATAATTATTACGGCTGAATTTTCGGTATTTTGCACGTACACGCCGGAGCGTGCCGTGACTAATTTCACAAAACACCCGTCCGATATGATATAGAAAAGCGGATGTGCAGAGGAGTTTTCCTGTTTCGAGCAGCTCGTGCCTCTCGGGCCGAGAACGTGGAATGTATATCTATATGCGAATTTATACTTTGCACTGTGTACGTGCCGGGTTATAACGGTGAATTATGTGGCGCGCGCGAACTATTCAAGCGAACCTGTCTTCTAGAACAAAATAGTTTCTGGTTAACAAATGGCAACGCCATTGTTCAACGATGATGGGTCTTTTTCCACAAAAAAAATATGAATTAATATCCGCGTTCGTGATTAGTTGCATATACACAGCGCGCCATAGAACATGGACCCTTTATTTTATTAATCGGGTATGTTATCCCACTGACAATCAGATCTGTGAGAAATTACGGAATAATTTTCAAAATAAAAACTGCACCGAGTAACGAAATGATTAAATGAGCAATATAGTTATATAGTTATATTCAGTAATGATGCACTAGCATTAATCAAGAATTATCTGTCGTTCCGATGTCAGGAAGTAGTTTAAATAACAATTTCAAACACATTGCTGTGCGTAGTGGCGTTCCTCAGGATCTGTTCTGGGACTTTTTATTTATCTTTATACATCCAACTCATAAGTCTCTTAAGCACTCCTCTTATCACTGTACGCAGATGATACTCAAATATATTTTCTTTTCACGTGAAGACTTAATTGCTGCCAATACGTTATAAACTCTGACTTGCTAACATTGTTAGAAGTCTACAACATTTTTACATATCAATACTAAGAAACTGCTGTCTTGTTTTGGAAAAAGGCTGATATTTGATTTTGCAATACAAACTTGCAGCTTGAAATTAATAATGCCACATGAAGTGTAGCAAACGGTCAGAAATCTGGGGCTGTATGTGGATTCTGAACTCCGATTTAAGAACACGTAGGAATGTATAGAAAGCTTATTCGAATTTGAAGAAGTTTACACTCACAAAATATCTGTCGGGATACAAGAAGCTTTATGTGACGCTATGGTACTTCGCATTTCAATCACTGTGTTGTTGTCTATGGCCCTTGCTTGGACGTCTGTACGGCAAACATAATAAAAATTACAGAACAGTTGTATTAGATTTCATATGCGAATTAAAAATATGACCATATTTTCTATAATAACAATGTTGGGATGGCTTTAATATGAAAGAACGGCGTCGGTTTCATATGTATGCGCTTCTTTTCAAAATTGTTAACTTTAAACAACACGTATTTTATTTAAAAATAAGGTTCGCAGTGATGTGCATAATATCAATATTCGGTTTCCGCATGCTATTACGCCCCAGCCCACCGTACACTTCTTCGAAAGATGCTTTAGTTTTGACATTGCGCGTTTATACAATGATTACCTAATCACTGAAGAGATTAATTTTTCCTCTTCCGGTCAGGTTAAGGTTGTTTCTGGGACACAAAGGATAGAGTACTCCCGGGTTGAAGAGCACGATTTTAATCTTAATTTTTATTATTCTTTTTCAAATTTTAGTATTAACTTTGTATGTATGTATGTATCAGTTTACACGATAAGATGTTTCTTTTATATTTTTGGGCGGCCGATTGAAAAACAGAACTTTCTGAATTCGGCCATTTGTTGCCCCATTTGTAGATGTTTTTTCTTTGTTATTTTATTTAATTTGTACAAGTGGTGCAACATTAAAGAAATTATTATTATTATTATTATTATTATTATTATAAACACTTTTTTAGTTCTAAATATGAGCAATATGTTTGCACTGTTAAACGAAAGCGGGCAGACTGTTGAGGTTAACTAAGACCAATTAATATAGAATAGAATAGAAGTATATTTCCAGAAACAAAGAAACACAAATATCCACAACCATATGACTGATAATCATAATTAATTACAAAAATATATACTATATACTTTACAGACTTTTAACTCACAATCAGTAAGATTCAGCTTTATAAACCCTGTCTTTGAAAGAAACTTGTCGAACGTGAAAAATGTAATAATATAACATATAACAAAATATGACATTTGGTCACACATTTTGACACCAACGATCGATATAGAATAGAATCATAACAAGAAAAATTTCAAACAACTTCCCATTGGTCGTCGTAATCACGTGGTAAATTACTTCATTGTGCTGAAATGGTAGCGCTATATGAATTAGAAAACTACATGATCGGCGTGGCATTGATTTGTAAATAACTCATCAGAAGGCACCTGTTCTTAAACATGCGTTAAACCGAACCAACAACAACAAGTTCTAAAGTTGTTGAGGCATTTCAATGTGTTTTTTATCATGAATCGTCGAAACGATAAGGATAGGACAACATACAAATATTTTAAACCTCAAAATATTTTAAATATCTCCAGAACTTGACGTTCTCAATTTGCCTCAACGCATGTTTATGCAGATGTAGACAAAGAACAAAGCTTAACGCATTGTTTGATTGACTGTTTGAGCAGGCGCAAGATGTGGCCATGCCGTCCATATTGTTTTACGTTGAAGATTATTGTGTTTATTATAGTTGTGGTTTGGGGTTATAGTTCGTCTTTCGTTTAATTGTATGTGTTATTTTATTGTCATTATTATAGAACTTCAGTGACAGTTTTTATTGTATTAAAGTGCTTAAGGATTGAATAGAGGTCAGTGATTTAAAATTAGGAATTCTTGACGATTTACAAAAATATTATTTGCGTGCACAATGTCAAGAAACCGAAATTACGTTTTATTGAATTGCCCTAACACTCTGAAAGAGACATCGTTACACATAAAAGGTTTGTTTCGATACTATAACTTCTTCTATAAATAAAGTATTTTATATATCATTTCATTGTTGTATTTCTATCCAGATTTTGCCATATGTGTATACACCAAATGTTTCATGACTGTAATAGTATACTTATTTCAAACTAGTACTATTATAGTCATGAATTTTTTTGGTACATACCCAAATAAAGATTGTGAACATTTAAAGTACATAAAACGACCCATTTGAATGCACCGCCAAACTGGTTGTAGTTCGGTGTGCTGAAGTTAGTGGCGCGCAAGCTTGTTGACAAAAAAGAGATTAAGTTACCGCTCCGAGGATCAACTCTAGTAAAGATAAGAAGCTTGACCGCGCACGCCATCTGTAGTTTTCGCATAATAATAATCAGTAACTTTCATAGCGGATATCTACATTTTCAGTTAAAGTACAAATCACATGTAATCTATGAGTTAATAAATATACATGTAAAACGAACGATGCAGAAGAACCCAAGAGAAAATAACAGAGATATTGTTTGTATGCATTAATTATGATTAACTCTAAAAAATATTGTAGGAACTTTAAATATACCTACTGCTTCTTCAGACAGCACCTAAAGGTTAAAACAGCGAACGATAAAGAACATCACAACAAGAACTTTGATCTCAGGGGGCAAAACTTCTTGAGCTTGAAGCGATTCAAGCAGCAATTGTCTGCTATTGGCCAGAACGAACCCAAAAAAGATGGCGATTGCACGCGCACATTCAAAATTTGCTAGCTGTCAGGTTGACATGTTCCTTTATCACAGTTGCAACTCGCTTGAATGCGGGGTTAATAATGTAATAAAAACATCGAAAGTTGCCAAATGATTGCTAAGAACTGTTTTGACAAGAGCTGAACTTGGTTTCCTATTGGCTAGCACGAACTCAGAAAAGGTAGCTGTTCCGCGCAGTTAAAATTTGCTAACTGTCCGTTCTTGCTTACATGTTCCTTGACCTATTCCTCGACTGCACCGACAAGGAACAGCTCAAGAAGAACGAACAAACACTGTCAGCACCTTTGATCTCCAAAAATTCGCGACCTTCAACTTATTGACTGCTATTGGCTAGAACAAACTCAAAAAAGATGCCGATTTCGCGCACATATTTGTTATTTGTCAGTTTGACAGTTCCTTTATGACAAGTGTTATCTTATCTCTTCACTGTTCTCTGTTCTTACTCGCTTGTGTACTATCAGCTGCTTAGAAAACTGGTACAACATAAAAATACATTTATCCGAGTATTTGAACTTTTTTGCTGTGTAAGTAGTCTATTTGTCAAGTAACCTGGGAGTAGTTAGGTTTTTTTAATCTCGTTTAATTGTGGCATTAACTTGACAAAATATGACAGATATAAATGACATTAAATTTAATTTTGACGTGCTACAGCCCAAATCAATCAACTTAAAACTAACTGTTTTCTATGTAGCTGATGGTACGTTTCATAGGTTATAAAAACCTCGAAAACTGTGAAATAACTGTAAAGCATTATTTGATAGCTGATGTTATAAAAGCTCAGATCCACTAGACAACGTTGTTTATAATTCAATGACCGTGTTCAGAGTATGAATATATAAATCAGTAACAACGAATTGTCAAACAGTTCCCAAAGCGTGTGCCGCTTGGGAGCATATTCTGAACGCTATCACTAACCTTCTTCAATGCGACTACATACGAAAATAATAGCTGCAAATAATTCATAAATTATCCAGTATTTATAAACTATTTATAAACAATCATGAAAAAAAAAAATAATATAAAATAATTTTAAATGCAATTAATAATAAAATATTTTAAAAAACGTAAATTATTTTATTGCAATAAAAATGGAAATAAGATGTAAATTAAAAATAAATTGTTTCTTACCAAGTACCCAAGATCGAATTGTTTTTTATCCTATTAAAAAACTGTTGGTTCTAAAAAGAACGGATTTGTAAACAGATAAAAAGTGGAAAATTAGAGGAAATGTTCGAAATATCCCTCTTCAGGCTGAATACACGCTTCCACGCAGCGGGGTGTAAGTAATTGTCACGAACTCGCTGAAAGGTGTCTTGTCAATACGCTGTGCCACTATAAAAAAATTCGTTTCTGTTTCGTACGGTTTGAATCTCCTCAGCAGTGTAAACAAAGGTTTTCATAATAAAAGAACCATCTAGGATATATAGTATTCAAAAAACCATGTACTTCCCGTAAAAATATGGTGCTGTTTCTATTTGCATATATTAAGCGGTACATTGTCCAGATAGTGCGGCAGAAAGTTTTTTTACAGAAATTGTAAATAGTTTACGCTTTTAGACACTCTGAAAGTACATGAGCCTATCTCTATACTATGCCCTAAAATGCTTGCTCAGACATTCACCAAAAAACGATATTCAAATTGATGTTGTTTTGCCACCTGCATAATACTATTTTCGGTAAATTCATTTGTGAATAAAACTTTACCAGAGAAATTTATTTCTTTTGATCTCTTTATTTTTAACAACGCTAGATCGGCACTTCTATTTTTGGTAACTACCTAAATAATAGTTGTTTGTGTACCAAGGCCAAAAGATGACCGTTGCCAAATACATTGATGCGCGTATTAACCACACAAAACTATAACAAATAATGTGCAGGATCAACCCTGATTGTATGTATGTTGCACATACCCCACCAGATCTCACAAAGCAAATATCGATACTATCTTACGCACGCCAAGGCCAAATTCTTCGGCTCGGCTCAGATTCACAGGCAGAAGAAGAGCAGAAAAGACATTATCATTGTTGTAAAAAATGGAATTATATTTTCTTAATATATTTGAAGGAAAAAGAAATCACACGTATGCAACCTTTGCATGTATTGATCACTTGTCCATCATCCAAATTTAGCTTAGTACTTTTAGTAGGTGTATTTTCAATCAAAGTGTTTATACCTAATTTTGGTTGACACCTCTCTTTGTGGACCAAATTCGATGTACTTTATGGGTCAATACACTTTGCAATGGAGATACGAAATGAATGAGTAGTAGTAGTAGTAGTTTCGAGATAAAATCATTGGTAAAATTAGATTTGAGCTTTATCTTACCATTTTCAAGATATTTGGAAAAAAATAATTCTGCAATTTCTGTTATTTAAAATTTCAAAAAATAGTTTAGATAATTTGAAAGTCCTTTTTAATATCTTCCTAAGGTTTTGACTAATGACGTCATTATATTTTTGCTTAATGAAAACCATAGTAGGCCTACAAATACATATATAATATATTATTAAAAGCCGGCAAAATTTGCTATTTGGCTATATTATAACCAACTACGGTTTCCATTTATAAGCAAATAAAATGACGTCACTAGTCAAAACTCTTGAGGAGATATTAAAAAGTAGATTTCGTATCCAAATCCTAAATAAAAAGAAAAACATGAAGAACAAAATATATCAGTATACACAGAAATACGTAATAAGCCTGGTTTATATGATACAAGTCGCTGTATCATCAATTGGGTCAACAAGGTTCATTTGTTTTACGCCTTCACGCCATTAGTACCGAAAGTTTGAAGCAACCAGGGAGATATTAGTTCTGTAGCACCTACAAAGCTCTATATTTTATACGAGTCGCTCCTCGTAATGGCACCTAATACTTATTGAGTATGAGGTTACATTATACAACAGCCATAAAGTATACTAAAGTATTAGCGTCGCAATAAATAGACATTAATAGTAAAACTAGAAACATAGGTGGCCAAAGTAATAGCGAATTTAAAAGTAAATACATTTTACTACACTAACTCATCAAACAAACTTTTACTTTCAGAAGGAAATAAATGTCCAACTCCAGGATGCACAGGTCAAGGCCACGTCACAGGTCTCTACTCCCACCACAGAAGGTGAGACACCAAAACTAGAAACCCCTAACATTTTTATATTCATAACGATTCCTTTCTGTAGTCTTTCCGGATGTCCGCGAAAAGACAAAGTCACTCCTGAAAGTAAGTTTTACAAAACAATCGCATTTAGTGATTATCCCATATTTAGAAGGAATAAAACCCAAAACAAGTCAAAACGAACGCTGCTACCCAATGAAAGGTAGCTACGTTACATTTTTGACCGCTTCTTTTTTTATTGAATCCTAATCACACGATCAATAAATGAGTTTATTTGATTTTAATGAGGATAACGTAGATTTATAGAAACGAATTTGTTGGTTGTGTGAGCAGGTGTTTTCATTTCCATTTTGTTATCCGTTTGCATTTTGACGCTTATTTTGCGGGGTAGAGAGCATATTTATTTCTTTTTTGTATCGTTTCCCTTTTTTAATTATGCGCAGTAGTACCGCCAACCTTTTCACCTCATCCAAGAAAAAAGCACCCTCACGTAAGACTCTCCCTCACGCACCAGAATCAAATAAGATTGAGTAATAACACAAGTGCCTTTGTGTGTGGATTTAATTGAGATGCGGTTTCTTTTAATTACTGTTAACCGTGTACCTACATAAATTATGTTTGACTTCTTTTATCGTTTTATGATTTCTCTCTACCCGCTCAGTTAGTTTTATTTTTATAATTTCGTTTATATTTTTTCAATTTAGCGATTTTTCCACACACATACGAGCACCTGCGTAAAATACTCATGCTTTGATTCTGTTGACGTGACGCAGTACTGGCCATGCATGAAACCATACTCAAATGTCCGACGCCTGGTTGCAACGGCAGAGGACACGTGAGTTCCAACAGAAACTCGCACAGGAGCCTTTCCGGTTGTCCCATAGCTGCGGCCAATAAGCAAGCGGCTCGCGAGCAAAAATATCAAGCGAATCTCCAGCATCGTGTCAAATCACCTCATGTCTTTGGTGAGTTTTGCTTTTACACCAATCCTATACCGATTCCGCTTCTGATTCCTCATAAACCAGTTGGTCTTAGCGTTTTTTTTTATTACTTTAGTCACTAATAAATATCTCCGTAACACCTAAATAATTATTTTAGTACCATCATGTCAAAGCGACTACAGTTCGAGCTACGATGGAAAACAGACTCCAATGTCTACACCCGAAGACGTAAAACCCACTTACCTAGTGGGTTATGGCTCCAGTGAAGGAGACAGTAAAGATTACGATACCTATTACAAGCAGATGAAAGACACAATGAAAATACCAAAAACGGAAATCACCACGCCTAATAGTTGCTGTAGCGTATCAGGCAGTCGCGCAGAAATGCTTATACCAAAAACAGAAGCAAGCAGTTGCAGATCTCCATCAAGCAATATGAGATCTACGTACGACTCGTACCTAAATCAGGATTCGAATTCTTCCTCAATGTCGAGCGCTGAAAACATCACGACGCGTGTACCACCAAACCAGTTACATCACACAGTATTGCCACAACACGCACAGCAAAATTACGGTATGGATGACGGTCGTCAGAACCAGCTCTCGCATAGGTCACCGTACCACCAATCCCCCATATCGGAAGAGATGTACCCAAGAACGGATATGAGAGCATACGCCGACATGGCGGATCCTATGAGTAGCGGAATAGCGAGACCTGTAGTGACCTATTCCAGTGACATGAATAGATCATACGAATCTTCCCTCTCCAATTCCAATCACCGACCTTACGATCCAGGTACCGCGACGGCGTTCGAACGTTACGAATCCTCTGGAGCACAGTGCGGTCCGCTGCAACAGGCTCTGATGCCACCTAGAGTTCCGCCACAGGGAATATACGGTTACACGATGGATGAACAAGAGCAGAGATACCAACAGGAAGCGGTACAACAACACCAATTAGCTGTTGCTAATGCTAGCGCTGTTGGAATGATGAAGACGGAAGCGGATCAAGAGTCAACCGGTCCCTTATACCCCAGGTAAATTAGAAGTAACGTGCCTAAATCCAAATACAGCAAAATAATCTTCAATTTTTAAATACTGAAATGGCTTTTTCCCCTTAACCCATTAGCGCCCAGAATTGTTTTTTTTATTTTATTTTAAACGTTATATCAATTTTTTTTAAATAATTTTACTCAAACTTTGAAAAAAATGTCGATACCATATGGTATCACCGAGCGGTGGTAGATGCAAAATGTCCTGTTTAGAAAACTTTCATTTCCAGTTTTATATACATTTTGTCTGTAATATGCAGAGAGTAGACAAAAAAAAAATAATTTTGCATGGCTAGTGAGACATACCCTACAAAAGCCCAATCAGTACTGCAATAGTATAGCAATCTGTTCCGTACGCATGCTTGTAACTCTGCTCCCACTAAACGATACCTACGCTCATGATGAACAAAAACTGTTTGTTTTGTCTACGCTCTGGTGACATGTCACAATACAGTCAAGATACATTACATTTCTGACACATGGTCCTTCCAAATGATTTACACCCTATACATCTTCTTGGATCACATTTTATGACAAAATAATTGATTGGGTCGTATCTAATTAGGAAGCACTTTCACCAAAAAATTTGCCAGTTTTCTTTACTGGTGTGGCATAACTAATCAAATATATTTGGACAATTTCCCGTCTGACATCTAAGCTGGAAACCCAGGATGATTCTTTCGGTATAAAAAGCACGTACTATGCAGTGCCACATCTAGCAGCCACGTGAATAATGGCCAGTACCATTTTTTCGTCCGTACACGAATTCGACAGGTAGAAATGGCTTTAGATCATTTCCACCCATATTTTCATTGTAACAAGCAATGCACCTTGAACGTGGCACCGTAATATTTCTTTTATCTTTTTGGGAGTACCTTCTTACATTTCCTAGAGGTTCAGCTCTACAACTTGTCGATGCAATTGTAACAACCGCATTATCCATCCAACGACGGAGTAAAACTCCCTCATTCTTTTCTATGATTTTCTCAAAATCACCACGATTTTTCTTTTTGAAACATTTTTTGTCACTAATAGGATATGATGATGGAATTCGATTATCTCTAATCGTGGCGATTGCTTCCTAGCTTACGTATCGAAGATATGCTAACTAATTAAAATTTGTAAACGGATTGTTCATAAGTATAACACACGGATGTTGTTTACAACGTAATTCTTCCAACATAAAAATCATTGGAGATGCTGACTTTTCAAAAACTAAACCTGCTTGATCCATACCTCGTGGATTTTTTTCTTTGATATAAATCAAATAAGGTAACTGTCACTGGAATTGAGGCACCACATTTTATATCCAAATCGAATTGGTTTGGCAGGAATATATTGTTTACATCCATGCCGGCCGTAATACCTAATCAGAGCTTCATCAAAATAGATTCTATGAAATTTGGAAATTTTCTAAAAACGTGGCCTTGAGTCTATCCATTAGTGGACGTATTTTCCACACTTCATCGTTTTCATGAACATTATTGTTGTCGGCAAAATGGAGAAATCGTTGAATCTGTTTCTCATCATGACTTTCACGGTCATCAAGTTTCGCAAATCTTCTTTTTCTTCCCAGTACATATGCTTTGATGGTAAGTAATTGCATCCTGCGAGAAATAAAATTCCAATAAATAAAATTGATCGAGATAGCAGGATCGAGCTCATTTATGAATTGTGCATATTTCTACTACATATGTACTCAAGCACAGAATCGTCAAAATGTACCTGAAAAATATCAACAGATAACATATCTTTATAGCTCGAATAATTATCTTTAGGAAATGACATTTTTTATGATTCAAAAACCACTTCAATCCATGCCACAGCTTATCGTTCACTAATTCTCTTAGAGATCCATTCCCGATTTTTAGAAAGCACAGAAGGTTAAGTAACAGACGAGTCATTTGTCTGTAATGCCTTCATTGTTTTCGATGTCGAAAGAATAACATTTTCATTTACAAGTAGTGAATCATCTCCTAAGTTTCATTAGTTTTCAACTTTATTTCAGCGGAAGCTCTAAGTTTTCGTCCAGTCAAATTATAGATCATTCCACCTTCATCTTCGTCTGCAGAGTCTTCATCAGTGCCTGCATTTACTAATGGTGGCGTTATATATACATCTTTTCCACTTCTCCTAATGATTCATCGTTAAACCAGATTTACATGTGTGAGTTCCCTACCACCCACTAATACCGTATGGCATCAGGAGCCTGATACTGACAATAATAGCTGCTTTTCATTTGCCGTTTAGCTCACTTCACTTCAGTTTTGTGCGTTAAAGCACGAGTTACTTACTACGAATGATGACTTGTCGACAAATTGAGTTTGACGTGAGCAGTTCGTAACTTAACGCACAAAACTGGTTTAGGTGAGTCAACCGGTAAATGGAAAGCAGCTAATATAAGTAAATTATTTGTATAAAGTGAAAAGTAGATAAAAGAAAAGAAAAAAACACTGAATACAAACAGAAAACTTTACTTACGCCCACCAAATGTCCATGTTTGAAAGCAAAATAAAATTTTATTCAAAACAACGAGCCGCTATACAAGGTTAACACAAAACGAATGTCTTGCTGCTTATTGTTAGTCCATTTGCTTATTGCAGTTTAGGAAGGTAGGGCGTAAAAACGCATTCAAATGTTTCCTGGAAAAATAAAAATCCAAAGCAACATTTATCGATACCATATGGTATCACGGGTGGCTAATGAGTTAAACCACATCACTGTCCCAATTTATGTTATTCATTAGCAATCGCAATCAAAATGCTAAAACCTTTATATCGTACGATACTTGCGATAGCATATGAACCGCGTGACGGCGTACTCGCTGTGCTCGTATACGTATTCTAACCATTCGATCATCTAAATAATAAATTAAGTTGATTTGCGTTGATGGTACAATAACCAATTTGCGGGGAAACTGCCTGGCGTTAATTATATATGGGTCCGTGTCACGGAATGCCGCTAATAAGAGGCACGACTGAATTTTCAGGCCGATGTATCAGTACGACACGGGATCTGGCACCCTGCCAGTGGGGTTTTCAGCAATCAACCTTTCGGTGAAATGCGTTACTACGGCACAAGCACACATGAAAGGTGTTGGACCCCAGACATCACCGGGTGGCAGTGTGATCGACCTGTCCACTTCCAGTGTTACAACGACCAGTCCGCAGGTATGCACACAAGCAATTGAAAATATATATAAAAAAATTCATTACTTTGTTTCAATACAAACATTAAATCCAAATCTAAAATGATCTTAAATTATGAATGGGGATATAATCAACCGGCTACATGGTTATTGTATTTCAGGTGGCGTACAGTTCTCCCCATTATGGAGGTCAACGGGTGGGCGGCAGTCCGCAGGCGGCGGCCAGTCCTCATCTCTCTGCCAGCCCCCAAGTTCCCAGCCCACAGGGGCAAACTCTGGACCTCAGTGTTAGCCGTCTGTCCCACAGGTTGGTTCTTGGTTCGGTGCATTATTCAGAGAATAGGCGGGATCGGATCATTGCTCGGTTATGCTTAATTCAAATTGGGACGGAGAAGGCAGAATAGCCGGTCCCGGAACCGGTCGAAAAGCCGGACGCTGAATTATTCGCAACCGACGGCTCTAATTAAAATTTCAACGGAAATCGAATCCTCGACTCCGCGATAATTTTAGAAATCTCGGCATAATGAAGTAATAGTAATACCTCTAATCTAAGGCATATGCATATTTAACTTTGCAAAATTCTTTTCTTCAAAAAAAAAAATTTGAAGCTGTATTCTTCATTAATCACCTTTAAAAATTTGCCACAACCGGATTTCTGAATTGGCACCAAGTAATAATTTCTTTCGCTTACGGAAAACATTACAACCTTCAAACCAAAGCAAATAGAATACAGCTTCGTCCCTCCTATTAATGAAGGGTATTGTTTCCATTGCAGTAGCGATAATAGTCCTCAGTACCAGAATGGGCACGCAGATCCAGTTCCGGTACCGTCGGGATTTGTCGCTCAAAGAGATGAGCAAACCGAACCAGTTGATTTTTCCACGGCTAACGAACCGGTTAATTTCAGCGGCGTGCGACCAGTGGCCACATTCGCCGGTCCGGTCCTGGCCCCAGGTTCCGGATACAGCAGAGAGTCGACGCCCGATAGCGGTGGTTCACACTATATGGAAGCCTATCGCGATCCCACAGGTAAAAATACATCTTATAGCCAACCAATCTCAATTATCAAACACAAATACTTATTGACGCAGGGTACGGACCAATGAGTCCACATCCCGGCTACGGTATGACGACGGTAGCGGCAGATTATCCTTCCAATCCTTACACACCATACCCTGCAGGAGGATACTCTTGCACTGGAGGATATCCTGGCACAGTGACGACGGGTTATCCGGCACCACCTAGTGGATATTCCCCGAGTCCCTGTTATTCTATGCCACCACCACAGCATACGATGTCCCAACACGATAAGCAAGGAAACAAGGACGGAAGGTCAGTATCAAACTGTTCCGACTAGTAGATCGTCGAAACAATGTGATCGTTAATGAATTTTGAGGATTAAGAGCGCAATTAGGAGAGGAATTAGATTTGCTTGAGACAAATATCTGCAACCCCGCTATTTATACCTACTCGATTGAGCAGATCAACCTAATCATCACAGCACATTTTTTTCAAAATTCTTGCCCGCACTATTAAACAACAACTGATAAATTAATCCTTGCAGCCATTAGAAACAAACGGAAGATTAAAAAAAAAAGTAGCAATTTTTTTTAAATAATCGAATATTCATACTATACAAAATTTTATTAAATTCACACCCAAAATATCTGTATGAATTTTATTTCAATTTAACTGACACCTTAAATAATAATTACCGTTACGTATATTACAAAATTAAGGCGTTCGTGGTAAACTAGTGTGGTCATTCACACTATAGACGTAAAAATATCCATAAGCTTAAATAATCTTAATATTCGGAACGTTTGACCTCAATATGTAAATTGACCAATTACTTATTTACTTTTATAGCATTCATTACCACTATTCTATTACACATAATATTACGGTGGCACATAAAGTTACGAATGTTGCACTCTACCGCATATGTGCATTATTTAATTGATAAGATAAACGTTAATCAATTCTCCACTCTATTCTTATCAACTGTATACCAACCTTGACTAGTAAACTCGCATACGCACCTCAGTTTATTATTGTTATTTTAATGTGCGAAACGTTAATTTGTTTACGTGCGGCGTCCTTTTTTTCTGCAAAATCACCAATGAGCGAAAACGACTTACTAAGTTGTAACGTGGTAACACATCAGTTAGAAAGGTATGAGAACGTATTTATATATAAAATTATAAGCACTCGATTTATTTAGAATTCCTAAATACCTATTTAACGATCGACATTGCAACGTGCAATTTTTTAGGTTATGTCGTACGACTTTAATGTTATAGCATACTAATGTCAGTGATCCAAAAAAAATATATATAATTTATAGCACGTTAATTACCAATTTTATTCCTTACCTATACAAATAGAAAATGGCACAATTAACAATTTACTGTGTGACATAAAATACGGGTGTCTTGCAAATAAGTGCGTCGCTAACTCGTGTAACTAATTATTTGTATTGACTCCAAAGATTATACTCAATTATCCTGTTGGCTCTTTTAGGCTGCAAACTATATTACGAAAGCTAACGGCAAATTCGTACTTATCTGTGGAGTCTTGTGTGAAGCTAATATTATTGGAAGTTTTGCATTCACTTAAAAACACTGTGCGATTACAATGTGCAATTATATTTTGGTTTAGTTGGATGTGGCGCCATCTAATTGACATTAAAAAATATATTAAGAAGTTAATGGCGCAAATTTTTAAAAAAAACTTTGCTTTGCATACGTGAATGCGTTTTGGTATAATACAAAAAAGAGGAATTACATTTTACAAATCAAACTTCCATTTAATATAATAAATTTATAGATCGACCATCGACATGTTGCCTCGAAGAACATAATCAAATCGTTTTCATCGTAACTTATTCTTTTTTCGGTTTTGCTTTTTGGTCTCAGTTCGCGACGGTCTAGCTTCGGGGGAGTACGGCCCTGCGCTAGAGGCAGGGACGGTAAGGAGCTGATTCAGTGCCCGACCATTAGCTGTGACGGCATGGGACATGTGTCTGGCAACTACGCCACCCATAGAAGGCAAGCATCCAACCACACTTCACTAGCTATTCCAAAGAATTTAGCCTGTGTTCACACTGGGAATAACTAAAAAAAAATCCAGGTGCAAAACTTTCACATCATAATGGAAAGCGTACGTGAAAGCCCCAGCTACTAACACAGCCTAAGTTTATGACCCCCAACCAATCCCGAAGCTTGGAAAGTAGACTTACTGTTATTAACACTAACTTCCCACTACTAATCGGTAATTAAGAGAAGCGGAACAAATTTTAGAAACATTGGATATTTTGCCGACTAGACCATGTCTGAACATATTGGCTGATAACTGAGTCAGATCCTTAGAACCGTTTGCTTGTGTCTCAACTTACCCCACTTATGTGTTATATGTAACGAGATCGTCTCTGAGAGTGAAACCGTATCTTACTTTGCAGTCTTTCGGGATGTCCAAGAGCCGACCGCTCACAAATCCAAGCCCATTCCCAAGAGTTAAAATGTCCTACACCTGGTTGTGATGGCTCTGGACATGTCACTGGAAACTATTCCTCGCACAGGAGCTTGTCTGGATGCCCCAGAGCCAATAAACCAAAGAGTAAACCCCGTGACGGCCAAGACTCAGAGCCTTTAAGGTGCGGTTATATCTTATTGTTTATAAAAATCTATTTTTTTCTATTATTAATATAAAGGGCTAAAAACGCGATTACATCTGTATTTCATCTTTTCATTGTATTCGTATTTCAATGCTGCTTTTCTTGTAATTTTCATGCAACAGATGTCCTATACCGGGTTGTGATGGATCCGGCCATGCGACAGGGAAGTTTCTGTCGCACAGAAGGTAACTACTTACATGTAAATTGTCGGTTTTTCTTTTATTTTATCCCCCTTTTTTATTTATGTGGATCTCTATAAATTACGTATTTGGTCTACTAAATAACCTGGTAAAGCTTGGTTCTGCAGGGAAACTTACCACGCTGCAAGAGTAAAAAAAATCTTTGATTCGTGTATTTAATCTTGTTTTGATGTGTCGAATTAATTGTACGCGACGATTCTTAATTAACCGAGCACTGTTTTTTCAGTGCTTCAGGTTGTCCTATCGCTAACCGAAATAAAATGCGCGTCTTGGAGAGCGGCGGCACGGTCGAACAGCACAAAGCAGCCGTTGCGGCAGCTACAGCCATGAAATTTGAGGGAGTCAACTGCCCAACACCCGGTTGCGACGGTACCGGGCACATCAATGGTTCCTTTCTTACACACCGTTCTCTGAGTGGGTGCCCAGTTGCTGGTCAAACAATTAAAAAGACGAAATACGCTGACGAAATGCCATTTTACTCAAAGGGATATACAGGTAGGAATTATTTCCTTCTATAGTGAACACTGGATAATTTAGCTGTGCTAATTTCATACACGCGAATACGAAAATTGCTGCACTTGCGAATTTAGTCAATTTGAATAGATTTAAATAAAGTTATGATTTTGTATAGCAATCTTATATTTTGTTTATTTAACAGATATCACAAAAATTGACAAAATCGTTTATAGCGATATCTTTGAGGTAACTACTTTTTTCAATACCTACTACAATTTTCGTTATTTTTGCAGAACTGTGATAAATTCTATTAGTTTTGACGAAAACTCAAGGAAACAAGAACAAATAATATAATCACGTGTGTAATAGTAGCTTCTATCTAATAAGGCAAACAATGAATTATTTTTCAACCTTCAACCGAAGTTATTTTGAGTTTACGCCAATCCTTATTGCTTCACGTCTCACCATGCTTTCGAATTTACATTTCCAGTTGAAATATCGAATTATTACTGCCTCTATCTCTATCTAATATATATATGTATAATATTTTAACGGCTTTTGTGTGCATCGAAAAGGCGAAAATTTGATATTGTCAACTGTATATGGACGTCACAGCAAATGAATTAATGTTCTCAAAATATTTGATCGCTTGAACTCCATTTTCTCATTCTTTTTCTCTTCATTTTTTACAGGAATGGAGAACAACGGAGGTGGAGAAGATCTCATGACCCTGGAGGCTGAAATCACCGAGCTACAACGAGAGAACGCTCGAGTGGAATCCCAGATGCTCAAGCTTAAGTCTGATATAAACGCAATGGAGAGTCACTTGAGTCATGGTGAAAAGGTAAGTGAATAGTTACCGTAAATATTACATCCTTTTTTCCCCTAGCAAAATTAAACGTTCCTGAACTTATTTATTGAAGCAAGAGTCGGAAGTTGACTGTTAGCATATTGGCGCCATCTGTTATCTAAAAGATGAACTAATATGGTGTTGCAGGCTTATCATGCTATTACAACTACAGAACACTGTATTTTAAAACTTAGATATATTAGGTTTGTTCGTTTTGGCACTCCGCGTCGTAACGCGAAAATCTAGCCGCGTGACGCCGCGTAAATTTTTTTCAACGCAAGCTGTAGCCGTAACGCTAGATTGACTCCAGCTTTAGATTTTCTGATAGCTGTTCATTTTGTCATCAAATCGAACAGAAATACTTAAGGATGGAAATATTTTATCGTGTAAAAAAATTCTCTGCTCCTATGCATGCGAATTTCGCCGAAATTTTTTTCTATTCAAAATAGTAGTTTCTAGTAACTTTTGCTGTCTTTGTGTTATGAGGTTGACAACTTCATCACAAGTCGCAAAGTCAAAAGTCGAAACTAACATAACCTTACCTATCAAAACAGCCAAAATTAAAATTGAAAATTAGAAAAGATACAAGAAGAAAGATATTTTGCCTGTTAAGTCTGTTATATCTACATAAAAGACGGTGAGAATTTAATTTAACCGAAGTATATGGATCAGAGACATTCAGTTAAAAAAGAAAACAACACGGATTGTATTAATGCATTTCTTATTAAATAAATTCTACATTAAAAATGATTAGAAAAAAATCGTATGTTATTATAAAAACAACATAACTACAATCAACAACCCACAACTGTAATCATGAAATTAGCTGAATAAATAAAAGACGCTTAAAGTTAAATTATATTTAATATTTCTGCGACATCGCCAAATCAAAATGTTCGCAAAAATTTCGCGCCAATTCGTTTTTAAATAATTTTTACCAACAGGAAATGTTCCGCCGAAAAAATCTCGCTAATTCGCCTGCATGAGGATCCACTTTTACAACTGCGTTTCGCTACTGCCAAAACGAAGAAACCTATTAAGCGTTTCATTTCCACCGCTTGGCTGACGACGTTCCTTTCACAATAGATTTAACACCCGACACCAAACATTTTTCTTTCCCTTCACCCCTCACAGACAAATTGAATTGCATCACCTTTGGAAGGCATAACACACCAAGTTGTAGTTTTTCGGCGTTTCATTCGTAGGCGACTGGAACTGTCTAGGCCTTGATACACCTGTAGCTTCATGTTTATGAAAGTAAGGCATCTATTATGGACAATGAATACCAAGTGATTGCACGCGGCCTGGCAATGGGTAAAGAGCAAAGAAAAGCTAGATTTCCATTTGTCCAAGAGTACACGAACTATTCTGCTATACTGTGCTGGCGATTTCTTTTTGGTTTATTACACCTTCATTACACATCTATATGTAGGAAATCTTAGATTCCCTATCGCGTCGAGGAGGGCGGAAATCAAATATCTATGCAGATTGCAAGAAACCGCATATTGGCAAGCGCATTACTATTGAATTTGCATTAGTAAAGGTGGATTAAAATTGGTAGGGGAATAGATTTTTCATTTCCGGAGTTTCTTGAAAAATGAGATAATTATTTAATTATATCGTCAAGTATGAAGTTAATCTCTCTTAGCGATAATTATAATGAAGAAACTACAAGAAGATTTGTTACTGTATAACAGCGGAAAAGGAAAAGAACGCATGATGGTAAACCCATTTTTAAAATAACACTCTTCAACGGATTTTTTCTTATAGTTGCGTATCCTTTCGTGACTTCTTCAATATGATTATTGTTAAATAGAGATTCATGTCATAACTTTAAACAATTAATTTCATTGTTAAAGAAACTAAAACTCTTCCTCCCAGAACATATATAATTATACATACTCCGACACGACGCAAAACTCACATTTAAATTTAAATTTTCAACTACATGTTATCCTTTCCTTCTAAAATATACACTTTTAAATTTGTTTTTCACTGAGACGTTTTAGTAAGTTAGCCTGAGAATGGCCAATAGAGGCTAAAACATATAGCAAATGCCAGGGCGTATACAACTTCAGTTTATAGAGAGGGTAATGGAGGTGATATTTTTATTTTAACTAAAAAAAAAGATCTACTCTTTTTAGATACAATTTGAATAGTGTTATGATGAGAGGGGTAATTACATAAAAAAAGGAAAAAAAAGAAGGATGAGTGTTTGTGTTTAAATGTAAGATTTTGATTTACAAGGTTTCGCTGGCTCATGGGGGTGGCAATTACCCCCATTATCCCCTCTCCCCCTCCTTGTATACGCGCGTGGCTAATGCTAAAGAAAATTACAATAACTTGAATGGAACGAACTGTTATTTTCTAATTTCACTTATATATCCAATATATTTTTTTGTGATTGATATCTAATGTATGTATATAAAATGGAACACGTTTATAGAAGCGAGTTCAGTATCCACAGATATCACTGTGGAAGTGGCTTTTTCATTTATTAATGCGCATAACTAAATTACACGTTTACTAACGATTGGAACACCAGTACTTGAAACTGCAATTATTTATTCTTGAAAACAGCTGGCTCTTTTAATCTTATAAAGTTTATTGCGGCCATTTTTAAATATTTTTTCGAGGACCATAATTAAATGGCCGCGTAGTAGTTTAGGCCAGCCATTTCTAATGTACCCATTGACAGGTAGATTGGCGTGCACACTGTATATGCTCCCTCCTGGCGTTATTACATTCTAAAACGTTTTTGAGTTTCTTCCAAATTTTGTATAAAGTAGTTCATATTACTTTAACGGCAATTGATTGGCAATTGCACCTAACTCATAGTTTTATATTCACCAGCGATTTCATAAAAAAGCAATTGGATTACAATAAAACTTTCCCATCAGGAAACCCAGGTGATCTCTCAACGCAACAACAACCTCAACGAGTATTACGAGAGCTTAAGAAACAATGTCATCACCTTGCTGGAGCACGTCAGGCTACCGGGTGGCGCAGCTCAGGAAAAGATCGGCCAAGAGAACTTCGATTCCTACCTGACAAAATTGCAGACGCTCTGTACCCCGGAAGGATATGCCAACGATGATAACAGGCCCCTGTACGAGACTGTGAAATGCGCATTGCAAGATTTTACGGTTTTACCGACGCCTATATAATTACGTTTTATTGCGAACAGATAAGATATGCGGACGCTGTATGTTGAGTGATTCCCCAAAAAAATATATACGTACTTATCCCCATTCTTAAGAATAAAGAGAACATGTGCTTTACTTGATCATAACTTGTACGTAAAACTAAATTGTGATCTTATGTATATATTATGAAATAATTTAAACCATGGAACCATTGTAATTGTGAAACAAGAGAATAGGGAACATTTGGCAAATTGTACAGATGCTTCCTGTATTCTGCTAGTGTACATTGTAAATAGAACCTTTTCATTCATGTTGGCTGTATAAACAATACTTATGTAGTTGTTTACCCCATATAAGTTCCTTGTTAAGTATTTATATTATTATTATTATTATTATTATATTATTACTTTTAGCAAATTTATAGATTTACTGGTAAGAAATAACTGTACAAACACAACTGCCTCAAAGAGGGATTTGTAATATATTTTAATAACTGCTTTAACGTTAATATCCTTATTTCTGGTAAACTTTAATTTTTTAGATAATCTGTGATTATGTATACTTAGTATTTATAATAGCTCTTATTACCGTTATTATTATTACTAATTATTATAGTATAAATCAGACTTTGTGCAATGTAAAGAAAGCGACCCAAGATATATAAATAAAAATACTTATATATTATACAAACTACACTCAGAAGGTGTTCAAAGACATTTTTAAATTATTTATTGTGATGCACTCTAAGCCGTTTCGATTTCAGTGCAATTATGTTCCAGTATGTTATTCCTATTGATTCTTTTTTTTTTAAGAAAATGGCAATTCATACTGATTGTTTCTAATTAGTTGTGATTTCTTATGATGCTGTAACCAAAAACTGTTGTGTAATGTGTAAATATATGAATTAGAAAATTCGAATTCTCAATATTGAAAGTATTATTTGTTCACACCAAATATATATGTTAAAATACATGTGTTGTTATTATAAATAAATAATTTAAAATATAAATACTTTTTCTTAACACCCATTTCCATTAAACTTAGTTCCAGTATGTTATTACCTATTGATTCGTTTTTTTTTTCTTTTAGAAAATGGCAATGCATACAGATTGCTTTTAATTAGTTGTGATATCTTATGATGCCATAACCAAAAACTGTTGTGTAATGTGTAAATATATGAATTAGAAAATTCGAATTCTCGGTATTGAAAGTATTATTTGTTCACACCAAATATATGTTAAAATACATGTGTTGTTATTATAAATAAATAATGTAAAATATAAATACTTTTTCTTAACACCCATTTCGATTAAATTTAAAGAAAATACCGCAGATCAAGTAAAATTAATTTTCAATATAGTTTTGGCTTCAGCTAGACATTCAGAATTACTAAGTAGTTTTTTCTTAACTTTTCTTATATTTTTCGTAATATGCTTACTTATCATTGCTAACTGTAGCTTATTTATTCTCTGCAAACACACTATTTGTTTCTCCTTTTGATATGGTAGCCATAAATATTCTCAGTTCCTTTAGTGTACCAATATTGTCGATTTTATTTGCCAATGTATCTTCCTTCCTTCTTTCAACATTTTTTTTGCCAATTTGATTTGTAATGTTATGGGTAGTTTCGATAGATTTCTTCTTCTTTTTAACATCAGAAGCCTCCTTTTTTAATTTTAGTTCTTTCGGCTCCTTTGCTAAATCTTTTTTGTAATTTTTATTTGGAACTCTTCCGCTAGTACCAAATTCATTTAACAATACTGCATTATCATCTTCGCTATCACTACTGATTGTTACTGTGTTTTTCACTTGGTTCATTGAAAAATCATTAATCACTTCTCCCAAGTCCTCATTTTGAATTAGTAATTGGAACATACTTGAAGCTTCAGTGTTTTTGCTTTTAGTTAAATCTCGTTCATTATCATCATCAATTAAATGAATAGTTTATTTTCATCTGTAATATCAATATATCCCCACATTCTTCAATATCTGATGACTCCATAATTTCCAATATAGGTAATTCAGCTTTATCAAATTTGAATGTAAATTTTGTCTTAATATCTACCCAATCAATATTAACCCACTTCTCCAAATTATCAGGAAATATATAATTATTTGGTAACCATTCACTACCTATATTTATTAACATATTTCTCATAGGTTTAATGTCTTTATATAATTGACAAGATTCTTTTGTAATATCCCTACATATTAACCAAATTCGAGAAACTATTCCCAACATTATTAAAGCTATTTTCCAAAACTGCCCAATGCAAATTCTACTCCCCATACTGTCAGCAACAGCTACAGCTGCTTCTGTGGCCCGACACATTAAACAGACGATTCCTTGCAAACGCACTAAAATATAATCTAACATGTTTCTCGTTGGTAAATACAAACTATCATTTTCTTCATCCAGCAAAATAGATAGAAAATCGTCTAACACTGCATGAAATTTTAATCCCTTATATTGCAGCAATGCACGATTTAGTTTTTCCATTGACTTCAGTCCTTTATCAGAACGAAACTTCATCTTCATTCGATAGATACATCTAGATAGTAATGCCGCTTCCTTATCCAAAGTGCTTTGTCCACTAAAGAATTCTACAGCTTTCTTAAAATGACCACATAGCTGATGAATTCCTAATGAGAAAAAATATTTAAGAGTTGTGGACACCAAAATAAAGTTCTTACCATTTATATGTTGTGATTTATATGATGTTACAGGAGGTGGTTCCAAACATTTAGTGTTCCAAATATTAATACTTTCCATTTTCTGATTTTTACAATACGTATATTTACAAAATTATAATTATAATAACCTCACTAAAATTTTATGTCAGAAATACAGAAATTGTCAAAACATAACCACACATAATCCTACCAACCTATAAATTTTAACATTACTCCATATCACTTAAAATTTCACGGATTCATAAGAATGCGTATTTTCTTGTTTCCTTAAAATTTTATACAAATTGCTGTAAACTATAAGTAAATAAATCTATAAATTGTTACACGATGCAAAAAATGTTTTGTAGCAACAGATTTGTCAAAAACTTTGGAAGGTATTCATTCCTAGCAAAGCAAATATTTACATTTACAAATAATTTGATTCGCAATTTTGAAATTAGACTGGTGAACTACAATATTTGAATTATTTTGACAGAAATAAATTTTCGGTACCGGATAGTTCCGAACTTTTTTTTTAATCAGAACTGTTCCTACACTTCCTGAATTTTGATAGTATTTCACAGAAATGGATATTTTTTTTTAATGTACGTTATTATTTTCGCAAAACCATTTTCTATTAGATAAACAGGATCAACGGTTATAGAATAGACGCCTACAAAAGTTATAAATCAATACATTTTCCCATAATACAATATAAAACTTAATTGCTTCTTTAATTTATTCGATAATTTCTCTATTATATTCCCGAGCGAAAAATTTCATATTTTTTTTTAAAGTAATATTAAAATTTTGTAAAATAACGGTATAATACTACCACAGCTTAGAAAAGTAAAAATATAATTTTTCTTTTATAAATAAAATTCAATAAATTGCTTGTTAAAGAGAACAAAATGGATTTTTGAAATATATGTGACTTAAGATTTATTAGAAAAACTTCAAAATCAAAATATTCCAAAAAGAAAATCCCTTTATGAGTGAAGCCAAATGATGAAAGGTACCAACCATAGCGTTGCGTCATTTCCAGACTTTTTGACAACTCTGTATTTATTTGAAAGGTAATAAACATAATTCTCAAATAAAACTACCTATCACTAAAAATTAAAACCTACTGTAAAAATTATAAAATACTATTTTTGTACAATTCAAATTTATTTAATTTTCTAAAAAGAAACATATATCCGCTCTAAAATATTAGAAATAAAGTATCTCTTTGATATTTAATATCAATAAATATATATATAAAAACTGTAATCCAAAAACGTATTTTTTGAATTATGATTTCAGACTTTTTTATTATTTGGTTGGTTTTGCCGCAAGCACAAAAAGTTTGAAAATATTGGTCAATAATAAATATTTTCAAATTTTTCTATCAACTCGATCACAGAAGGTCTAAGCTTCACATCATACTGCAGACACGATTTGATTGTCTCAAGTATAATCGGAGGCACCCAATCGAGTTCTGGATATTCAATAACATGGTTAGAGTCTACAATTGCACTTAATTTAGCATACGTGTGTCCTATGTGCTGAAATGGCGTCTTCCGATAAGTTAGCTGATATAATATGCAACCAAGAGACCAAACATCAGATTTGAAATTCACCTGAAAATTGAAAAACTACAATTGCTGGCATAGATTTATTCAATTTGGCTCTGCTATACCAAGAGCAAACGTCCAGAAAAATGTAACCCTTTTCCAATTTGTAACAGAAAACCAGAATGTGTGGTTGGCCAATGTATGTAGATTGGCGTAAATGTTTAAAACTAAGTGTAGTTATTTGCTTTATCTTTAAGGGTATCTACTAGGTTATACTCGATTCATAATGAGAAAAAAATGGCAGACTATTTGGACGTTATCAAAAGTGCAAAAATACAGACTCTAGTGTAATGCAAAGAAGCAGACTGAAATTCATTGAGGAAGACAATCTTAAAATATTAAAAATACACCGATGCAACATGTTATAATTACCTACTTGAATAAAACTTGCTGTATTTACATATTCTAGAGTACTGTAAATCGCCTCTTTCCATTTTAGTAGAACGCCATGTTCAAGGTAATAAATCATCAACCCCCGACGATTTTGACTTTTTTGCGATTTACTTCATCGTTAGAAAGGAAAATACACCGATGCAACATGTTAACATTAACATCTGTCTTTTATAGATCTATCAAAAAACCGCATATGAAACCTTGGTTTACTGCATTAATCATCAACTTTTGTCCGATTTTTTTATTTTCGGAACGGTTGAAAATACCTGGAATGAGCTTGCTTCCTCACCCTCAAAATACCATTCCATCCCTAAAAAAAGTTAGTCGTCGAATTGATAGGAAATAGCTTTAAAAATACATGAAGACAAGTACAGTTTTTAAGTAATGTTTGTTCTCTCCACAATGGTCGATAGTAATACACTTATAATGAGAAAAATTAAAGCAGAACATTTAGGCATAGCAAAGACGGGGTCAGACTTAAAAAAAAAACTACATGATAGAAATCCTACTGAACTGATTTGCGTAATCTTGAATTCAATATCGTTTATTTCAGAACATTGCTAAAAAAGCAGAAAAAGATTTTTTGGAAAAGAGAAATCTACGTGCTTTTCATAATATGTACCCCTGTTTCATAGGCAAGATAACACAAACTAGAAATAAATAAAGATAGAGAGTTGCGGGGTTTGTGATAGTGCCCTGCTCTTTTGTAAGACAAAAGATGACATAAAAATAATTTTGCTAGCCTCTTTAGGTTTTGAGATACACTTTATTTATGAAAAGCTAAATAGTTGCAAATCATGATAACTCCGAGCTCAACCTAAAGGTACCGTCAAATGGGGCAATGTGAGACGTTGTTATTGGTTTTTAACTGTAAACTTTTTTTCTTGAACTAAAAAAATATGAAAAAAACATTTATTCCATTTTGAAAACATCTCGTACCCTTCTTATATATATATTTTTAGTGGTGTCCCATATTCCCCTGCATGTGGGGTAATAATAGACATAGCTAGCTTTCACAGTGAAAATCTACTTAAATGCAAATTTTGGTTTGCATGAATTGTTGAAAGTTTAAATGGAACATATATAAAAAAAAAACTGAAAAAAATTGTTTGTAAATAAACAATGAACTAAAACAATTAAAGCTGTAATCTGATTTATTATTAAACAAAATAATGATATAAATTCTTGGCCAAAAGGACATGTTACAAAACAAAAATAATAATAATAAACATTTCTTTTTCGTAACTTGTTTTGAGAATACAAAAGAAATGATGCATAGGCGAAGAGCTAACACCATAAGCTTTGTTATATTAATGCAAAATTGTATTAACTGACTTGTATCAGCGGGGCTTGCTGAAACTCTCAATGTTATTGCTTTAATGTGTTGATAATAACGGTTCCTGTAGACAAAAGAAAACAATCCAAAAGTTTTTGGACTATTGCACCGCTATCTATGACATAAGCGAACAAGTACAGACTACTGTAAAATATCTACTCTTTATGAAAAAATTGCCAAGTTTCAAAAACGCATTTTTGTCCTATATTGCCCCATTCGACGGTACTACACGTGGCCAGCTATTCTAAGTACTACATGGATTCCATAACAATTGAAATGTTTCTACTCGTAACTAAATAATTTCCCTACGATTGTTAATAACAAATATACAGTCGCGGGCATAAAAGATAGGCAAGGTAAGATTTTTTGAGTTGCCATAAAATGACGCAATACACACCAAAATAAAATGCATGTAGGCGTTAATAAACTTATTTTATTAATAAAAATCAATATTAATGGTGCCTTTCAATGATGTCTTAGTTGTATACGTCTGCCTACGATCTTTTCCTTTAAAGTATGCCACAGGTTTTCTATTGGCGACAGCTCTGGTGACTGAGGTGGCCAATTAATGCAGCTGGATTGAATCCAGCTTTAGATTTTCTGATTGCTGTTCGTTTTGCCATCAAATTGAAGAGAAATGCTTACGGCTGCGTTTCGTTGCGTGACGCTAGTACCAAAACGAACAAACCTAATAACAGTTTGTGCCGCGGCTTCTGACCATGCAAATTGACTGACGCTAGTCGTTTTCTAACTGTACGTTCTGAAATATTGCCGTTATAGCCCTGTCGTCTCAGTTCCGCCGAAATTTCTTTGCCAATTTTCGTCGACTTTGCAAAGGAATTCGTTCAATCTTCGGTCTACACGAATGATAGTTTTACGTTTTCGCCGTGGCCTAGGTAAATTAGAATATGAACCAGTTGCTTTATACCGTTTAATTATATTTTGCACGGCACATCGTGAACACCGAACTCTTTTCGTGATTTGTAATTGTGATACACCCTGTCCATGCAACTTATTTGTCCACGTACCGCTTCTGACAACTGCGGTTTCTTTGGCATATTTGTATAGGGCGGTATAACATCTACCACTACGCAAAACACTAGGTAAAACTATGAGTTTGGCTTTTTACTGCAGACGTTATACTTGCATGGACTGTGAACGACTATCTAAAACATACAGAATAATCACAGATTTCCTAGAAATCGCATTTGAAATTATAATAAAAACAAGCACACAACGATTTCCCAGTATTGTCCTTCTAAAAAAAACTATTCGTCGAACGAAACACATGTTTTGTTAGGGTGCTATCTTTTTTGGCCGCAACTGTACAATACAGTAGCCTCATACTTGTGTAAATACTGCTTTATATGAAACGCTGGAATATGTGAACAACCAAAAATGTGAATTAGTTCACAAAATCGTGAGTCTACTGTAAATCGGTCAGTAAATCGCTATCAATTGTTATTATATTTGCGCCCATGGAACGACTTCAGTTATCTCCCAGCATTCAATAAGGAGTAAGAGAAAATGTGGCTAAAACCTTACTCTGGGTGCAGGATCTGGGAAAAGGTCTCAGATCTTAGTTTTCGAACACCTTTCGTATTTCAATTGCTATGGAAATAAATAAAAAGGTAAAAGTGAAATGTTATCCAGCTTCTTACGTAAAATCCAGTGGTATAGTTATTTTGTTTCTAGATGTAATAGATGGAGTTATGGATCAAACCTATGGTTATTTAAATGGACCACTCCGCAAATTATTTTTTATTTTCATTACGCATAATTCCACTATGTTGACAAACTAGCTAAAAATTTGATATTCTTCAACTCATTCTATTCGTAACAATAATAACGATAACAAGTATAAAAAAAACAACTTGAACTAAAGCAAGAATTTAAAATAGGTTTTGTAAATGACACCCGTTATATCGAGCTTTCCGTGGAGACTTTGAAGAGGCAAGCAATTGCTTCACAAAGTTTTGCTATGGAATCAGGTCTTACATACTTCATTATACATCAAACCTCACAAAAACTCATATATGGAACAGTGGGCAGATCGTTCAAGCCATCTTACAGGTCCGTTTGAATCTTGAAGGGAAATGTATCCAGATTATATATTACTTCCATTACTATACTGACATTTTCTCTCACGCTCACTTAGGTTTTCAATATTCGCATATCTTTTTTCCTGGTCTACCGAGCAATTTCTATGTGTAAAGTTATTGCCCAAAAATGAGCTTGATAAGCCAGCATCGTGGCTGGCACTCCGGTCGGTGGTGGCTACGTGGATTTTTTGAAAGACTACCTCCCACAATCGTTTGCACAAGCACAGTATGGACTATCTTCTATTATCTTTAGAGAATTTAGAAACATACGATTTCGACGTTTTAACATAAATTTTAATCCTCTTCTTCAGAAATAGTGTAACATCAACACCATAATGTATAAATAAATATAAAATTGGATATATGGGTAATGCGGTCTATGTAATAAAACCTACTTTATATGACATCAATATTTCGTCATTTATTTAATGACTTCTTCAGGAGGAATTCTACAATATTATAAAAGGATATGAAGCGATAGTAATGAAAATATAGAAATAATACGTACTTACAAATTTAAATATAATAATATAATTAAAAAGTTTTTGGAATTACACAGATTAGCGACACAAGATTTCTTCAGGAGGACCACGAAAGGACTTGTATTTTTGTTATAAAGACTGTTTTTGTTTTTCTTACAAGTATTAAATGGCACAAACGTTTTTTTTTTAATGCGAAGGTACGTATATTAATTTTTCCTTTTCAGCTTTTTATTTAATTATTTATTTTTTGTGTGTGAAAACTAGGACCCAACTCCTCGCGTACCTGAGCGCGAAGAATTTTTCACAAACTACTAAAAATATATATCAAAAAAGACTACTGTTTTTAAATCCGCACAACACAATAGCACGTAGCAATAGCAAAATTATAATAACTGAACTTGGTGCTTTTACCGAATTAGAAGATACAAATACCCAAATCAAAATAATCCAAAAAACCGAAAACTAAGGATACACCTTCAACTACAGTTATATGTTATAACTATGTTTAACAAAAAAAAAATGCAACAAAGAAGTAAATAATAAATTTGAATCTTGGACATGATTCAAATTAATAAACACAAAAATGCATTAAGATGTGATTTCATCGGTACAACCGGTGTAAAAACAAATAATGTTTAGGAAAATAATGTAATATTACGGTTAAATCATACCATCCAAACAATGATTCATTATACTCAAGGTGATAGATGCAAAATTGTCTGTGTGTTTTCATAACTTCCAAATAGCCTACCTTTTTCTCTCTCAATTATCTACTAGGGAGTAAAATAAACATTACGCTAATAATTACATTCGCATCTTTATTTTTCACTTACGTCGATACACCTGTTCACCATGGTTACTCTTTTGTCATTACCTCTTAAATTTACAGTATCATACAGCGAAACACACACAAGGGCAGTAAAATGTTTTCCTTTTTGTTACATCTTCGCGCATATTTAACAAAGAAGTTCGATTGCGCTTGTGCATATGTTTCGTTGCATGTCGCTTTGTCTAAAACAAACAAACCCAGTAGGTATTTACCTTAAATTTAGCTTTTTCTTCATCCTTGCTGTTATTAATCAACGCTTCTGGGCTTATGTAATTAAATGAACCAATCTGTATATCTTTTACCACAGAAGTCATATCATTTTGGAGACTAGATGCGGTACCAAAATCGATCAGTTTTAACTTGCTGGAAACCATAAGAAAATTTGCAGGTTTTAGGTCTGAGTGGATTATGTCTACAATAAAAGAAATATGACAAATAAAAATTTATTATAGTGAAGCTAGCCTTGCCATTTTCATGAATCTGTTTAACAGCATACAGCATTTCCATCCAATAGTAAAGCAACATATACATTGGTAGATGTTCAGCATTAGTCGCTAGCTCCTTTAATATTTTAGATAAATCTCTTTCACCTTTTTCAAGAATCACCAGTAATACGTTTTCATCTCTTTTGATTTCACTAAAATAAGATGCCAAGAACAAGATGAAATGTATTTTTGTACAAGTTTATAATTAGATATAAATTTCTGCAAGGTACATATGGAAACAAGATTTCGCTGACGTGCTGTTTGCTAACTCATAAGAGACAAGTTTACAAAAAAAAGCCGAGATATATGGAAGAAAGTACTAGAAGAGCAAAACTGATTGCTAAATGTAGAAAAAACAAAAACCCTACTAGTCAGTAATAAAGAAATAAAAATTAGAGTGAAGGCCGGAAATAAGGTGATGAACATGTTTTGAGTTACAGATATCTGGGGAAGGTTATTAATGAAGCAGAATTAGGGAGGAAGAAATCAATCATGGAATACAGTTACCGTAGATTCGGGTGGCGTGGGACAGCGACGACGTGGGATTAATTGCGCTAAATTTAAAGTTATGTGCTACCATTTAACTGCAGGTAATTGAACGTCACTTACTATATAGCTTATTTATTTATTTTTTTTCGCAACCTAAGGAGGATAAATGACTTTCAATGAAATATTCTGCAATTTATGAGAAAAATTACTAATATTACAATTGTCCTACAATGAAACTAATATGAAGATAATGCTCACACCAATGTATATTAAAAAGTAACGCACATAAAATTATCTAAGGGATGCACACAATTTCAGAGATGGACTTGACAAGGTAAAGCCCTTCTCAGAGCTACGTTGAGGATGACAGGAGAATCACTGCCAAAATATTGGTTTCACACAATTCGATAGACTATTGAAACAGCCCAAACATCAACTCATCAAAAACAATTTCACGTCATAAATTATAAATATATTGACTTATTTAAAAACAATGTTTTGTTCGTGTTTATTTACATATGTTTTACAATGTCCTCAGGATATCTTATTTCAGTCTTTACAAAAATTATTGTATTATTTTATCGTTTTCAATAAATTATTTCACAAAAAACAGTTTCTTCCTTTTTTTGTTCGAGCTTTGCTCAAATAAATTTAATCATTAGTCACATGGCACCTTAAGAATTACTTGAAACATGTAAATAAATTGCCTGTCCCAGGCACTGAAAATAGACAGGTAACTTGGACCAGCCCAATTTTACGTTGTCTCTTTAATAAATGGATAAAAATATTTGGCATATGGTATATTTAAAATTGACAACATATTTAAAGTTTTTTTTTTGTCACAGCAAATTAAATTCCTATGGTACCTAATAAATTGTGCACTAGAAGGAAAGAAAGAGTAGTAACCAACAAGACCAAAATTTTTATATATAGATCCAACCTCTTCATTCTTCTACATGAAGGTGAAAACTAGATCTTAAATATGAAACAGGAAGAACAATCCAGGCAACGACATGGACCTCAGGATGGTATAATATATTGAGAGTGGGAAGAATTACATGAAATTTCTAAAAAGTTAATTCTTTTTATTTTCTAGTACATCTAAAGAGCCTAGGAGGTAAAAGCATAGAGCAAAAATAGTTGAAACAAACTAAAAGCAAAAGTTCAGCAACAGCAATAGTTCAGCGAAACTATATTTGAGAGCAGAGGGAAAAGGTGTAATATGACCCATGAAATAACAACAAACAGGAAAAAGTAGAAAATGAGTAAATAAACTAAAATAAAGAAATTTGGTAGAGTAAGTGGATTGAACAAACATGGACACATTTACGGTTCAAGATAAATGGATTATGTATATATGTATTTTTATACTCACTAACTAAACATCTTGATAATACGATCACATTTTTGTAATTTACACAGCATCTTCACTTCATTGATGTATCCATCTACACATGCTTTATCTCCAGTCAAATTCACTTTCTTTATTGCTCTCTCACATTTATCATTAGGGTCATAACAGTGATATACAATTGAACTACCACCGCGACCTATTTGATTCAATATCACATATTCCACTTTATTAATAACTATTTTTTGAAATGGCTCTAATACTAATTTTTCTGTCGGAATACTGCACAATACTTTGGGAATTTTATCTCCCTTTTCGTTTCTTGAATTTCCTTTATTATCAGTTCGTTCCTCGAAAATAACGTCATATTGAGGTTTAATCTGGGATAAAAATAAAGCTTTTCTTTTAGTAGAATCCTCATCTACATTCCGTAAATATATTTCACTCTGTGTTGGTGTTGTTATGTTTACTTTTCCACCTCTTATATTTGAATATCTTTTATGTTGAATTTGTGTAAAAGGACCTTTAAAATATCGCTTATTGTTGTTTGTTATATTTGGAGTTAAGAAATCATTCTCCCAAACGGTTTTGCAGGTGTAATTAACCATTTACTCAGACCGGCATTTGTTTTGGTCGTCTTTTCATTTTGTTCTATATCATCACAAAGAAATGAAACATCATTTTTCACACTTATGCCATCAATATTGGAAGCTTCTCCAACATCTGAATCAGATAATTCTTCATCTTCCCTGTTAAGTATTTCTTCTATGTTATTTGAATATTTATAATCAATCGGTTCATTCTCAGCTTCCTTTAACTCTTTAGAAAATGCACTTAATCTTACTGGTTTTGTGAGATTTTTCAAATTTTGTTCATCATCGGGTTCTTCTCTAAAAATCATAATCACTCAATTTATAGAAAATTTATAACAAATTAATTTACATACCCTGCATTCGGTTTTTCAGAATTATAACATATTGAATCAGATGACCCAGGATGTTGAAAAGAAGCTTCTACACTATTATTATTATTTGTCGGGTTGTTTTGTGTTGCCATTATTTACATTTTTTTAAATTTCCTTTATGGTTTTATTTAACTGCCATTTTAAATTCAGCGTTGAAGTTTAAATAACTGTCATCAATTGTCATGCAATGATACAAATATAAGACAACACGATAGGTGGCGATGGCAACCACTCGAGGATTCTGGTGAGTCGACACGATTGGTACTCTGTCGCTTATCCGACACGCAGTTGTCGAGTAAGTAGCAAAATGTTAAAATGCAAATTATTCACAACTACCAATTAATGTAATTCAAATGCAGCTTTGCTTTAAAAAAATCCGTTTTAAGTTGAAATTTACTTTATCTATCTTGTCGCGATCTAGTAGGGCTCGTGTTTATTTCTACAATTGTAACGAATTTCGTGTGTGTTTACAAAGTGTTTTCGTGGTTTTTCTAAAAAATTGAATCGTTAAAACACCTTAACGCTTTTAAAATATGTTCCGTAACCCCGTCCGGATTTTTTAAACTTACTTTTCGTATTAATAAAACCCTCACGATCGAAATTGATTTTAATATAATAATAAGGATGTAAGGAATTAATGTATATAAAATTTTAGGAATATAACGTGTGTAGTTGACAATTTTTAAAACTTAATTGATTACACATGATTATAATTAGAAGAAATTTATATTGTACCACCGAAAATACAAATTCTATATAATTTATGATAGGCAAGGGGAAATCTTGAATAGTTTTGATGACAATAATTATAATTTTACTTTGATATAGATATATTGATTAATATGTCCTGCAGTACCTCTAGAGCTGTTACACGAAAAAAAAAACATGTGCATTTCGGTTTTTCCTTTCTTTTTGCACTCATTCTAAAAACCTCCCTAGCACACTAATTGCACATTTATTAACAAACGCTAATCGCCAATAATCAAGGCGTGATTTCGCTTGTGTTATCGCAGGTTACCGTGCCTAATGAACAAAGCACAAACCAACCAATTTTTATAGCGGCTATCGGTCGCTTTGGACTAATAGCTTTCCACATGCGGCACATGCGCATTTTAGCAAGTCACCCATGAAAAAGAGATGGAGATATATTCCGTTCTCATATTGTTACTCATGATTTTCTCCTTTAGTAAGCAATATGGGTATAGTACTGATATATGTCGACACGGACACTACAGAATACCGATTTTACTCGACGTCGAGTTTGGTGTCGTGTCGACTAGACGCGTCGCGCGTCGAGACATAAGTTACAGAATCGTCGGGTAGCACAGGCACACAACAGGCAGCTGGCGGCTCCGTGGTCGGAAACGAGCGTGTTCACAAAATCACAAGAACATGCAAATTTTTAACTAAAATTCAATCATTTTTTTCGTTAGCAGTCCTCTCTAAATTTTCTGTAAAGTCTCTCAATTTGCCCTTTGTAGTTGGCGTCAAATTAAGTTCTGGTTTTGGTCTGCCTATACTTTTAACTTGAATTTTTTATTCATAACTAAACGAATTAAAATTGTCTTTCAAATATTGCACAGTAAAATTTTTCGCATCCATAGTTCTTATTTATATATTGTTTAGTGTTTACTTACAATACTGCTTTGTTTGTATTGTGTGCATTTGATTATCTTTTTTACGTACTGTATATATTTCATTTCATTACTTTTTTTACGTACTATATATATTCTTTTTTGTTTGTCGGCTGCACCAAAGCACATTAGTGGCGGCGTAGTTTTTAACTGCGGCTGTGCTGTTGCCAATTTATTTTTGTTTTTCTAAAAAAATCAATTATTATTTGTATCTTTGAGGGAAATGTACGTTTTTTGGGAACAGTTAAAGATTTACGAGTTTAAGTTTGTGATTTTATGTGCGCGGGTTTAATAAACGTATTGCTGTAGATGAAGTACCTCAAACGAAAATTTAAATCAGTGTTTTAAATAAAATAGATAGTTTTTTTAACAAATAAATTGTCTAATTTCCTTTTTTAAAAAGTTAAATTTAAAATATTTATAAATTAACACTAAGTATTTAAATTGTTAGAACCATGATTATTGTGTTAATTATATCAACTTTTATCATCTACAATTCTTTGAAAATCTTCTTATACCTAAAACTAAAATATAAAATTAAATTTAATACAGACCTGTATTAATTACTCATCTTACAAACTGCACGAGTGTGATTAAACATTGAGCACTGGCTTAATATTAGCAACAAATTAATAGATTAATATATTAAAATTTTTAAATTCCAAGCATAAGAAAACAACACATGTAAGCCACCCCGATATCAATATCACACTGGCTCTCTTGCTCGCACGTACGAAGAGGAGGGCCAGAAAACAAACAAAAAACCTGGAAACAAATCCGTCCAATACGGAAAAATATAGCAATAGTGAAATAAATATAATGTTATATATAGTCACGAAAATTCTGTTAAAACTTAAAGTATAAAGAAATACACCGTTATCCTAAAATATCAAAACAACTTGCAAATGCAAATAACATTAAATTAAGAAATTTATTTAGATAATTGTTTTTTTTAAATAAAAAACTACAGCAGTATGATATTTAATAAATTAAAATAATTACGCACCCTTGGTTTCATTATAAAACTGTCAGCAACAAACAGTATTAGTTCTTATGGTAGTTACGACCTGTGAACGGTGAGTCATTCATAAACAAAACATATATAATACAGTTTATCGATTTGTAACGTGACCCGAGAACGCAACGAAAGCGAGCACAGGAGCACACTAAATTTGTGCACCGTTCATATGAAATCTGCCGTATCCCTCCCCACCACCGCTACGTCCTTTATGCGGCTAAGCATTGGATAAAATCAATGTAGTCCCGCCTACTCGGCGCACGTGCTCCGTCGTCGGTCGCTTGCTCGCGATGTACAAAAGAACGTCGCGTCGTTTATTCGTTTCGCTGCGTTATATTTCACAAATATATTAAGATCAAGTAATAGATTTTATTAGTTTAGGGGGTTCACGTGCTCATGTGCTCCTATACAGAAACCGCCACTGCACACAACAAATTTAAAAAAAGGATTTGAAAATGCCCTGTTTTAAATAATATCAACAAATTTGCTCAGTAATATATAGGAATTTAGAAATATCCCTAATGCAATGCTATGGTAACATTTCAATTTCAATAAAACATTTTAGGAAATTCATATTATGGGTGCCTTCCTATTTTCTATGATAATAAGTGAACATAGATGGCAGCACATATAAAGATGTGTGAAGAATTTATTTGATTTAAAGCCTGTTTATAGATACAAAATATAAATGCATTTTTATGCAATCCTATTGTTAAAGTTATTCCATTGATGAACTAGAGAGAAAAGAAAGTCAATATCAATAAAGTCAATAAAGACAATTTTTAATTTATCAACACCTATGAAGCAAATTAAAATGTCAGTAATGTCAAATGTCAAATGTCCAATACACAAATGAGTTTTGTTTACAAATGTCATGTAGACATGTCAGGATGAATTATGCATTGCAACATTACCTTTTCATATGCTATTATCTCGTTAGATGCGTAAATTCGCATACATCATACAAAACAAGTATGTATATTTCATATCAACATTACTTTTTTTTTTGTAAACAAATATTTATTCTTTCAGTTGTGTTAGAAGATCCTGCTGTGTGTTCTGAAATAACAAAGCGTGTAGTAAAATTCGATACCTCTTATGCAATAAATTTAACGCAGAGTCGATTAAGTGATCACTCTTTAAGATGGGCTACTAGTGTAAATTGTAATTTCCGTTTATATCGAACAAGTAAACATGCTGGCATAATAGTTGTAATACAAGAATTAATGCTTCGCAGAAATGAGTCTACAGGCGATTGTATTGATTATATTCAATTTAAAACACAAAAGGGAAGGATAAGTAAACAAATTTGTGGGGTATTAGATGCTAAACAAATCATGAACTTGAAACCAAACGCATTTGATACACAAGCTAAGGAAAATACATTTATTAGTGACCACAATGGCCATCTAGACGTTTTTGTTTATATATCTAAAAATGCTTTAAGATCCAATGAAAACACTAAAATTAACATTATTTTTACTTTATTTAATTGTAAGTTGAATGTTATTTACAGATCTCCAATTAACTATTAAATTTGTAGATTGTACATTGTCACCAATTGACTATGAATCTTGCTTAAATACAAGAGAAATATGTATCCATAAAAATTATTTTTATGATGGAATAATAAATTGTCCATTCTTTGGTTGTGTCGATGAAGGTGGCTGTAATGTTGAAACAGTAAGTAATTGTGTTTACAATTTATTCAAAATTTTTAACTCCTTATTTCTTTGCAGACATCAAATAATACTTCTGTTGGAAGTAAGGTTCTAATAGGTTCTGCAGCATCATTAGCGTTAATTTTTATGATATTTATTGTATGTTTGTATATATGCCGCAAATACAGAAAGTTTTGTTGGTCGGAAGACTTTTCAAATCCCAATAATACTACTCAAACGGTTGGTTTAACATGTTGAATTAAATGTTTAAATACTGTTGTTATTACTTTTAGACTAGGGTTATAGAAATGAATGAAACTTCAAATCAACCACCAAACACTAGTGCAACTGCTCCAACTCTAAATGAACAAGAAGATAAGGATTTACCACCATCTTATGAAAGCCTTTTCCCTTCAAGGTAGTTAAACGTAATGATAGTAACTTATTTATTTAATAGGACGTAATTCGTAAGTTTGTATTTAATCTTGGCAAAAGGAACGGTTTTTACCTCAATGAAGGAACAAAACATACTCACTGTTACTAACATTCCATATTTTCATGTTTAAAAATCATCCATATTCCTTAATATGTTTTGTTGGATATAGAAATAATATTTGATAAAGTTTTCACCTTTTTTTGCTTTAGTATTGAATATGAACTCATAACTTAAACAGACTGAAATCTACATAACATAAAAATTATATAGAATATATTCCACATATACTGAAATCTCATTAAAACAATATGTAACAAAACAGTATTGTTTTAAATATTTTTGTAATTTGATATGCAACTATTACAACAAAGTATTTTTGTAATACATATTTTGTGTATATTTTGTAATTATATATTATGTATATATGTGTGTATGTGCCAATAAAATATATTTATATACGTGATGAATGTTTTATAACAGAATAAAAAAATTATATGACGGTAATGTAATATTACATTAGCCGTGAAATATCTTCTCAAACTTTAATTTTCATTAATTTCTATCGCAAGCATGTGTGAAGCTTAGTTGCGTCATTCAATAGTTGAGTTGCAGTTTGGGTGCGTTCACGGTGGTGGGAGTATTCTGCAGCAAGAATTCGAAAGATTCGTATACTTCCATACAAAACAAAAGAAAAACCCTCACGAAGAGTAGCGTGAAAGTCGATTGAAAAGAGACGTGTAAGCGGTCAGCAACAAGAAAAACAAGTTTATCCACCATTTTCTAATACATTTGTTAATTCACGCTTATAACAGTTTCTTATTTGAAATAACTAAGTTGATTAATATTAAAAGTTTAATTAAGATAAATAGGCACTCAGTTATATACTGGACAACTTTTTTTTCTAGTGTTCTTGTTATCTTCTACATCTTGTTTCAACGTTTTTTACGCTAGAGGCGTTTTTTTCACGATGCAGCGGTACGGAAGCTTTTGAAAACATGTCATTTTGGCGACAAATGTGGTTCAAGTAATGATATCAATATTGAAACTGGTTTAAGCGTTTATGAACCAGCGTACAAGACCGTTTCAAAATACGTTGCAAAGTGAGGAAAGCGTTTTTTGTCTGTTTTGAGGTGGAGAAGTTTATGCCAGTAAACAGTCTGATCTCAAGGCTACCTACTTCAAATCTGCACATAGCTCATTTACATGTAAAAATACGCTTGTGTCCTTTTGTTTTTTATCCGTTCAAATTGTTTTAGTAAGGTTATCCCACTGTGTGTATCCCTGTTCCTTTATTACAGATAATCATAACTAACACTTAAATATTTCAAAAGTATCCCTAGTAGCAAAATTTAAATTTCCCACAATTACTTTAAGTAACTTCAACAGAAAGACATCAAAGTAACTAGTAATCTAATACAAAATCATTGGTAATTTCGTGTTTCAATTTGGAAGTTCCTTAAAATAATTGCGGGAAATTTAAATTTTGCTAATGGGGATACATTTTCGTGAACGTAAAATTGATGACGTGTATACGAAACCGTTTCAAAAAGTCGCGAAAAAAACGCCTTAGAATTTTTCATTAATATCATATTGTAACGTTTTCGCGGTTCAAATTATTAACACAGGCGATATTTATATTTAACAAAAAGTATTCACTTGTACACTAAAAGTCTAATTCAAAATAAAATAACACTACTAAAAACAGTTATTAAATTAATACACTTAAATACTACTATATATTTCCTGTATTATTTATTTTTGCCGTTTGCTTCCTTTGCTCTCGCTTCCACTTTTCTAATAGCGCTCTCGAATACAAAACTGTCTCCGTACACACCCGTGTTTATATTCGGCGCGTTTGGTTCTGGAGAAATCTATGTTTTTTTTTTGATGTCGCACGTGAATTTGCACCCCGAAATTTCGATTGCGAACATTGCGAATTGATGCACCATACAATTGCGTCCTCTATGAGCAATCTCATTATCTACATGTTTCACTCTAAAGAGGGCGCAGTCGGCAATCTAAAATTAGGCGCGCTTTACAATATGACAAGAGATTTGTTCGAACACTGGCTTGTGATTAAAACAAGACAGAAGATTCACTTACATACCTGAGAAACATAAAATACACACTAGAGTAATTGGTGTAGCACCAATGAACAAGCCTTCACCGAATCTTCCACAGAACTTAGCTCAAAATATATAGTTGCCTCTTTGCTCTCATTCATTAAATACTTAAGAATGAACTTTAGTGGAAAAATTTAACTTGTTCAATTACTATCAGTCAGGCTGTCGCATTTTAATATTGACAGAGGAGTATCTCAGAAAATATGAATTTTAAAGGCAGACATTACTTTATATATAGTTACTTATATTAGTGGGTACAATCGAATGATCCATAATAAAATGATTATTGATCATTCATTAATATTGCAATATATCGTAGAACCTTTTTGTTTAAGTCCCAACATAACATTGATTTCCTTTATTTGTACATTGTTCCTGTTTCCTAATATAGATTTTTTGTTTCATTTATAATCCAAACGTCATAATTGAATCCTCGAAAGTTTGTCAATAATGGAATGATGCTTTTTCCATCATTCGATTATGCGCACCACTAGTTACATACGATGGCAAGAATTACCGTGAAGCACTGATAACAAAAGACGTACCGAGAAAATCAATCTTGAGGCCCATGGTGGCTCGTGACAATATTAAGTGGTGGGGCGAAATTCTCCCTTCCTCCCCATTTTATTAATTTTACAAAGTTTTGAATCAGTTCAGTTCAGAATGCAGTAACTTATTACGTCGTTTATTGCTGATTAAAATAATACCGACACAAAATGTTTAATGTAGACAAACTTAGAAGCAATTTTTAAATGAAAAGTACATTAAGTTCTTATCGGGAATACTTATTTACCTAAATATAAATACTAACGTATTTCCTTCGGAATTGCATAGGTATATTTAGTTTTTAACTGTACGTACACGGGCCGCTTGTTTGCATTTCTCCACCTAACTAACGCAAAACTACTCAGGTATTTTTGTGATTTTATATCGACGAAAACATAACACGACACAGAGCACATAGATATTCTAAGCAGAAACGGACGTATTTCTTACAAAAATGTGAAACACAGTTTTTATTTGCTTTGTTTGTTTAATGGCTTGTTTTTTTACTTAAAATTTCTTATTTCATTTTCATAATTTTTACCGTAAAAAGATATGAATGGTATTAGTTAATGTTACTGTAGTTATTACCTTGAGCGCGATGTCTTCCTAGAATAATACTACACAATTTTGCGATGAAGTATCTAAACAGAAGTCCATATGCGACGGTCATCTACATATGTTTCTACTTTAATAGCCGATCTTCGATGGCCGTCTGACTCACACGCTTGCTTTAGACTTCCCCACCGTGATAGTCGGAGACCCCATTCCCTATAGTGCCAAGCACTGACGTATACTGATAACGTGTCTAGGAATGCATATACTAACTACCACGTGACTGGATCAACCAACGGACAGCGAGCCAAGATGCGGCTGGCCCCACTTCCATGTAATTTTTGTTACAAACCGTGTAAAATCGGAGCCGATCTGGATGTGGCTCTTCGCTCGCCGCTTGCCTGCATAAATAAATACAAAGCGTATTTCGTCGCATCAAATCATGGGAATCGCCACGTTATTTCTACACTTAAATGTGTCTGTGCACTTTTACAGAAAATAAAGCTTTTTAACGAAATTAATAACGATTAATTTGTGATTGGCAATGGTGGGGCCATGGCCCCGTGGCCCTTTAAAAAGGAACCGCCACTGTTGAGGCCGTTATTATTGGTGTGTATAAATTGATTGTCCACATAACATTACTAGCAGAAAATAAAAACAAAAACCAGGAAGCATTATTAGAAAATGGTGCAAAGGCTTAACTTATTCACTTCCTTTATTTCTAATTTGTTTTGAAATGAACGATTCGCGCATAATTTCCACCCCATGTGCTAAATCAATGTAAGTATGTATTTTAAGATAATTTTATTAATTATTTTATATATTTACCACCTCCAAGCAAGCTTCTGATAACGAATTATAAAATACTCTTCGATCACGTGTGCACTACACAGGTAAAAATACGGAGTTGAATCTAACACCGTTTTAACTCTTTTCCGGTGTTCCCTCGCGACCATCCGTTCAAGGAGCCTCCATTTCGGAGTTAAATGTTTTGCTACTAAACGGATGGAATACAGAGATAATTTTGCTTTTCATAGGGGAAAAAACATCTTTAACCGAGGCAACCAACTCCGTTAAGGACCAATTTGTCTCTCTTATACAGTTTTACTATTTTGCAATAAATGTAAAAGTTTCCGAAATGGAGAAATTTTAACTCCTACTGCTGTTATTAAAATGAATAACGGATGTTGTTTCTCCCATATGTATGCAATACTACTATCGTATTAGATAAAATTATCTCCGTTGCTAATGCAAGTAACTCCACTTGGAAATAATTACATCCGCAATAAACAAACGTTAACTCCGTTTCGGAATGTATTTCATCCTTTACACATGAATTTATTTCCGTTAAGAAGGTACCTGCCACAGAGAGAGAAGAGAATATCTCTCTAGTGAGAAGGTTTAGCTCTATTTTTATGTTACCTAGCTCCATAGTAGCTAAGTTTAACATCATATTGGAGTTAATCAATGAGGGCTATTCTATGTGGACAGAAGCACCCTTGCTCAGTGCATTTATTCTATTATTTATCATTAAAAATGCATCAAAAATGTCGTCGAACCTCAAGTTCTTGAATTATTTTTATATATTCCTAATGATTACTAGGATAGACACTCTAAGCACGTCCTCTTCTGCGGTCACAGAGCAGCCGTCATTGGAATTGCTTTAATTTATCCATAATATAGTCGCTTCTTCGAGTTTGGTACCGACCGTGGGTTGAAGGCACGACACAGTTGAAACACCACGGATTCAGCTAAGATAAACGTGCTTTTATTCAGGAGCTAACACCTAGAATGTAGTGGGGGCCAATTAAAAATTGGTACATCGTAGATTGAAAATTAAATAAGGATGCACAAGTTTCTTACCTGCTTTATCTACATCTGCCCTGGTGATGTCTGCTCCCATAACTCTTACCCATCTTTTACGGTTTTCGTACTTTACTCTGATGTGTATTTTATAAATTTCAGGTACAGTGCATTCCGTCATATCCTTCTCCATTCTCGAACTATTGCAAAGTGACTACGTCCAGGCTTGTTGCACATGCGCTGCACTAATATCGCTTTAATAAATGCGCACGCCCTATGCAAACTCGCAATTTTAAAATGTTTAGGGAAACAGTTACGATTTGGAGAACAAATGTTCCCAATCGGAGGTATCTTTTCCCTTTTTGGAGTTGAGGTATTAGAAATAGAAACATCTGTCAAGTAAACAAATTATCACCTCCGTGAAGGAGAAAATATAATGCAATGTTAGGGATATTTGTTCACATTTAGGAGTTAAATACGGTAGTGTAGATGCGGAGAGAAAACGGAGATTATTTCTTCCTTGAAAATCGTGTTAGAAAGCGGAGTAAATTAAATCTCTCCGTTTTGGTTGAAATTTTGTATAAAAGCGAGGAAATACTTTCTGTTTTCAGCTATGGCAACTCCTTTCTGGAACAAAATATTTCCAAAACGGAGACTCCCTATTTCACTCCGTCAAATTTTTACCTGTGTATGGTGTTTCTTAAAAATCTGATATTTATAAACATTACATTATCTAAGTATTCTAAGTAGATTCGTAGTTGTGTTTGCTTTTATTGCAAAATGTATTTACGCAACACTTGAATCAATTGCCTGGCTACACGGAAACAGAGTTCGTTTGAAAATCAGATTTTTAAAAACAATACCTTTCATTCAATGTAAAATAGTGATATCTATATTTATTACTCATAATTATTATTATTATATTATTACTATACGTTCTTTAAAGCTCGTACGCACCAAATGACGAACACGAATATAATCATTCAAATCATTGTAATGTTACATAGGGCGAACATAACCAGTGTGGACTTGTGTACGTGGTTACAGCTAGTGTTGTGAGTATTCGAATTAAAATATTCGTTAATTCCGATTATTGAAATATACGGATGATTCCAATTCTTAGAATCCGATTCGAAATCGGAGGATTCTAACTCGGATCGGATAATTCCAAATCCGCAAAATTTGTACAACGATTTTATATCGAATGAATCTACCGAAATTTCTAGTGAGGTATCCGTATACGTATAAATTGTGTCATTTTGGAAATTCGCCACTTTCCGGTTTTGACTCGATCATCTCAAATTCGTTTTCCAGACTGACGAGCGATTTTTGTTGTTCATAGACGTTGTGCACACTTAAATCACATAGTCACATTTACTCAGAGAGACACATTTACTAGGGAGACTTTTATTAAGAAAGAATAGTAAACTTTTATTGTAATAAGTTTAACAGAGATTTAGTTACGGATAAAATAAACGCGAAATATGATTCCGTATTTCACCGCGCTCCGTGCGAATTATTCATATTATGCAATCATCCAAATACGTGCAACTTATACGAGTATGTCTGGTGGAATATGGAATCGAAATATTATTCCGATTATTGAAATCTTTCGAGTATATACAGCATTAAACCCAGTTTCAAAACTTCTTTTCTTGACCATGTACATATATTTTAATTTCTCCTTTTTCTTGCTTTTAGGTCGTAAAAATATGGAAATGTACGTTAACAACAACGTTTCGCTTTACTTTCAAAAGCTTTTTTTAAGGATACATATAAAAAATATAAATTGTAAATGATGTAAATTACAAATATTTTTTTTGTTTAATAATTAACAAAATCATAATTGTTTTGTTTACTAGGATTTTGAATATATTATGTTTTATTTAAAGATTGCGTTTCAATATAGTATGTATTGATTATTTGTTGTTAGTAGGTATAATATAAAAAATGAATTTTGTAATTAAATAGATCTTTAAAGAATATTGTATTTAGCTCTAAAATTAAGTTATATAGTTTTGTTCAATATCGTATGCCTGTTTTATCATTAACTGCGTTTTTATAAGTAATTCAAATTTATAAACATAAAAACCACGAAAAAGGTCATGACCGTAACCGTAATTCAAAATATATGAAAACCTCTCATGACCGGAATTCCACATTAAATACGGTCACGGTACCTCTTATTAATTCTTATTTCTGTTACTGTCTTAACCTAACCGCAATTCATGGATTAATTTAAGAACCGCTCATGACTGCGACCGGAATCCCACATTAAATACGGTCACGGTACTTCTTACGACCGTATTTGAATTCCAGTCAGCATTTCGGTGACCGTTTCTTGACCGTATTGAGTATTTGTCAAAAACGGTCAAATACAAAATTTTAAATGGCTCCTGACACCGCTCTCCATGTTGCGATATGGGAAACGCTGTCCCGGAACATATTACAGTCGGACGGGACTACCCGCTCGAATTAGCAGGTATAATTACAACATATTCCTCAAAGGTTGAAACCGGTCTCAATACGGTCACTAAACGATCACCGAAAGTCTAACCGTAATTCAAATACGGTTAGGAATAGCGGTCATAGAAATACGGTCAGAGAATACTCGGTTAGAATTATGATACCGAATAAAAACGGTCAGATTTACGGCACCTTTAGAATTAGGGTACCCGAATAAAATAATGGCGACGTAGGCGTTCATTATTAAGTATCGGACGAATGGCACGCATCATACGAATCGGTTTTATTTGATATACTGCGCCCACTGCTTTCGCAGTATACGGATATCCGAATGATGCGTATACATTTTTCAATTTTTCACTAATTACCGTTATTTAGTTCCGTATAACTGTCGCAGATAAACATTTGTAATTGGTAACATGAATAGCGAAGATGAAGTTATTGTTATTACTAGTTTTCTGACAGAGGAAGGAGAAAAGTAAAATAAGCAGAAAAGAAAAGAAAGCGAAGATATTGGATACACAACATTAACAAGAAAAGGTTAAAGTATGGAGAATACCATACATTATTGCTCGGATTTGATAGAAGTGATGTAAAATTCTATCAATATTTTTGCGGTATGTTTACAACTTTACTAGATATTTCGAGACAACATTTAACAAGACAAAATACACCATTTAGGAACTCTATAAGACCTCAAGAAAGACGGTATCTATTTTTATTGTAATATTTAGGAAGAGATCATGGAAAGCAATTCTTAGTTGCTGATTTAAGCACTGTGTCGCAAATTATATAATTCTTCATACTCTTGCACAATTGCAATAAAGCGGGCAATGTCCATGGCAATAACCGCTTGAAATACTAAATGCGAATGCCGAAGAAGCATGTGCACTTGGCAAGATTTTTAATGACATCATCGGCAGCTTACGGACGTTCGGATTTTAATTCGTCTATCCGAATTTCTGTCGGCATTACGGAGGTGCGATGCGTACGATGCGTTTAGATAGACGCATATCCACGATATCAAAGAAACTACGTACGAGAATTGTACGGTAATTCTGGTGCAACTAGTGTGGACGTAGATTCCCGAACATATCAATAAAATGGAGGAATGGAAAAGCAATGATTTCCATAATAGATTTACCTGGCTAATGTTTTTCAAAAAATATAAATAACCTTCTAATTAAATCTGCTTTTCTTTACAGATACCTTCCTCTACATCCTTAATGATAGACACAATACAATCCCAATTTACTAGATGGCTATAAAATGTCGTATATGTCCAAGATCTAAAGTTCACCACTCCAGATCATGCGCACTAGTGATGTCTCCTCTAACTGATCAATGAGTAGTTATATCTTTATTATTTTTCCAGTTGTAAACCCGTTGCCCAGGTGTCTTTACTTTGTTAAATATTGAATTTACAGTTTAATTCTTAATAATTCAATGTATCAAGTGAGCTTTCATTAATAAAACAGTGTATTTATTAATAACATGTATAATTTATAACTAACAGCTTCTTGCGGGTTTCGCCGTGTGTCAAAACTTTCGCTCGACGTTTCGCTGTTCATACTGACAGCTTCTTCAGGATAACTGAACTGATTCTCCATGGTCCGACATTCTTCTTATATACGTCCCTGGTGCATCCAATCGTGTAGTTTCCGCTCCATTGACCGTGACGGTTCGTAGGCTCTTCCACGTGTTGCTAAGGTGGTACCCTTCTGCTCTGTTAACGGTTTTATTCTTCTCTATTTCTATGGCTTCCCTGATGAATCTTTTCCCGTAGTTCTTGGTGGCAGTTACTACTTCTACATTCTTGAAATCCATTTTGTGTCCGGTGTCGTGCATGTGTTCTGCCACCGCTGATTGCTCGGTCCTTCTTAATCTTGCGTCCCTCTCGTGTTCTTTTATTCTTATGTCTTATGGCTCTTCCTGTTTGTCCGACGTAGCACTGTCCGCATTGGCATGTTATCTTGTAGATACCTTCTGTGCGCCCCTTGGGTATCTTATCCTTTGCGGTCGGTAGATACTGTTGGATCGACGTTGCAGTCCCGAAGCGTACTTGTACGTTACGTTTCTTCAAAATTCGGCCTATTTTTTCGGTGACTCCTGCTATGTAAGGTAAACACGCCATCCCTCTTCGTGGTTCTGTAGTTGTCTCCAGTGTCGTATTCTTCTTAGTGGCTCTCCTTATGTCGATGTCAGTGTAACCATTCTTTTTTAGTGCTTTCTCCAAATGTATCTTTTCACTGGTAAAATGTTGTTCGTCACTGATGGTTTCGGCTCTGGATAGCAATGTTTGTATTAATGTCTTCTTCTGCATCGGATGATGGTGAGATCTTGCATGCAGATATCTATCGGTGTGCGTCTTCTTTCTAAATAATGCGTGCTGCAGCATTCCCTCTTTTGTTTTCTTAACCATAACATCCAGGAAAGGGAGATTTCCGTTTTGTTCTTTCTCCATGGTAAACTTGATGGCTGGGTGCTGTGAGTTTATGTGTTCCAAGAACTGTTGTAGTTTTTCTTCTCCGTGTTGCCATATTACAAAAGTATCGTCGACATATCGCAGCCAACACTTGGGTTTCATATCGCTGGAACTTAGGGCTTCTTCTTCAAATGCTTCCATAAACAAGTTGGCTATTACTGGTGATAAAGGGCTTCCCATTGCTGTTCCGTTCTTCTGCTCGTAGTATTTTCCTTCATACAAAAAGTATGTCGTGGATAAGCACAGTTTCACTAATTCAATGATGTCTTCTTGTAGTCCAAGTTCTGGAAGTAAGGCCAGTGCGTCCTCCGTGGGTATGTTAGTGAATAGCGATATAATGTCGAAACTTACTAAAATGTCTGTAGGTTCTGTCTTTAGGGTCTGGTAGGTCCATTTTAGTAAGTTTTGACATTATATCGTTTATATTTGTCAAATTAACGTATTTTCTCACAACTACATTATTTTGGATACACAAAAAACTTTAATTTAACTAACGTTTATACTATAAGATTTTAATTATATCCGTATATTTCGTTTCGTATTAATTGTATTTATTGTATAATAATACATATGAAGAACTGTAAATTTGTTGTTGACAAGTCAATTAACTTTGTTATTTTAAGCGGGCTGAATGAATTAAAACAACGTTCTTCAAAAAAAAAAAAAAAACTACTAAAATGAAATTCCTCAATAAATCTAAAATTCGGGGTAACAATTCGTCGCCATATAGTAAATCATACAAATCCAGGAAAAGCACCTAACTACAATACGCGGAAAAATTTTAAAACGACTTTCTATTCATTACTATATGAACAGGTTAAAACAAGTATGGGCAATCTTTGCATGTTGTGGGCTAAACTTTAGCGTGCAAATACGTTTTCGGGCCGCGTTTAAAAGTAGTGCATTTTAAATTACTGTTTTAAAGTAGTGTTCATATTTTTTAGCGATAGATATCAGACATGAAATAATACGACAATGTTATTATAATGCAATTTATTAAAATAAGAAAATGAAATGAAAAAAAAATAGGTACAACATTATAATTAAATCGTGAAATTTGGAATTATTATAAACTACGAAAGTTAAATAGCGACAACGAAATCAATGAGACCCTTGAGCTTGAATTTGGGAAACTAAAACTATCGATGTTTGGATGAATTCCACTGATACAAAGACGTAAAAATTTTTCCAAATTATCGTCAGTCAGTCTAGTACGATATTTTGATTTATTCACTTTCATCATTGAAAAGAACTGTTCGCATTTATAAGTACTGCCAAACGCACAAGTCAATCTTCTTGCGATTTTTTAAGCTCCGGAAAATAGTCTTCTTCGAGGTATTTTTTGTAGAAATCGCACAACTCCACGTCTTCAAATTTAGATTTTAGGAGTGAGTTTTCTTGAAGCTCGATCAACTCCATTTGCAAGTGTATTGGAGCATTTTGTACATTACTTTTTGTTGGAGTAGCTAATAAATTGAAACTGTCTTCCATGTTTTTAAAATCGCAAAATCTGTTCGAAAATTGCTCCGACAATAACTTGAGTTCTTCAGCATATTGAGCATAAGTAGTATTTTCATACGCAGAGAGCGTGGTGAAATGGTAACTGTTACCAGACAGCAACTGTGCCACCCACAAGCGGATTCTGTTTTGAAACGCTTTCAAACGGCTGTACAAATCATTTACTAACTGTCCTTGTTTTTGAAGTTTCAAATTTAAATCATTTAAATGGCCTGTAAGGTCGACCAGAAATGCTAAGTAACATATCCATTCAGATAGTGCTTAGATAGTCTTTTATTTGCATAAAATCTGCTATCTCATTTCTAAGCTCGTTAACCGTTTCAGTATTTTTCCTTTGCTTAACCATCTGACTTCACAATAATATGTTACGTCGTCATATTCGATTGATATTTCATCCAAAAACGTCTTGAACTGACGATGGTTAAGCCCTCGGGATCGAATAAAATTGATGGTTTTTACTACCACATTCATAACATTCTGGAGTCGAATGAACTTAGCTGTTGGTGGATAATGCAATGAAGGACTATCAAATCATCTTTTTGCACGTTTAATTCAGTTGCTTTTTCATACAAAATTCCGATGAATCCTTTACGTAAGCCGACCATAGAAGGTGCACCATCTGTGCATACACCAACTAATTTTGACCATGGCAAACCAAAACTTGTGAATACCTTTTCAACTTCATTAACAATGTCCTCTCCTGTGGTGGTTCCTTTTAGCGGCTGTAGAACAAGCAATTCTTCAGTAACAGTGAACTTTTTATCAACACCTCGAATAAATATAGTCAGTTGAGCTGTGTCGGACAAATCGGTGCTCTCGTCTAATGCTATGGAAAATGATTCAAAACCAGCCATACGGTCAATCAAAGTTGTATTTATATCATTAGCCATCATTTCTATACGTCGGGCAACAGTTTGTCTTGACAAACTAATTTTTTCAAATTCATTTTTCTTTTCAGGACACAAAACACTGTAAATTTCTAACATACACTCCTTGATAAATTCTCCTTCGGCAAATGGTTTTAATGACATTGCCAATTTTGAACTAACTATAAAACTAGCTTTCTGGATTTTGTCTTTTCTTATTTGTCCTGTCAGTGAGTGCAGCATAAGATGCTTAGTTGAGTAATGCCTCTTCATATTGAATTCTTTCATCACTGAAATGAATTCGTTACACAGCAAACAAATAGGCTTACCATTGTGCAAGATACAAAAGAATTCTTCAGTTCATTTTTCTTGAAACTGGCGACCTTCTGCATCTACTTTTCGTTTCTTTCCACCAGACATCATTTTCGTTTTTTTTTTCGTTCGATAAACTTAACAACAAAATATAATTAGTAAGCACTCAAGATGCACACAAAGTCACAAAGCAAATTGACGGCACTAGCAGTTCGCTAGGATACCACTTGTCGAAGTTATCACCTCGATAGGTCAAATAGAACTGAACTAAAGTTCGGGCCATCCACCCGCTTATATAGGCAAAATGAAGAAATGATCTAGAGTCGTCTAGTGTAGAACATTTGAGAAGCTATAATCTTTTGTTGCGCCGCCAGTGAGGCGGCAAACATCAAAGGCTTTGATGTTTGCCGCCTCACTCTTTGATGATCGCCGCCACTCGGCTTGCTCGCTCACGCAGGAGCAAGCGACAAACCCCATATCACTCGATCTTCCTTATTTGGAGTGAGTATGAGTAAGTAGTGTAATATTTTTTTTAATTGGGTTTTTCAAAATGTCTCGCGGACCGGATCAAATCTTACAGCGGGCCGGTTGTTGCCCACATATGGGTTAAAGGTTTAGAACGAATGCGGGTGCGGGAACGAGTGCACTGGTACAACAGCTCCGGCTCCGGTGCTCTGGCTCCATCTAGTTCAATCGAATCCGGGGTTGCATTCAGTTCCCTGCACTCGCACCCGGCGGATTAGCAAACCCGCAAACCCGCTCTTTTACGAAAAGCGAACTTGGTGCACCTACTCCGATAAGCGAATCAGCTCCGATAAGGAGCAGCCATCCCTAGTAGATGGGTACTACACCCGCGATCACCAGAACAGCCGATTCAGAAACGGAAGCGATTCGTAACTCCCCTTTCTTCCGTACTGCACCCATTCTTTAGCGCTACTTCTTCCTGTCCGGTACGTCTGCTCAAATCTGCCCACTGTAGAAGAGGGTCAATTCGGACACTGACATGGGACCCCGCCGCACAGTGGACCGCTCTTATGGGCCGACCCGGACATCGGACGGCGTAACTCATATTCTCTAATTACTAGTAGAACTAGATTTATAAAACATGTTCAGTATGTTGTAATATATTCTCTAGAGCTGGCACAATATATTTCAAAAGAATCTGTTAACAGAATAACCACCTTTTGATAATAAAAAGTTAAGAATAAATAGTAGTAGTTTGCAACATAATTAGTAGATATAAGTTATATCTCACACTTTTAAATATTTTTGCCAAAAAGTGAAGCAGTATCTACTACACATGCAGTAATTGGTCTAAAGTGAATAATTGGCAACGAATAAAGACATATATACTTCAAAATAATTACAAGTTAAAAAGTCTTGGACGAGAACTGATAGCGAACACTATTAATATCAACAACACCAAGAGAGGGTTCGGTTTTTACATCAATCCGTATGAATCCAATGTGTACCATGTTGAAAGCAACTTTATGAAACGATCGAAAATATATTATACTATGAAAAACAAGAAAATTTTTCTACTTAAATGTAAAGATTTGAAAATGAAATAATTAAACCACAAGATTTTTCTTTTTTGAAAAAGACCACTTAGTTGTCGAAACGTAAATGAACGTAAGTTATAAATTTGAAATAATAAAAAAATCGCTGCATCATGATGTGTTGATTAATTGTTATGATAACACTACGGCTACGATCTAGGTACCCAAATAATAATGAACCTGAATGGTAACAACACAAGTGTTATAACTAGTTTTACGTAAACATGTTTTTGCACTCAATAATTTGTCATTTTCGTAAAGAAGAAAATATCTCAAAGTCTTCGTCGTCAATTTGAAGTATATTTCTTGCATCTGTTGATATTTCTGGAGCGCTTAACTCCCAATATGAATTACTCAACATCGAAATTAGTGGATCGGATGCTAAACTTATGTTTCGCTGCTTCAGAGAGAGGACAAATTCAATTCCTCTTGAAATGCTTCACACACGTTACTATATCTTAGGTTTTTACGCTTAATGAAAGCATAAATATCATTATTTGTATTAAAGTTTTCCACTTTCAAACACTATTAGTTGACTTTTGGAAAATTGGAAAGAATGTTGAAAACTGAAGAACTTAACACTTATTGGCACTGATTTTGACCTTTTGAAACTCTTTTGAATACTAAATAATAACCATGGATATAGCTAAATCGCAAACACACAAAAATCACATATATATGACATAATAAATAATTACAATTGTAATTATGAGGTTACCATAGTATTTTAAATGACCGTGCACTTTAGCTAGAATGTAAAATAACTTTCAAAGTAGCAAAAAGTAGCAGATTTTTTTTACATGAAAACAACCTCAAATTGTTGTAGTTTCTAACTGTATGATAAAAATTGCGGGCATATGCGGGCATTTTATTATTTTAATCATTAAACTTGTAACTTATGAAAATAAAGAACCTCGACTTTGAAATATCATAAAAGACTTTTTTTAAATACCGCTAAATAGTATACCAACAAGTTGAGAAAACAGGTAAATATATTATACTTTAAGACAATTACGTGATTTTTGTTTTAAAAGTGAAAAAAAAATGGTTTCAAACCGGCCCCAATTCAATACAGTCCATTTTGACAGCCGAACATGATCAACTTGGAAGGGCTTTATAAAGAAACACAGCGGTGATGGATATCTAAGATTTTACTATAACATAGAAAATGTAATCAAGATTATGAAATCGCCACTAAATGTGAAAAACTCAAGAATTTATATTTTGCTCGGATGTCCGCTTTATTACATTGGCCCGGTCCACTGTGCGCCGTCTATCCGCGAAAGCTCCGCCAACGTTTGCCATCAGGCGGCTGAGGGAAGTCACCATCTCTGACGCCTTGTTGGCGGCATAGTAGATGTGCTCCCAAAACGTCATCCTACTGTTCAGGTACACTCCAAGGTATTATAATATAATGCAATGTAAGCATATATCATTTCGCTGTCTGATGGTGGGATTGCTAAAGAAGTTTTTCAGTGCTCAACGAGTATTGTGGAGACAAGGTACTCGCTACACGGTAAAACGCATCCCCATTACATTCCCCTTGCATTACAATTATTTTGGCGTTTATCATCTAGTGTGCTTTAGATATCGTAAGATTTTTCCACTACAAATATAACTTTCTTAATACGAACAATTTCGACAACTATTTTATATCAGAATTTGATGGAAAAGGCCTATTGTGCGGGGCTCCTACATGAAATAACCTTGTTTATTGAATGTGTTTGTATGAAGATAAGCTTTTTTTTATTTCAAGCTATTTCTCAATTTGTTGGGAAGAGTATGTTATAGATGTTATTTTTTTCTAAAAATACTTGAGTGGTGTATAGATTATCTACTAATAGTTTTCCAGTTTATTCCAGAGTATTAATATAAAACAAACGAGTAATATTTATAATTACCCTCACAAATATATACTCGATTGCAATGGGAATATATAACTAGATTTGCGATAAGGGCGATAAGTATCAATTTAATTTTTGGCGAATTGCGCTCCCGCACCAAAAACAGCTGCCTCATCACTAATGTTTAACTCGGGTGTTTTGATACTTGACGAAATACATGTAACGCATACGTAGTATTTTTTTGTTAGATTAACATACAATGATTCAAAAGAAAATCCCTATCGTTTCGATATATCAAAATTTGTGATAAAAATAGATGGTTCGTGCGTCAATAGATTTGCATAGCGATTGTCATCTTACAATACACTTTCCTTCCCGATAACACCTGTTTGTGCCGTGTTCTCTATGATAACATAGAAAGTGCTGGTGGTCTTGGTTTATTATCATTTTTTTTGTAGTAATTTGGTTACCTATACTGGTTCGGAATGGCTTTAAATAGCGACGTAAACTCATGATAAAAACGCAGTCACAACATAGTACTTAACAAGCAGGGATGCTCTCTATGGATACCTTTGATGTGCATAGGCTCCTGCAAATGTGAAAATAATTATACAGCAGGGAGTAAAATAAAACATGTATTGTAAAATAGTACCATGGAAATCTGTCTTTTCAGGAGTCAGGTACCCGTCTACAGCACTACCCAGTTCCGGTTACCAGGGTATCAAGCTTTACCTGCAATCGGGTATTACCCGACGAGTATTATACGAAAGCGAGTTTTTCATGCTACTCGGTTTTAGAACCCTTTTCAGTTTCTGCAAAAGTCTAATAGTTGACAATTCCAGTCCAGTTAAATTAAATTATACATTTTGAAGTCCTTACTTTAATTTTACCACGTAAACCGACGCAAAAGTAAGCATGTGGATGTGAGAATATAGGAACATTTTGTTTATGAAAGTTATGTTGTAAAACCAAATAAAAAAGCTAAAATAAGTGTTATTTCTTACTTCGCCCATTTTTATTTTGTAATTTGCTTATATTTGTCACTGTTACGCAGTCAACTAGTTGCAAATCAGTTTGTTAATTTTGTGCTTACTATTGTGTTGTTCCAATGTGCAAATTGGGCCAACAGCACTTACTTTAGTTGGGAGCAATAGTATCTATTTTAGTTTGGGGCAACCTCACGATTATTTTAATTAATGTCTTAAGCTTACTGCAGATCAGTGCGCTCCTCAATGGCCACTGGCCATGGCCTCACCAGAAATCACAAATTTGTTGACCTGCTGGTCGACGCCGAAGTAGTTATCGGAGCTCGTCTTCTTTTTCCTTTAAAAACACTCTTTGCCAATCTATTATTCAATTAAAAAAATACACATGATGTTGACTGTTCAATTGAGTTTTTAACAACACTTTTTTTTCCGGTACACTGGTAACCGTGCCGACTCCAGACAGCTCTCAACAAGTATCATTAAAACGCTTATTTTCTGTAAAAAAATACCAAGTAAAACACGTTGCACACACATACATAAGTACAGAACAACTTGCGAGTGCATGTTTGATGCGACGAAACAGCTTTGTATTTTATTTATGCAGATAAAGCGGCGAACGAGGATCACGTCTAAAATGGCACCGATTCAGACGTTGATCTTCGCGGCAAGCTTAGCGGAAAGGGGCGTGATCGGATTTATGAAAATCGCGTGTTTGGTTTATTCGCCGGCAATATCACACATGCAATTCCTTAAAGAAACAAAACACAGCATTCAATTCATAAAATAGAGAGAAATAAAAAAAAAATTATCGAAGGTATGCGGCACATTTGATATTCTACCGCCTTACTTTACACACTTTTTTTTTGAATTACCGGCAATATAATAATGTACACGAACAGCATATAATGAATTTTCGGTACACGTCTACAACTTTCTCAATTTTGTACGTTTTTTTTTTAATCTAATCGATCTGTAATTATATTTCTATCATGTTTTACTATTTTTCCGCGTCTCCATGTCTTATAATTAATAAACAATATTATTTTCCATGTTTCACGCCATTCAGACATCAACTTTGGCAAGTTGGCCAGTGATTACCTCCACCACTCAATATTGTCACGAGCCGCCACTGCTGCAAATACCTTTTTACATGATTTCTTGGTATTTTAGATGGTTAGAAATTATAAAAAAAGAAATATAAGATCACAATGGAAAACCAATGATCTAGAAAAGCTTTGGAACAGGTTGGACACAGAAATAATCTTTTCGCAAAGATTGCAAGGTTTTTACATTAAGAAATTAACTAATTAATGAATTTCTGCTTTTAACTGTAACAATTAGGTGGAATTTTTCAAAGAAAAATTTTTCTCCTCACGCAGGAGTCGAACCTACATCGCCTCGTTTGCCGGACGAGCGCTTTACCAATTAAGCTAGTAGAGGATCCGAATTCGAGCGTTCAACCGAACAAACATTTTTCTTTGAAAAATTCCTCCTAATTGAAGAGAAGATAGAAAGATTTTTGTTCGGTTAAACGCTCGAATTCGGATCCTCTACTAGCTTAATTGGTAAAGGGCTCGTCCGCCAAACGAGGGGATGTAGGTTCGAATCCTGCGTCAGGAGAAAATTTTTTCTTTGAAAAAATCCTCCTAATTATTACAGTTAAAAGCAGAAATTTATTAATTTGATAATCCTTTTTGTTAGTATTTCGAGATGATCTTTTTATGTAAAATACAAAAATAAACTTTTTTTGCATTTAAATGTGTTACATTATTTAAAAAAAAGAGTAAAAACGCCCCAATGCGTCGCGACAATAGGCTATTTTAAAAATCAAAATAACAAATTGTAAATTCCATATCCTATTTGTCAGACTAAATCATTAATTCATCATGATCACATTCTATACATCACTCTTTTGTATTAGGCCGGGTTTTACATGAAAAGCAACATAAAATGTAGTTTTTATAGAATTTTTAAATTCTACCCACGCTAATACCACAACCTCCGCTACATATTCTGTACCTCAGAGGCAAAATATGTTAAGTCCAAAATTGGCATTTTACGGTAGACGCGTTTAAAGCTTTTGTTATGTTAAGGCTAAGGTGTGTAAACATAGCTCAAACGTGTCTAACTTTTTAATGAAACAAGACAAAAAAAACAAAAAAGATAGCAATGAAAGATCATTGTACTTATGTATATTAACTTAACATACTTAACTCGATTTCGTCATATTTGGATTTAACATAGTTTGCCTCTGAGGTACAGATATAAGAATTTATAAGTTCTAAAACTTTATTTGCGAAGAACGCTTAATTTAGTCTAGCTCGACGAAGCTGTCAAAAAAATAATGCAATATAGCAAATATACGTGTTGATGTTTGTTGAATCATACTGAAATTGCAGTTTGGTGGTCTTGATACGCATACAAAAAACAATGTTATTTATGTGTGCGTCTGCACCATAGAAATAGAGAGGGGAAAACGCGCTTCGACGACTGTGCATCCTATTTTAGATCGACGCACTAATGGCGGCCATTTTGAAGGTTCGTTGTCAGATCCAGTTGTGTATTTTAACGAATGTTTCGTAATTTGACTTTATTAAAACTTTATATAAGGAGAGTGCGCAATTCGTACACGTCGATGTATTTTGTCATGACAATTTGGAACTCCAATCACTATTACAGCGAGCCATAAATCATCATGTTCTTTAATTTTAGGAGTCATTCGGATTTAAATCTCTAAAGAGATTCGAATCACCCATCCCTAAACAAAATCGTCTCATAATTATGAAAAGGCGATTCTTTAATAATGTTAGAGTAGTAATTGGCTTATATACCTTCATATACTTATACCTATCTCAAACTATTCAATTATTTTATTTACAATTACAATGCAAACTAATTTGTTGTTCATAGACGGAAATGTCCTGCATAGAGGCCTATTAGGCTCATATGAGCAGTGGTATAAACATATGCGTATACCAATTGGAAAATTTTCGAAATTAATAGCCAGTAGTACCTTTATTTCCCTACTAATGAATGCTTGTATATATTTATTTCATTGCTTGTTAAAGGAAACGGAAAAATCCGGTCCCCAGCAGCATGTATAGATATATAAATCACTATATAACATTGATGTGTTTATTGCTCTCGTGAACAAATCTGTGCAAGGTCAATTTGCCTTAAATGTTACGTATCAACATATTTCAGTATAAATGAATTGAAATACATACATGTAACATCGTGGCCTCGTTCATTATCATTAGCATTTATTAAATTAATAATCTCAAAAGATCCACAGCTTGGAAACAAGGAAATCTTTATTTAAAGAGAATTATCATTACTTATAGGAGATATCTACAAAATTTCCTTAACATGATTGATGTTAAACCAAACAAAAAAAAAGATAAAGCGTAACCACATATGAAAATCTCGTAATTCCAGAATTTTACTAGAGAACTAATTGTTCGCGCTACTTAGCCTTCGTAACTGAAGGGGTGATAATTTCGTGTTGATACATGTAGGTACATACATAGGTCTGCAGATATTTATTCCTTAGGTTTTCAGATTCAAATTTCATTTATAGAAAACTAGCTTCAGCTCGAAAGTAGTGATTGCGATATACGATAGCAGCGATTTTCAACACACGATTCCTCGATAAAAGGTACATACATTATAGTAGTGCTAGCTTTAGAAGTCCATTACCTTCTAAAATAATAATACTAATACTTTATTGCCAAGGCTTTAAAAAACAGACAAAATAGATAATGTCTGTACCACTGCATCTTGACAGTAGAGACTCTTATCTCTTCTTTCTGGGCAATAAAGTATTCATTGTTCTCTTTTGTAATTTGCATAAATTACTCTCTTTTACAATGTTTCGTATTTTGCGCAGATTTTAAGTTGGCGGTGAGGTGGTGCCTATTGTTATGCAACACGTATTTACCTAATAGTTACCTAAAAAGAAACTAAAAACATTATTACAATATAAAAGAACTAATCATGATGCATCATTAATGCATACTTTGACTTTAAGTATATTTAGTATGATTTTCTCCAATATTCTTTGCATTTTTCAAATTAATATTTGTATAAATATATACATATTTGTATAAATTGTGTGATTTTGGAAATTCTAAGATTTTCGGTTTTGACTCGATCATTCCAAATTCGTTTTCCGGTCTGACGGGCGGTATTTGTTATTCATAGACGTTGTGGGCACTTAAAACACGCAGTCACAGCCACTCAGTATATAGTAATCTGCAGATTTTTTTACTAAGAAAAAATAGTAAACTTTTGTTGTAAATAAATTTAATAGTTTAGTTACGTATAAAATAAACACGAAATATCCCGTGTTCCACCGCGCTCTGTGTGGATTATTCCGATTATTGAAATCTTCCGAGTATATTGTTTTATCATGTTCAACAAAAAGAATATCTTTTCTCAGAAAAGTGTTATTTTAATTGAAAGTTAGCGTGCTGTTTTGCCGGAAGACTATTTTCTTCTTAAGTACATGCTTTTCCACGAAAAGTAACCGTAATTAAATGGAATGCACCTAAGTTTTGATTAATATTTTATAATGTCTGTATAACTTCTGTTTAAGTAAGACAATACACTTTACATATTATAGTGTTATTATTATGTACATATTTAACAACATATTTTAGTTTCTTTTAAGTACGTTATCATATTACTGAATTATAAACAGCATTTTAAATAAAAAAGCCGGACGTTTTGGTTTATTTGCGTGGACACGCATATATATATATATGATTTTAAACAATTGCCTTTTAACGGAAAATGCAAGCACCTGTATTCAAGCTGAGTGTTTATTTACGCGGAAGTGTTTTAGTTTTATTCATGTTCCCACGTGCATAAGTCTCAAATACACAAACAATAATGAACAAAAGTGATTATTTTTCGCGCGAGTTTAAAGAAATTTCAGAGGTAATTGGAATCTTTTTAGGTAATGGTGATTTACTTATAAGCCAAGAAACTTTACAGCAGTATATAGTGTTTGAAGGTTTTAAAACTGTTATACACGGGAAAAACGATCTTGTTGTTTTCAACCATTTTTCATGCATTTGGTTATAGTTACTAAACTATTACTTGATTTTATTCAATCAAACAAATAATTTGGTTAGTAGATTTATTTGAAGCTAGCGCAGTATTTATAACTAAATATTTACATGGAAGTAAAAATAAATAAATAAATAAAAATATCGCATATTATTTTCGTATAGCAGTTTTCTTCCCATATAGTACAGCAGATGAACAAATATACTTATGTGTACTAGAGAAATTGTCGCATAGATGGCGCATCTCCTATTTCATTCCAGTACCAGATAATATTTCGCACAAAATAGGCTGGAAACTACGATCGTAATATACTAATCTGGTATATACACCAGATCAGCATTGATAGGAGTCATCGCCATTGAAAGGACGATTTTCTCTAACGCCACACTAGAGTGATAGGATGGTCACTGCGACCAACTACCCCAATACTACTAGGATTTACAACATTCTAACGGCAAATCCCTCCTTAGAGCATGGGCTTTTGAAGATAATTCATTTTCATTTCAATTAAACATGTTCACGGCATTTTGTTGTGTTTACGCTTAAGTCTAGGATGAATAAATGCTATAAGAAAAGGAAAAACTTCTTGAATCAAAATGCTTACGGATTTCTGCCAATCTGCATAGTTTTCAAGTTCAAAATAAAGACGACTTGAATCAATTAACAATATCTTTCACTTAAAAGAAGAAACTGTTTCAACAAAAAATATATTATACTTTCCGAAGAAATGCGTGAATTTACAATTATATTCCTTTTCAAGGAAAACCCAAATCATGTTGGCCATATAGAAACGTAAAAACTTCTGGTTTAATGCAATTACTAAATGAATGAATAGGATATTTCTCTCAGTGTATGTTTTATGGAATATAGAATTAGAATATTATTCCGAATTTCATGGCCTTCCGATTCGGATATTCCGATTATTGAAATCATCCGAATATTTACAACAATAGTAATAGGCAATAAAATTATTAACACTATTCAAGGTATTCCTCCACAGTGTAGTAAGTGCGTGCCCCTAAGCATTTCTTAACCTCATCTTTAAATTGATTGCTTTGAAGAAAGAGATTTTATAGATTGTTGCAAGTGGCTATCGAAATGCGGTTTTCTCTATTCTATTAGATATTTTTTAAACCAAAAGTGTATTAACATGTGATGGAAAAAACTTACGACTGAATATATTTATTTGATAAAATTTTGCAAAAAGTGACTTGGGGACGATTATTTAGATATAATTAGCATTCCAGAATATTCATAGGTAACAAATATAGCAAAAACAAAATGTAAATAGCAAGTATAATACTTACCTACTGGATTAACAATAATGTCGATATAAGCAACAAATTTATTAATTGTAAATAATAGTTATTTATGAATCAGTGCGCGAAGATAGATTAGATATTTTTTCTGCGACCTACAATTTTCTAATTAAGAATAAAAATAAATCATTACATCAACACAATCTATTAACACTCAAATGATGGATTTTCGTGTATATTTACTATGATTTGTCGCCTTGGTTGTCCCATTGGCTATTTCTGCAATCTCAGGGATGTATAGGGCGGTGATTTCCTGGTAAATAAAAACCAAAAGACGACCTTGGATGCTTTAGCTTTAAATGTCGCATTAAAACATTTAAAATGTAAAATAATACTTTGTGTTGTATATTAATCTAGAATAAACAAATCATCAGTAGGTACTTTCAAATGCATAAGTGTTCATAACTTTAACAGTAATTCTTACCCAGAATTTGATTTAGTTTCTTTTAAGACGCTGTTCGTCTATTTTTCACTTTATTTCTTATTTGACAAACTTATACCAATAAAATAATTATTAAAATAATTATTTATTTTGCTTTTTACTGAGTTTCAAGGTAGATTCCAAGGTAGAAGTTATTTATGTCTTATTACATGCATTTAATCTTCTTGTAAGGTTTCAAAAATGGACTACATTTTATTAAGTGGGAGCAAAAAATACTAAAAAATTGTAACAACATTTAAGAAACACTTAATAAAGCCGATTTTTACAATGAAAGGGGCACCCCTTATGGGAATGGTTCAGAAATATAACCTAAATAGAAAGTCTCAGGTTATAATGCCAGATATTCTGGGAGAACTACCTACTCCAGTAAGAGTGAACCGAAATTGATATACAGACCGCTCTAAAACTGACTATGGCGTAAGAAAATAAGAATAAAAAGGCCTTTTCGGTAATCTTCAGCAAGGACATAACGATATTCCAGGCTGAGGTTGCTGCCATTAATCACTGTATTAGAGATAGAGAAAGATGAATTGATTTAGGTAAAAACGTGGCTATTTTCTCTGACAGCCAGGCAACACTTAAAGTGATAAGTTGCGCAAGTGTAAGCCAACAGAAATGAACATTGACCTGAGCTCTCAGCCACTCGGACGTGAAACAAAATGAAACGGCAGATTATCTGACCAGACGAGGTTCATCAAAGCCATTTGTTGGAGCTGGCTTTTCCTTTGATATTATCACATCGCAAATTAAAAAGTCCACCAGTGAATGGAAATATAACGAGTTCAGGAAGTGAGTGCCAAAAGTCACCAAGCCAAAGACAGGCAAAAGAACTCCTAAAGGAACAGAGGCCTGAATTTATTACAACTCTACCAAGTAAAGAGATTAAGATTGTCGCGATGACAGTAGGTTTGTTCCCGGTCATTGTACATTAATTAGGCTTATGTATAACATTGGCCCAGCAGATTCCGCAAGGGGGAGGAATAAGCTCCAGCTATGCTGTGCCGCTGCGATGGCTTGACAAGAACAAGCCAAGAGCCCCAAAATCAAGGACCTGCTGAAGAGATAGAGAAAATCTAAGAAGGTTGCGGTGAGACAGGTGTGTATGGCCACCCCAACTCTAATTTAATCTAAGCTTCAGTGAATATGTTATTGTTTTATGTCTCATTTTCGCAAATAGTTTATTTTTGTTGTTGTTTACCTTTTAAGTTTGGCATTAAAGATGAAAGCTTTCCTAGATAGCTAGTATGTACAATGGATATATTTATGATATATATTAATATATTGGGATATAGAAGTACAAAATATTATTTTGTAAACTCAATTATGCATTCTTTATCACTATATAACAGCGAATGATTGCATGTTTTATGCAATCACTCACTCTTTCCAACAAAAAATTACTTCTGATGTAAAGTATAACCAATAGCCCCAATAAACAACAGACATTACTTTATTTATGGGATAGAGTTCCAACTGAACAATGAACAACTCAAAACATGATATTTCTTAGGCAATAAAGTGCTTTCGTTTAGTTGGATTTTGAAAACATCACATTTTGGTAGTCTTTAGAGAATTTCTAATAATAATTTTGTACACTTTATGAAATTATAATGACGTGCAATCATACATCGTATTTAAAAATATGGGTATAGTAGATAAATAAACAGATCATTATCATAAAAATAACACTTTATTTTGCACACTTAGTATCAATAAAAATATGTACATAAACTAACTAACTAGATACAGATAATTTTTTATATTGCTTTTGACTCGATAATAACATATAGAACGTTCCAGTTGTAAATCTTTTAATAAATAATCAGATGTTGACGTGATTTACTTTGTCGTCCAAAAGTCAGGAAAAATATTTTTACATTCTGACATTCACAACACCTTTGTTAAAAAACATCTTTTTCTATAATAAATATAGATCTTTCAAGTTAGCAAGCGGCCTTCGTCATATATGTAGTTAATGGCATTATACTTGGGAGTGGTCAATTTTGATTTTGATTAGACAGTTATAATTACAGATAACAAGAACATATTATGTAAAACGACGAAATTGTGAGAGTATATAAAATTCAGTCACAATATTATACAGGTAACAAAAGGATAAAATATTTTTTACCGTTAAATATTATTAACATTTCGAAATATGGGCAAAAATGGTGGTACAAATTTAACGTCAGATATGAGAAGGTCGCTTACTAGCTTAAATACCTTTAGATGGAAATTTCAGTTTATTTTTTTTTAAAACATAAGTAAGCCTAATATTATAAATATTATCTAAAGTATAATTATAATTCCATCTGAAACGTGCAATGCAGTGATTTCGTATTCCAAAACGCAAAACACGTGTTTACGTTATAACTTAATCCAAAGTAATTTATTTGTTTTTGTAAATTTTGTAGCCCGTTACAATACCATGTATAATAAAGGATTGTTCATGGCTTATAGGCTTTATATTCAGTTGACTTAGGGGGGCCTTCCTAAATATAAGATTAAAGTTTTAATTTCAAATTATGCTCTTTTTTAATTAACATTGAAGTATCCCGTCTAGGACGTTTCGACGCGACCGTTTCGACATGGGCGTTTCGACGCGAGGACGTTTCGACGCGAGCTGTTTCGACGCCCGGACGTCTTGACGTCACATGCAAAACCAGTTGAATTTGATTTAAATATATGATACACAGGTTTTTTCTTTTTTTTAAACATCGAGAGAGAGGACGCATTAAAAATATCATCATATTTTTTTAGTATTGGAAGGGGTGAGAGGGGGAGAGGAGTGACTTTTTTAAATGATATTTTTTTTCTTTCATCGGAAAGAACATCGGGAGAGAGGATGAATAATGATATTTTTTTCCTTTTTTTTTTAAACTTTGGGAGAGGACGCATTAAAAATGTTTCAAATCATATCTTTTTGAACATTGGAGGGGGTGAAGGAATTAGCTTTTTTGATATTTTTTCTTTTTTTTTAAACATCGGGAGAAGAGATGCAATTAGAAATGTTTCAAATCATTTTTTTTATTGAAAGGGGTGAGAAAAGGAGGGGAATGATTTTTTTAAATGATAATTTTTTGCTTTTTTAGAAACATTTGAGAGAGGACGCCTTAGAAATATTTCAAATATTTTTTTTAACATCCGAAGGGGTAAGAGGAGAGGGCCCCGATTTTTTAAATGTTTTTTTTCTAAACATCGGAAGGGAGGATGGATCAATCAGAAATGTTTAAAATTCAACTATCACCAGTTATCGATTGCCCATAATCGATAGTCATGGAATATAGCCCACTATAGATAGTTGTCGCGAGTCACAAACATCCACACAGTTATGTATGATTGTTATCTATAGTGCTCATTGCCCATTACTGCTATTTAGAAATAAGAAATAAAAAGAAATATTTTTTATCCAGAACATTTGTTTCATATTTTCCTGTGAGCACACATACTAATCATGCTGCTAATTTACGAAAGCAACAATTAGCTGAAATTACTGACGCAAATCGTTTGATAAAAGATATTACTGTAATCATTCAGGCTTATCGAAATATCTCTCAAAGGACAAGACTCACTTATAGGCAACCTTGAAAAATATTAATGCATTTTTTATGCAGAATTTAATGATACAAAAATGTACAGTGCATTGATTTACATTTGTATATAAACACAATTTCGATATGTTTATTAAACTATCTAGAAGTAAAATTGGTCCAAGCATACGAGTCAACAACAAGTCAATGAAAGAAAGTACCAAAAAGTATACTAGGCATATAAGAGAAGTAAAACGTCATTGAAAAGTAAAAAATATCAGCAAAGCAAACGAAATGAATGAATGAAATATGTATATCAAGTTTTAATAAAACTGCTAATTTCCTATGTCACGAAAACAGTAGTGATAAACAAAAGGAAAGAGGAAGAACTGAAAATAGTTGAACGAAAAATACTCATAACTCCAGGCATAAGATGAAGAGGGAAACAGAAAAAAAAGTCAAGGAATTGAAGAATAAAAGTATAGTAACATAAATGTAGTGACAGTATGAGTTAATTGGGTTTGGCATAGAATATGGAGAAACCCAAAAGGAGTGGTTAAACAAAATAGTGGATTTCGCAACGGTCTAACCGAAGAAGTTCTGAGGCGGCATTTACGCTCCGCGAAAATATTTTTGCTTCATGTCTATTATTAAATGCGATTCTATTTATCAGAATCTTGCCACTCTCACGTCTTTGCTTACCTCTTTAGATGAGGGGAGGAATCGAAAGTGTTCGATTCTTGAAAGTTCTGGCTGTTCTTAAGAACTTGGTGTGAAGTTCTCTTTTTAATGTCAGCTTATTTAGGTGTTATTAAACTTGGACAACACGCAACGATTTTTCAGGTTAAACTTATGCTATTGAGATGTGTTTTAGATTGATTTTTAATAAAAACGTCAGACATGGATCATTAAATTTTTTTATTGACAGTCGTGCGGTGGGAAGGCGCTGACCTGGAGCTAAATGTATCGGAGACGGCTAATAACTTTGTCTATTCTGTGTACTTGTGTATTTACTCATTCGGCAAACTGAGATAGCAGACACCCTTAGGAAAAAGCGTACTATGATTTAATTTTGGGGACCAGAACCAATAGCTGAGCACCAAAATAATTTTTTGGCAAGTCAAAAATTTATCCAATATTGGAACAATTGCCATGGTTTGGGATTTGCGAACGAATGCATTTCTCCTAATCATAGCAGAACCAATGAATTGCTTCAACTTGACCGTATAACTGTCAAAACTGTTTCTGTCTTTACAGGTCACTAGAGATTTAGAAAGTACCTTACACAGCACCTCTCTGATGAGACTGAATACCGATTGTTTTTGAGGGTAAAGAGTAGGAGCCAGTTGAGTGCATTTTCTGTCACTATCCTGTCACAAACTCATTCAACAAGATCCTGGGTCCCTTAACATCCGCTCTGCAAGAGGCCTTAATAGGCGCAGTGAACGAGACGATTAATCGAACCATGCAGATGCTATCGTTTTCCTAAACTGGCGAAGAAACCGTTTTTATCAGTTCATATATCTGCGAAACAGTTGTTTCTACAATATACAGACGATTGTCAGAATTGTTGCTAACCCTTCCTTCAAAGCGCGCATGCGAAAGGTATACCTACTTATTAATATTTCGCTTGGATGAAATGTATTATTTATCTTTCAATTTGTAGACGCATCAATATTAAGTAATAGAAACGTGACTAAGTATGAATAGATGGATGTGATATGTAATAATGGGGCATTGTTGTGGTAGAAGGGCGCTGAATTTCAGCATACAGCTGAAACTAAGGCTATTCTAAGCACGAGATAGGTAGTAGTTATCGGCTTGGACGTATTTATGCCCTTATTTATTATACCTATCATCCATTAATATATTCTTATCATAATTAATTATATCGTTTAATTTTTTCACTTCTACTTACTTCATAGGTTTTAATCGCGATTTCGTTGAAGTTTTTATTGACACTTCGAATTTCTATTTATACACGGTGTATCAAATGAAAAAGTAAATTTTGCTTGGGTGTTAACTATACGACATATAAAGCACAAACCCGCCGAAACCGGATTTCATCATTAAAAAATAAAAAAAGTAAAATTTAGTGCCAAAAATTCTTTAGTCCGGGCCTGATGCAAGGAAACATCATGTTAAGCACCCGCTAAACGTGGTATTATGTATAAATGCATTGCACTCATTTAGTATTATTCTTAATGGTATGCCGTAAGTTCATTTAACGTCATTCTGAATATAAATAAAGGCCAATCGGCCAGTGTGCCCGTGTAAAAATAGCAAAACCGAGGCATTTTAAATTTCTTCTTTTTATAAAATAAACATTCCTTATTTGTTAAGAGCATTCTACGTAAGTCTACAAAGTATTATTTTTAATATACTGATAAGACGTTCGAGTCTCACCGAATATGCGACTTAAGTAGTTACAATGTAAATATTTTTCTTTTGCTTTGTCGAATCGAGAGTTAGTTGTTAATAAAGGGTACCACTTGAATCTGAGTTATTTCTTTTGGATTTATTTAATCAAATAACGCAAAATGAATTGAATCGAATTACACAGAAATAAATGTAGATACAGAAAATTTGCAAACACGCCTTTTTACTATGATGTCGCGCGAAAATGAATCTATACATTCCCGCGCTTTTGCCGATTCATCAAGCTTCGATTTTCCTTACATGAAAGCATGATGGTCCTGAAAAGGATCGTTTTTTCGAGACGGGAAGAATTTAAATAAAATGTTCGAATTGGCTTGCACTCCAAGCGGCGACTCCCCATTCTTCAAATTATGTCTTCGAACGATCTTCCTCCATTCCTCTCTGTTGTAAACTTTACCTGTCCAGTTGCGAACAGCCATCTTTAGTAGATCCTCTTCCACCTTCTGTATCGACTTAATTCTTGGTCTACCTTTCCTACTTTCACCCTCTCGTCTCCACTCCGCCGTTGTTCTTACTGAATTGTTGACATTGGTCTGACTCTCCAAACTTGTTCCAACCATTCTATTCCTAATACTTTAATTAATTTCATGTTGTTCTCTTCATTCAATTCGTCCACTTATTTTGTTTTTGTATTTTCCATTTTCGGTTTTAATAGAGCACAATATTCTTCTCTGCTGTTCTTAAAGCGTTTTCTTTTTTTTTGCCAGTAATTGTTTCTGCAATCTTGTCATAGTTTTGTATATATAATTATCATAGTTTTTTTTTACTGTTGCTCGTGTCAGTACTGTTGCTTGCGGCCAGATTTTTTTCTTGCACTTCTATACTCCTCTCTCCATTAACGAATTAATATATATTAGTTCATTCATTATTTCATACTGTAAAAAGCTTGCATTCTTTGCATATTCGCCGTCCTGCCGGCCTTTTAAGATGTGATATTTACATTTGTCGATTTGTCGCATGAATCTGCATATATCTCGCTAGCTCAATTGGTGGAGCGCCCGTCCGGTAAACGAGAGTATGTAGGTTCGAATCCTGCATGAGGTTAATTTTTATTGGGGAAATTCCTCTTTAATTATTACAGTTATTAGCAGAAATACATTAATTCGTTAATTATTTCATACTGTAAAAAGCTTGCAGTTTTTCCTTTCTCCATTGTTTCTTATCGTAACCCTTAAGTACTCGAACCTGTCAACTTCCTCAAACTGATGCTGACCGATTTTAATTTGTTTTTGATTTAGTTGTGTATTAGTTCTTACTAATTTTGTTTTCTGTTCGTTGATATTCAATCCCATTTTCTTACCTCCAATCTCTATCCTACTACGTAATGTTGTCATAGGCCGTTTCTTTTGTTATTAATACCAAGTCATCGACGCACGCAATGATTTGTGCTCCTCCTGATTTCAGTGTATATTTTATTTGATGATGATTTGTTCGTAGCCGTTATTTATATATGGTTTTTCCTTTTTTTTTCGTGAGGGTAGCGGCTAATTTCTAATGCTGACTCAATTTTTTCAAAAAGTTAAACAACTCATTTTAACGTTTCGACAATCTTTATTTTAAATTAGCCGCTACCCTCACGAAAAAAAAGGAAAAACCGTGTATATTTTATATCGTTTTTTTTTTTATTATATATTAAATATCAAACTGAATAGTGTTGCCGATAAGGCATAACCTTGGCGAACTTCTTTGTTTATTATAAAGCTTTCTTCTTGTCCCTTCTATGTTTTTACACTAATTTTCGTATTTCGTAGTGTCATTTGTATAAGTTGTCTTTGTTTGATGTCTATTCCCAAATATTTGAGTGTTTTTATATGTTGTTTTCTCTTTATCGAGTCAAGCGCTTGTTGAAAATCAATGAACAGTATTTCTAGTCCCACGTCGTACTCGAACGCTTTCTCAATGATCTGCTTGACGCTTCGATTACCTCGATACACACCTCGATACTTGTTATACAGTTGTTGATCACCTTTTTTTATAAATTGTTATTAGTTGACTATGTTCCTATTTCGTTGGCATTTTTCTTCCTCCAAAATCTTCTTTATCCACTAAAATATTGCTTATTGTAGTTTTGTTCCTCCATATTTTATTGTTTCGGTGATTTACTTTCAATTTAACCTTCAAAATATTTTTTACGTCTTGTAGTGTTCTTTGGTTTTAACTGTTTTAATTGATAGACCTAAAACCCAAGAAGACTACAAGACATAAATCCATTTTTTATTAGTTCCATGTGTATATTATGTTTCTCTAGTGTATTGCCATTCTTGCTTTTATTGATGAAGCCCCTAACTTCTTTTATTATCAGTTTTTCTCTTGCTCTATTTTTTTTTCTATCTCCGGTTCAGAAGTGGCTGCTTCTAATTCTATATTTCTATTTACATTTTCAAGATTCTTTTGCTTTTACTCGTTTTCAGTTATTTATTAATACTTATTTACCAGGCGCGGCTCGTACATGCGTCATGGAGGAGGCTATGCTGTAGATCGAACTTCTTCGTATAACTTCGTAACTACCTTCGTAAGCATAGTATTTTCCACAAGATATTATACGGCAAACTTCGATTATATAATAGCCTCCTCAATGAGTCACCCCACGACCCGCCGCTTTTATTTACACAAAGTCACAGTTACAAAAAAAAAACAAAAGCCATCTAATTATTGTGCCGACGTTTATGGAAAATATCAGAGGTCAATTTATTAGCAACTATTACGGATGTTCGATGAATGTGTTGCATTTTACAAAATCAGACTACTTCGGTACATATAGGAAACCGTCGGCTAAGCTACTATAAAAGTGACGTGCTTTGGAAATACTCGGGTGTTCGTATTTGGAATAGCGCCTAGTGTATGTGTTTGCCAGCTTTGCAGCGGTTCTAAAAACCATCTGTACAAATTTATTTCTAGAAATATGAAGTAGAGATTGGTAAATCTTGAACGCTGTTTGCAATAGTTCTTACAGAGACTAACAAAACATATCCGCGAGCTAAATAAATATGTTTCAAAAGCGCTTTTCTACACATTGTGATAAAGTGTGACACACTATTAATAAATAAATAAATTTCATTGATCAAGTTCCAATTAATACGATTTTTATGTTTGGTTTCACGGCATACGTCGGTAATACTTCAATCATGTTTTGAAGTTTCACTCTTGTATAGAGATTTAAAAGTGATTCAGTTCTGTCTTCAACTGAGAATAACATTATAATATGAACATTCAATATGTATAAAATTTTGAAATACTCACTTCACTGTCTATAACGGTGGTTTTTTTCCACATCAGTAATCAGGTATGTAAATGCGGTTATAATTTTAGCTGCCTCTTGTTGTTTGTGTCTAAAATATATTTACTACCTAAATTATTTTGAATTGGTATGGAAAAATACTGACACGTACATATTGCGAGTTGAATTATCTAATCTTTTGGCCAAATTATTTTATAAAAATAACTCTGTATCTTTAATGTAATCTAAGATGTGAATATAACACGGTCAGATCAAAAAAAAAAAGGTAATTAGAACTTCAGCCGGCATATATAGCATTTACACAGGCAAACGAGCGAAGGCTAACAAGGTTTATTAATAACAACTATGAAAATTCGTGGGTAGTGGAAAAATTAAACAAGTTTGGATTAGCATACAGAAGAATAAGAGTTTTAAATTTTACTAAATCTGTTAAAATTTTATTGATTTTATTGATTTAAAAATACCGTATTGACGATAGATAATCAAAGTGGAATTTAGTGTATAAGTGGTTATTTATTAAATAGCGTTATTCGTATTTATTTTATGAAACAATAATAAAGGAAAATCAATATTATTTTTTATGACACGTAAGCTACGTTCCAGCAAATTATCTTTGTAGCTAGGTAGGTAACTTGCGTATATACCTACATATATAATGCGATAAAATATTTGTAATGAGATTTGTGTCATGTTTGCTATTGACCATGCTAATTTTTTACGTACGATGATAGAGACTGAATTGCTTTAATCCTTTTTTCATATTTGCATGAAGAAAATAATTGCCTACGTTTGAAATAGGCTATAAATATTGTATAAATATGTAAGTATGGATCGCTCTGTATTTGATTCAACAATAAAATAAAAAACGGCTTATTTGTGTAAGTTGCACTAGTCACTGGTTTATAACATTTTACTTAAAGCGACGTTTCCAAAAACATATCTTTTTCAAGCTTCGTAATTTTTTTTTATAAGTGAACCTCAATATTAATTACTATTAATACAATTAAAATTATAAACTTATTAAATATAGTTGATAAGTTTATAATTTTAATTTAAATGTTAAATTTAATCTACAACGATAATGATAGTTGCAATTTTAATTGATATTGACGTTCACTTATAAAATTTTTTACGAAGCTCGAAAAACGTCCCTTTAAGTAAAATGTTATAAACCAGTGGCTAATACAACTTGTTCAAATAAGGCGTGTTTTTATTTATTGTTGGATTGTATAAATATGCAATATATTACGATTTTTATTTCCTTTTCAAAGTAAATAGATAAAAGTTCTTCGTTAGAGCTCTAGCCGTACTAATAAACTAATACTGACACCATCAGCAAAAATTAAATTAGCAACGGAAATGGAAAAATTCACCAACAACGGTGTATTCATACATTACGTGATTTAACAAATAAAATTTGAACATAAAATGTTTGGAGTAATTACAACTGATTGTAAGTTAAATATTATATAATGAAAATAGCACAAGTGCAGCTGAGGACAGACAATTGGAATCTTTACATCACACACTTTCATGTTGCATTATCAGAATATGTGTCAACAAAAATGAATAAATAGCGTCGGCATCTTTGATTTCAGAGAGCAAAACGTTATAACCTTCAGTTATGTTTAGAATTACAAATATGCATTCGCCATACTTATATACATTATAATAGTAGCATTCTCTCGGCTCATTTAATAAACAGTCGAATCAGGGGCGGAACAACCACCGGTTGGTAACCTTTCAAACTGTGTGTTCCCTCATCGCATAATACAAAATCCCTACATTTCCTTGCGTCGTGTTTAAATTTTCCCACACTTTTCCCTGAATGTTGAATGAATACACTAATTAATAGAAAAATATTTTAATGTTTAAAAGTTTACAAAATAAAGGCATAATTCTCAATGTACAATATTACAAGCACTGCATCTGCATCTGTGAATATTATTTGGATTTGCTTATCCAATCTTGAAAAAACTTGGGTCCGCATTTTTGCTGCTGTTACTTATCACTGTTAACACAAGAAACATTTGCCATTTTATTTTAATTAATTTTAATCACAGATACAGATAACTCAAAGAGAATTGAAAATATTTGAACTTAACCTAAAACCGCATAAAACCTTACTCAAACTACTAATCTATGCTACCAACTACAGGTGTTATGGTCACGTTGATCAACATCACCAAATATCACCAATTGCAGAGCACAACCATTTTAGTGAAACATTAAAAAACCTAGATTTTATTTTTTCGCTATTCGACTAGTGATGTTTTCCCCCGATTTTCCCAACATAAAAAAAGTCTTTTTCCCTACATGTAGGGAAATTTCTCCCATGTTATCATCACTGGCTCACACTCGCTGGGCGCTCGACCCTGTTCGCTCTTGTTGATTGTTTAATGAAATTTAAATAAAACCCGTTTCTTTTTCATCAATAATAATTATAATAAATTCACTATATTTTGCACTTGTAATTAATGTAAAACAAAGTTTAAATTGAAACTTCTAGGAAAAGGAAAAGCTCGTTTTTCTCTACAACTATTCACACCACCCAAAACTTACCTGTTCAGTGCTTCCTGTCTTGAAGAAGAAATTTAAAAAGTTATTGAAGAAAATTATGGAATTGTTACAGCGTAAAGGACAAGGTTATGATGGTGGATAGGGATAAGTAAATGCAACTGATATAAGATAAGCGAGCCACTTTTTGATCTCCGTGATATACTAGTTCAAGACGTTTCTGGTCTTAGAGAAGAAAATTGAAAAAAATACAAAGGTTTAATATTGTGACAGTGTAGAGGAGAAGGTTATGACGGTGGAAAGGAACAAGGAAATGCAACTGATATAAAGATAAATGCAACATTTTGGGGTTTGTGCGAAATATTAGCTCGAAGTGTTTCTGGCCTTACAGAAGATTTTTTTAAATTTATTGATGACAAAGCTAGACTGCGAAGAAGGAAACCATTACGAATATAGATATTAAGAATAAAATCATAGTACTCCTTAACTTTTATTTGTTTACTATGAGATTAAATGATTCCAGCTACTAGTTTGGGCAATAAAAATGCTTCATCAGGCTCTTTGCGTCATCTCAAAATAGGCAATGATTAAAACATTAAAAAGGTATCAAAAGTAAGTAGTAGTAGTAAGTAGTAGTCGCTTGACTGTCGACAGCGACTGGGCATTGAGAATGCGTACTTCACAATATCTGTTCAGTAAAACCAAATTTACGAGACCATGCAAACAGCCTGATGAAGGCATACCTATTGTCAAAACTTGTACCTGGAATCATTTAATCTCATAGTGAATAATAAAAATTAGGAAGTACTCATTTTATTCTTAATACCTAATTCGAATTACAAAATTATGGGCATTCAAAATTCAAACATTACGAATATACATTGTGTAGCTTATAACTTGAATCTGACTTTCGGTGTGTTAAAAATGTGTTTGAGTTTTGAGTTGCAGAACTAGTATGACTTTGTCGTATACGGCATAGCCATGAAAAATATGAAGTATTCTAAAGAAACTATCACATTTTCATCATTCAAGTGTAATAGCACGGAATCTTCGTAGACGGTCGTCTAGATAGTTATTCTGTAGTATAGATATAGATACATATCTATTAAAAGGTTTGACAAAAATTTATAATCAATTAACCAAAAACTTCACAGAAAAAAACCAGGTATTTTTTATGAAAAAAATTAAAAATAACAATTTGTCTTTTGAATGAAGTTTGACTGTCAACTTCTGAAAATAATAAATGGAGTTTTACAATTTCATAAAAAAAGGGCACGTACCCTGATAAGTTAGTAAAATTATTGGAAAATACTATGGCATCGTTTATAAACTTTCGAAAAAAAATTAATGAAATGTAGTATCAAACACCGACAATTTGTTTGTCTCTAAACGTCAGGAAAAATGAAAAATTCTTTCATAAATTATGTGAGGATGAGAGACTGGCAAATGCTGAACTTCATTCCAATATTGATATTTTGTGCTGCTTTAGTTATTATAATAAATCGAATAAAAACTAGATTTAATGGTATGAAGAGTGTCGTACAAAAATTTAAAGTAGGTACACACAAAAAATAATTACTCATTTTGAATATAAATGCATCACATTGAATATAACATAACTTCCTATATAAGCAAGAAGATGATGTATTTTTATTGAGAATAAAGTTTGTTCAGTTTTCCAAACCCGTGAATTTGTTAGACGAAACAATTTTTTAGTTCAAATGTAATCAATCAAATAGTTTTACAATGATTGGGAGAAGGTAGCGTATCGGGGTACACCAGGAGTGCGCACGGGATATTGATGCGTAGAGGTATAGATGTTATGCGTACCCGTAAGTTTTTTAAATCAGTAATCCTTTAATATTAGATAACACGTATGCACTTACCTTCGAATATTTTAATGGTAGCATCTGTGCATCAGCTCCATTCTTTAAGTAGCTGTGAAACGGCTGGGGTGTCCATTTAAATTTACCTACACTCACAACCAACAACACCGTTCGCTGGTCAATCAAAAAGTGACGCCAAGTAAAGCGTATGTATATGCAAAACCCTCTAAACTCCCCTAAAAAATTGGAAACCAATGACAGATAAGTTCTAGTGCAATAAATGGTGGGGTAAAATTTTCAAATGTTTCAATATTATGGTGATTTCAATTTGATATTTCATGTTTTCAGTACAAAACATTTAATAATTTTATATAGTAATTCATTATACCAAACGTATAAGGGATTTTATTTTGAATCTACAGACTTTCTCACTATGATTGCATAGATTTATTCCTTACAACAATATAAATGTTCATTTGGAGGAAGAATACTTCAATATAAATATTTATACTATTTGTTCTAAGAGTACATTGTGTTTTCAGAGAATTTACTCTTATGTTCAAACCAACAAGATTTAGTTCATTTAAATATATATTCATTTCGATTTCTGAATAAATAAAAATACATAATAGATAAATAGAGTTTTGTGTGTGTGCATTTCCGGAAATGCTGTTAAATGCAGAAGATGACAACCTTTACCAAAAAGCAGCAATTCTGATAAACCAATATTCAAAGGATATTTTCTCGGCATTTCTTCTCAGCTTCTGTCTTTCCGTGCCTGTATTCAATTCAAAGTGACTTCAATCTCAACCATGTATCCTTTGGCAAAATTATTAATTGTTGGGAATAAATGTTTTAAGTTTAACTTTTCCCGAAGTAGTTACAGTATTTTTGTATTACGAACACTTTCGTTGACAGTACCATGTGTGGAAATTCTTTGCTAAGTTAAAATTAAGAAAAACCTTTTAAGAAGCACAATAGAACAACAAAGACCTAGTGGCCTTTCAGTAAAAAAATGTCGCAATATTTATTAAATTATTTGGCATATTATAAACGGTTATTCAACGTTTTCGAACTTTTACTGTACGCCACACTCTTTGTGATTTGAGCTACTACGACGAACTCCATCAGCCGACTCTTTGAAGTCTTCTGACACTTTGCTTTAACAAGAATCACTCCAAAACAAAATAAACCTCGCTTACCGTTTATTCTTATTGACATATTCTATGACATTAGGTACTATGAAGCAAATAGTTCTAAATATTCAAAAAGAAATTCTTTAAATTAAAGAAATAATTGCCTGATTTAAAAATTCTTTTTTCCCAGTGTAGAATAGCAATTAGAACACTCAATCGTAATTTACACTTAAATTTAACAAATCGGTTTCGGTAATGTAGGTAATAGACCTACATTATGTAAATCGATTTGTTAACCTTCGGTCTAGGTTACGATTGAGTGTTCGATACGTTGTCTGCTTCTGTTAGCACATGTGTTTGATAATTGTTTCATGCTATAAAAGCAATTACAGTACGCAATGACTTTTGATGTCGTATGGGTAATGCTTTAATTTGTGGTCTTTATTTTTGTCATAAGATAAGTTACCATAAGTTTCAACCGTTTCGATTTCTTATAGTGATAAATACACCGGAATGGCAGAATATTTTTAATAACACAAAAGTCAAACTACCGATCACTGACATGAGAAACGTCTATAATGTAATCTTTCTCAAATTAAATGTGAACCTAAGCTCCACAAATTTTCGATTGTTTGTGCCACTAAATTTACTGCACATCTAGCGAGACGTAATTCAGAACTGTTCGCAAACAATTTTTTGTTAATATTTCAGTGTCCTATAACTTTAGTTGCGTAAAGAATCGAAGATTTGTGGAGCACATATTTGCATTTAATTTGAGAAAGATGTTGCATGGGATATAAAGCACTTTTGGTTGTTGTGCACATATACTATTTAGGCAGGAAATATTTAATAATACTTAATACTTTTTAATGTTTTGCTGGACGTGCGACGGTGATTTCCCGAGACCAATGAGTTTAAAGTACTCGATCGTGAGATTTTCTTTGGAACAAGTCCATTTAGTGTAAAAATACAGCCGTAGATTAGATAGACACACACATGGAAAATATTATATTTACCAAATGATAGGTACCCAGGCAACCAAATTTAAATTTCCCACAATTATTTTTAGTAACTTCAACCTTGAATAATGAAATTACCTACAATTCTGTACTACATTAATACACTGTTGAAAATATTACGGTGTTGGCATTAAATTTGCGCTAGTCAAATATTTTAGTGTTGATTTTTCCAAACTTTGCCAGACGAGTTGACTACGTGTATTTAATAGAACAGAAATTACTAGAATTTCGTGTGAATTCTTTGTTCAAATATGAGGATTGACTATTTTTCTAGACATTCAGAAGCGTCAACCAATCAGAATTTTTCCCTCGGATAGAAATATAGAAACCCCACCTATTCTAATACAGTATTGCATTATACGCACCACCTGCATTGCACGTGTATCTGTTTTCGTGTTTGATTCTCCGTATTAACATATCCAAACAAACCACCAAATGTGACTGACTTGCAAAGTGTAACCTCGTGTTATTAAGCGTTAATTCCAGTGGGCATAAAAAATGTCAACATCTTAAAGATGTATTGGGAACATCTATTTACGCAATTAGTTTAGACTTGAATCAAATAGCATAAACATTCACTTAATTTTATAATGGTTCTCAAAAAATCATTTTAAAATTGGTACGTTTAGTTGAAACCAAACCTTGTGAATGAGTGGTTTTGCATATTTATAATTGAGAAAACGTCTTAAAGAGAGAATATTATAGCACTAAGAAATGCTATTAAAAAGACGTTGTGTTTAGAAAATGGTGTTAAAACACCCAATAGATCGCATTCATTTAGTTAAACAGCTAGTAAATTTGTCTAGTCTAGATCAAATAAAATGTGACTAGAAGTATTTTATAATTCCACGTGTCAGTTGGACAAAATAACCCCTTAGCAATAGACAATACTTGACTATCTTTGCTCGTCAAATTTAAACTTCTATAGTTCTCGACAAAATAACACGAAAAGAGTGTGGACCTCTCCTGACTATTAAATTAGTCAAAAAAGTGTTAGAATTTTCAACAGTGTAGTTATTGTAATACCTTTATATTGAATTTATTAACAAACCCACAGTTGCCTGGGTATATATGTTAGAAAAAAACTAAATGTTACTGACACCTAATGACATTAGTGCATTTGTGGAGTACCAGTATTGGTTTCGTTTTAGTATTTTTTTATTCGTTACCATCAGTCCTATTAATATTACATAGCAAAACCGTGTGAGGTAATTAACCCCAGTTGTTGACATTTCATAGATATACTGGTGGGGTAATTTAGTTTGGACTTATCCGCTTCTGTTAGAAAAGTTAAAATCTTTGTGTCTTCTGATACCAAGTACTTTAGGTAAGCTTAGCGTTTAACGGATGATGCAGAGGCCTCGGAAACATCCCGATACACCGCAAATCTGCGCATCGAACGAACTAGTTCGGGATTGACGAGATAAATATATATGCAATACTGAGAGTTTAGCGCGAACTAACCCGTCAAGAATTCGATGTGTTCCCGCTCAGTCATCGAGACTACGCTTAGATTCCACTGACGAAGCGTCGTCTATCGGACTCATAGATAATAAATACCTACTGCTGTGGTTTGGCACCCCTGGGTTTGTAAATTCAGTGTTCTATTGACGACGATTAATCTTTATCAATGTGTCGGGCAAATTCTCTCAGAAATTAATGTTTTATTTTTGGATAAGATTTTGTTAATTGATTTGATTGTTGAATTTATTTTAATTGTTCAGTTGTTGATTATTTGTTTATTCAATTGTACATATTGCGTTCATCAGTATTGTATATTTTGTAGTTTATATTCTAGAATTTTCTTAGACGAATTTTGCGTTGCGAGCGCACGCAATTGTAAATTTTATATATATGCGACCGTGTTTAACCCTGAGATATATAGTTTTTTTTGCGCCTTTTATCCGCTGAGCTAGTCAATTTAATTTTTCGTTTTTTTTTTTAATTCATTTTGCATTTATGCTGGTACCATCAGTACACAGCACTACGTTATATAGACATAGATGGCAATGTTAGTACAAATTTTGTTAGTCAGTAACCATCTAGCGTTAGTCCTGTTGAACTAAAAATTACGAGCAGAAAATTTGATTTACTGCTAACCTTACAAAAATTTTTGACTTATATATGTAAAGGAGGAAGCAAAAACGAGTAATCGAGTAAGATTGTAATATAAATTGTATAATTTGTCAATTAAACGTCTTTACTTACACTTACTAGAGCGCTTTTTTTCCTTTTTTTTATATCCTCATGAGCAGTGTTGGCTAGTGACAGTATTGAGTGGTGGTGCCAATTTCGGGCCAACTCCCCCCTTCTCTCCATTTTAATAATTTTACAAAGTTTTGAATCAGTTTAGCTTAGCATGCAGTAATTTATTATCTTGTTTATTGCTAATTAAAATAATACCGATACAAAAAAAAATGAGTGTAGATAAATTTAGAAGCAATTTTAAAATGAAAAATACATTAAGTTCTTATCGAGAATACTTATCTACCTAAATATAAATACTAACGTATTTCCTTCGGAATTGCATAGGTATATTTAGTTTTTAACTGCACGTACACGAGCCACTTGTTTACATTCTTCCACCTAACGTAAAACTGTTCAGGTTTTTTGTGATTTTCTAAGGATATTTTAAGCGTAAGCGGACGATTTCTTAGAAAGAATGGGAAAGACAATTTTTATTTTCTTTGTTTGTTTACTTAAGCAAATGGTTTGTTTTTTTCTTGAAACACTATTATGATGAATTTTTCAGGAATAACTCCCTTATTATATTTATTATTTCATTTTCATAATTTTAACTATAGTTATTAATTTGCGCGCGATATCATCCTAGAATAATACTACACTTTATTACTATAATTAATAAATATTAAATATTCTTAAACACAATTTCTATTACGGAGCGGTGTGTAAACCGAAGTTTATATGCGACGGCCATCTGCATATGTTTCTACTTCCAATAGCCGATCTTCGATGGCTATCTAACTCACACGCTTGCTTTAGATTTCTCCACCGTGATAGTGGGAGACACCCTTCTCCTACAATGCCGAGCACTGACGTATATTGATGATGCATATGCTAACTACCGCGTGACTCGATTAACCAACGGACATCGGGCCAAGATCCAGCTGGCCCCACTTCAATGTAATTTTTACGTATAGTCTGACCACCCCTCTTCCACTAGTTCCGCGCAGAGACCTACAAACCATCTAAAATCGGAGCCTATCTAGATGTGGCTCTCCGCTCGCCGCTTGTCTGCATAAATAAATACAAAGCGTGTTTCGTCGCATCAAATCATGGGAATCGCAAGCTCCGTTCTGACTTAAACGTGTGCGTGTACGTGTATTTATCGGTATTTTTACAGAGAATGAAAGCTTTTTAATGATTAACTTGTGATTTGCAATGGTGGGGCCAAGGCCCCGTGGCTCTTTAAGAGGAGCCGTCACTGCACATGAGAATGCTTATCTAAGGTACTATATAGTAGGGGACAATTAAACAAACGTCAAGAGGTTTTAGTTTTGATAACAGAAACAAATAAGTCTTCAAAACAAAACTACATTGACAAAAACAATTGTCAATTTTCTGTATTTATGAATTGTTAACAACTGTGGTTAGTTACCCTACATGGTAACTTTACTTATTATGGTTCGATCGTAATTTTTCTGTAGGCGACATGTTACCGCGATTTTAGGGCCAAGGAGACAGTCCTACTAACAAAGTGAAATGATGAACGTGACTACGGGGTTTTGCTATATAACATTAATAGGCCTGATCGGGCTTCATCCCTTTTTGCCATAATTTGTTTTTGAATCGCAGATATATAGAACATTTACGCAGCAGCGAGTTAGTAGGAATGACATTTGATAAAATAAATCATTTCAATAATTCTTTTTCTAACGTTTTTATACATTACGTATTTACAATGTGCTTCACATATTACCATAACTCCTGAAGGTGCGGTATATAGAACCAATATTGTGCGAGCCATCACACAGTAATAGACCAAGCTATGATCCGGCAGATCACAATCAACAACAGCCGATTCCACAATTTCCATCGCAACTGTTATGATAATAATGTCAATTAACGAGCTCGTAGACACAGTAGTTCGGGTTTCGTTTAGAAGATCGATATTACAGTCCTCACAGCAATAGATATTATCGCTCATAGGGATGCAACAGAGTCTTGCAGTTCACTCAAGAATTTGCTGTAGTTAAAGTCTGGTGGCCTATAACTCATATCTATGAGAAATCTCGCATTCTCCACATGTCTCTTCTGGGACCAGTTTACCATGCTTGTCCAGATAGATGCTTTCCTAAAAATATTATTGTCGGAATTTTGGTCATAAAATTAAGGTTTTTGAAAACCGTGTAAAAATTAGTTAGAGGGCGGCGACATACCTGGGTGTAAGATATCTTTTAAGAACAATTCTTGTAAGTTAAGTTTATTGGGTATCGTCAAGATTTAACTTTATGTGATAGTACATAGATACATACATATGTGGTGCAACTACACTCATTACTTATTAACTTATTACTCTTCACGATTGCTGGAACTGAGAAATTATATTACTACAATGAGTGATGTAATAACTTTGTCATTATGTATTATTGTGCATGTATATACGTCGGTAATCGATATGCCCGCTACAAAATAATAAGCATAGCACACGGCACCGGTGTCCGAATACCTAATACTTGCACCCAGCTTTGTTTATCTTATCTCAGAAGAAGCGATAGACTTCCACACGATTCATACCACACACATATATATTACAAGCGCGCCACTGTGACAACTTTAGAAACGTCCGAGTTGAATTCGTTATAACGTCGGATCGGTCAAAATTGCGGTCTCGCCACCGCAACTGTATCTTTACATTAGCGCTTCCGTATTTTCTGCACAATCGACCGCAAAATCGAAGTGCACCGAAAAAAAAAAAATCAGTGACTCAAGAAATTTAATTCCATCAATAAAACGTGTTGGATCACCATTCTTGATATTACAAGAAATAGTGAGATTGACGATGTTACTTCCCAAAATTGCTGCTACGCTGTGGTTGGTTATTTGCGGGGTTTTGGGGTTTGAGATCAAAGTCGATGGTAAGTTTATTACACCATTTTTTTATAGAAAAGCACGTAATAAGTGAGGTGTGCACTGAATACACATTCTAATCGCATTAAATTTACAACCGCTATCTTATTATTCTTTGTATGAACTGTTTTTTGCATTACACATAGAAAGAACATTCATATAGTGATAGTGAATAAGTTTATATACCGACTTTTTCATTGTCATCTAAAAATAGCGTCAGCTGCAAATATTTAGTTTATAACGCTTATTTCATTTTCTTTTACTTATTTCGCAAATTTTAAATACAACCAAGAATTGTATTCAATATGAATCCAAAAATAATTTAGATAAATCTTGAACCATATATTACTCAGATAATTTACCAAGTATATATGCTTGTAACTTATTTTTATACATTAAATTCCAACAATTTATACCTAAAGCCTAAGATGATATTACTAATTAAATATAGCTAATTGAATTTATTTTCGTTAAATGGTGATAAAAATCTATGAAAAGCAGTTTCCTAAACATACGATTGACGTAAACTCAAGGTTTACAATTACAATAAAATGCAATAAATTTTCTCGGTAGGTAATAATTGCCATTATCTAAAGTAACATAAATGTTAATAAAACTGCGCATTTGATTTTTAAAATAACCTTGTATTTTTACGGCAAAAATAACGTTAAAAAAGACGATACCAACTTTAAAAACTATTAATATCTTCGTTCCAACTGATAACATTCTTAACGTTACATTAAACCAAAAACAACACATAATTTAAGAAAGAAAAATAACAAATTACACATATCACCGCCAATCGTTCTGGCCTATTATAATCGTATACTGTATACTTACTTCATTGTTTATACTTTCGCGGTACGCGCCGCTGATCATCAATTAAACCATTAAAAATCTTTCGTTCGTTGATTAATTCGACTTTCAACCTTGCTCGTTTGTTATAATTTGCATATTTATTACAATATACTATTTTTGGTAGTGTTTCCATCTGAGATTTGACAAAAAATATAAAACTCAGTTTAAAAATACTCATGAGTTTCCTGTTATCTTCAAAATTGTTGCAAAATTGAAGGTAAACTCCAGAAGACATAAAAAAAAAAAATTAACTAGAAAAAATAGCAAAATGATGCAATAATTATTGCGCTTAAACGTAAACTAATACTGCTTTAGAATATTGATTCTAATCTTGATTGAGATTCTGGAATTACTAATTTTAACTCAAAATCGAAAATATTTTGCTATACTTATATTTATTTAATATTTCGTTTTTGCCTATAAAGTATTCTAATGTTCGTCACGCCTATGTGGTCCGTATAGGAATAATATACATACTTGAGGAAAACAAATGTGTTTTTACTGCACTAACAACATATTGATTTTCCTTGAATGCAATGGAATCACCAAGACGTCATTATAGTTCTCGTAACGTGTAATTTTCAACCTATAATTAACATAATGTAACCTTCGTCCCATGAATATAATATCTTTTTGTTATATTGGATACAGATACAGATTGTGCAGGATTGGAATCATCTATCTCATTTATTGCAACTTACCTTCATAAATATATTTATATTTATTCTGATGATTATATTAAAGTAGAAAATGAGGGACTCCATTTTCGTTGTATATGCAGTACACTTATGCATATGTATTTATTCTAAATCAAATAGTTTACTTTTTATATCAAGTGGGTTACACAATCAAATAAATGCCTTCCAATGATCCTCTAAAAAAATCAACAAGAATTTTATTATATGTAAATTAATCAAAATACTCACACTAAACACTATTCGATAACAGAACAAATGACATGAGCCCCTAATAGTGTCTCGGGGGAAGCGTTAACTTTGAATATATTCCAGAAATATAAGTCTAAACACAAGTAACGCTTTTATACGTAATCGTTAGAAACGTATTAAGCAATTACAGGTCAGATTATAGAAACAGAAAACGATTTTTTTTTCCAACTTTTGTGTGTATAGTATTCCAACCTTGGCACCTTCTAGATTGACAGTGTCTTGAGACAAGAATTTCCCAATATCAAAATATCTCTTTCAGACGAAAAGATTAATAAGGTGTTAATATGTTTTTATAATACAACCGAATTTTTAATGCTTTACTAAATACTGAGATTGGCTATTTATGGTTAGCGATGGGCAAGTGAATCTTGTTTTATAACGATTAGACATACTCGTGCTTTGCCGACTCTTGGAAAAGCGGTAGACGGTATATAGATAGTATAGGTAGATCGGTATCGGTAGAATAGCCACTCATGAGGCAAATAAATACAAAGAAAGGTCTAATCATTGTAAATTGGAATTCACTTTGCCTAGTTATGGTGTCATCTAAGGCAAATTTCCTAATAATAGACCCACACTTTAAATTCCAATAAAGAAAGGTCATAGACGCAATGTAAAAATTACAGATGATTGGCACGTTTAGAACTACTATCAAAATACTTGCCATCAGGTTAATATGGAAAAGACTAGAGAAATGCATAAGACAAAGGTAGGTCAATATCAAGCAAGTATCAAACATGGAAGATCCATAGTCGATCAAGTTATTCACCTTAAAACACATTTAGAATAAAAGCTACAACAAAACTTAGGTCTGCATATGCTCTTGATTGACTTCAAACAGTTACATGTATAACTCAATTTCCAAAGAAAGGTTGTATGAAACGCTGGTAAGATTATAGATTCCGAAAAAAAAAGATAATAAATCTGGTGGAGATGATAATTGGAGACACAACAAAAAAAAATTGTTAGACGGCAGTTATTCAGAGCAATTTAGAATTGAAAACTGCTTAAGACAAAGTATGTCTCCCTCTCGATGAAGCTATTTAATTTAGTAATGCAAATAATAGTGCGAGGTAGCAAGAACCAAACAACAGGTTGCACACAAAAAATGTTTGTAATTCCTGTAGAAAATTCCGGTAACATACAGGGTAAAATTGGAAACAATAGGTATATTTTCTAATTTTTGGTAATTTTATGTACTCTATACGTTACCGGAATTTTAAACAGGTGTTGCAAGCATTTTTTATAGTGTGGACTTATCAGTATAAAGTAGAGTACCTACATTGCGTGCGCGAACGACGTACTCTTGGTAATAAAAAGATCAAAGTAAGAATTCAGCATCAATATGTCTAGATAGGTTAAAATCGTTTTTGTAATTACAGCAGTTTTAATTAACTTATAAAAGCACTCCGTTAATAAAAATATGTATCATAAGACTTAAACTTCTCATTTATTAAAAAAAAGACTGGTGACTATGCTAATTGTTCTTAAATTCTTGCTTTAAAACGTGTCTTAGATGTAACTAGCTTTTTAATGTAGTAATCCGAAATGGTACAAATGAGACATTGCAAGAAAATGTTAAAGCGTTAACAAAGCTTTTTACACAAGTTATACCTACATATTATTATGTAATATTGCTAGCAATTTTTATGTTAAGCTTCATTTACGAAATCATTATGTATGTATGGATGTACTATCATGTAAGTTTTCTAAATGTAATATTTTAGAAGTGTTAATATCAAATTAACTCAAACCATGACTAGCACTTACTAAGTATAAGTGTCAAGACTGCCGATTTCGAAATTTAGGCTACGATATTGGTAACTAATAAATATGTATTTTTTATTCGACGCTGTCAAACTTAAACAAAAATCGCAGGATATCTTTCCACGCATCGTTGATCTGTTGATCTTTTCATTAACTGAGATGTGTAAATGACGGAGAACAGAAGATTTAACTATAATGTGAATTAATTGCTTTAGACTCATTTTGCACAATTAGGGCCTTCGCATTTACACGCATACACATATGCCGTTTATTAAACTAAATATGTACATATCTATATTTAGATTATTGTATAATTCTGTTCTACTAATAATGCCGATAGCATAAAATTATTTACCTTTACACTTACCATATTAATTTATATATAGTCAATCAATAGGCGTTACCCACACTATCCGACAAAACTTACTAAATTACTTCTAAATGTCTAATATCGCAATTACGCTCATGCTCCCATTATTAAGGCCGTTGTACGACACCCACTTATTGGTGAATTTGTTGGTCAATCTTTTTTTTTATAAAAAAATCACTCAATAAATTGACGAATAGACAGCATGATGTAAAACCACCTTTAGGTACGTAGGTACGTTTTCAATATTACGCAATATTTTTCAGTCAATTACCTTGTATACGTCAGGGAATACCTGAGCACGTCAATAATAGTTGCAGACCCACTTAAACACTCCATAGTAAATACGGATATTTCTCATATTACAGAAATATTGAACCTTTATTTTGAACTAGAAGGTTTCTTTGAAATCCTCTGAGAATTACAGCTAATCATGTATCAAGTGTTGTTAAACACTCACAGGATTTGCACGCTCAAAAAAAAATAATCAACTGATATATTTATAAGTAGAAGTGTATAAATATACTTATTACTTAATCAAACAATAAACAATAAATGATAAACGAGATATTTCCCGGAAATTGCTCCTATTAGTTGGAAGATCTTGGAACGACATTTGTTCTTGATTTAAGAAAAAGATGGGGAAATCCTGCTTGTGTCAACGATATTTCTACGTTAACGATCCTACGTAAAACGATGACAATAGATTAGAAATATCTAATGTTGACATGATCAGAACGGATATTTTTATTTAAATATTTAAGGTTTTCACTTTTGAGCGGCTATAACAGGATTAAAAGTATGTTATCAAGTCCCGAGTAGATCGTATTACATCAACCTAGTTGTAGGGGATGTAGCTCAGTGGTAGAGCGTTCGCTTTGCATGTGAAAGGCCCCGGGTTCGATCCCCGGCATCTCCAACTCTTTTTTTTTTTTAGATTTAAAATTTTTAGTGCAGGAACCAGTTTCTGCATTTTGCTGCTTATTTATCCAAATTCATTTTCCTTTCGACTACATCATACCTAATTGCGTTTCTAAATTATAGGTATAATCAAGGTACACCTGTTTAAGGACAATAATACACATTAAATCGCAAGAAGCCAAGCACCAGTTTATCGTAATTGGTAAACAGATAAATTTATTTTTCCAGATCCTAAAATACCTGCTTTCAAAGTTCATTATAACTTGTTTTCAATGAAAAAACATTTTAACACGTTGATTCGATCAGAATTTATTTTACATTTATGCACCTTGAAATGAAAACAACCTGGAAATAACTATTTTTGAATACTATATAACACTAAGATTCTTTTTTGTATTTATCAAAATGAATTAACATTTTGCATGTCTGATACCTTCATACCTTCATAATTTAATCATTTCTTTGATAAATTTATTAGAAAACCGTGCATTTCCAAGTTCCCTGTCAAATTATTCTATTAGATAGTGGTAGCTATATTATACCTATAGAGAGTCACTTGGGACGTTTTGATAAGGGCAGGTCTCATATTTGTAGATAAAAGCTCGTAATATCGTATTTAGGATATTTCCAAAGTTTTAAATTACGAAATATAATGAATACGATAAACAATATGCAACAGAAAAATCACAAATAAATAATTATGAAGTATTTGCAAGATTTTTAAGATTTATATACAGTGTGACCGACTTGAAATACAAGCGCCCTCGTAGGATTATATATTAGAAGGGACTATGTGAAATAATGCATTATGTACTTCCTCAATTTTCATCCATTGAATTCTGTTCTGTGACGTCTTTTCCCGTCTATTGCCCATAAAGTCTGCTGTCACTGCATCTAACCATTTCTTCTTCGGTCTATGACTTTCCTTTTTTCTCCTTTTTTCAGTACTCTTTTGGTATGTTCTGATATCCTCCTTAAATTCCTAAACTCCTATGCTTTAACATGCTGAACTATATTGTTGTGTCGTTATTTCACGATTCGCTTTTTTTCTCCAATCGCTTTTTTTTATCTTTGTTCCCCCAAATATACTCATAACATTTTTCTCTCCCATACCTCTATTTTTCATTGCATGTTAAAAAAATGGTTTCACTTTAATGTCAAACATAATTCTACTAAGTGTTTCCATGTCAAATGGGTCACACTGTATACACCGTGTATGCGTCCTACAAACGTTTACGCTTCTGGAACCTATTGGGACATTAGCTTAGGCATCGGGACACCACTCACAATAACGATAATATGCCCCGATATATCGGCAAGAATTGCGACATTAAATTCTCATATGGAGGAGTTAGATACTGATATAAATAAGTTATGATAATAATTAAACTTTTTTGTAATTTTAATTTCATAAACATTTCCAAGATGTTGACGGTGATGTTTTCAAGGGAACCAGCGTCTAGTAACTGAAACAACTTCTTGGAATTAAGATGATTGTACTAACAAAAGCCCGTTATATGTATAAATGCGTTGTGTATATAATACGTATTAACAGTATTTTATCGTTGTATTCAACCATCTTTATATGTTGCTACTAAAAACCAAACAATATTGCATTGTGCAGACGAGTTTATCTTGCCATTAAAAATTCAAGGTTTTAATCAAAACGATGCAATAAAAAGATGGCTCAAAATCCAAACATTTACACAGTTCACTTCTTTATATGATGACAGTCAAATTTACGTTATACTGCAAATATATCCAGTTTAATCTAAGGACTTCATAGGCGATGGCTTAACAAAATAAGCAAATAATGTATGAAAAATATGTGCTTTACTTATTTATTATACGCAGTAAATATACAGAGTATGAAAAATAAAAAAGAAAATTATCTCTATTTGTTAACTGTTCAAAGGATAAAGTGATTTGTACTTTAAATGCTAAAAACAAATTTTATCATTAAGAAATAAAGAAATCAAAAGAACTATTTATTCCGCTCAATGCAAAGAAATGGTATTTGGGGGCTAAACAATGGTACCAGTCTAATAATTAGTACGAATTCTCGATGTAAAGTATATTAACACTTGTAGGTACTTTTAAAATACGCAAATAAAACTACTTGTGTAACCATTTCCTACTTCCAATCAAATTTGTATTGAAGCCATAGACAAGGATAAAACATTTAGATAGCGGTTCAATCCGCGCGAGCGTATATCAGTTTGGACGCAGCCATTTTGATGCATGATAGGAAATTCATTGCGAACATGTAATATTTAAATGAAGTTTTTTTTATAAGCAGGTAAACATAATAGTATATGAAACCATTGTAAGTTTCAAAAATTGATTTAATATAGAAAATACATTTACATCATATGTGATACTTTGTTATGTTATCCTAATATTAAAGAAACTACTGCCAATACATATATAGAGTTGTATTTTAAAATTCAGACTTCCAAAGAAAAAGCAGTCTAATTCATATTATATTCGTATATATATATGAGGGGGCTAGTACCTATCAAAGGCGGCTATTTCCATTATAGTGACTTTTGAATAATGGTCAGAAATCGAAATGACATATTTAAAATACCTTGTAGCCCGCAGTTTTATAATATATAGCTTCGGACCACCTTTTTTTCATCTCAATTAAAATTAACTTAAATATAACCTCTAAATAGGTTTAAATTTTGGAGATAGCTGAGATTAATTCTGAATGATGGTTTTGCAAGATTTTTTTTCAATTTTTAGAAAATATTTGCTTATGCACCTACAGTATTTTAATTGTACCTATACAATTCAACTAATTAAATTCAAGAAATTCAGAAACACTGTATGGCTCAATATTACATATGTAAGAATACGTCATACGTTTAAACCTTACAAAGTTATTTACTAATTTTATATTTGAAAGTAATTTGTTGAAAAAACGAATACTATTGTAAAGTACACCTTTGGTGGATTTAATTAGTCGGTGTCGAGGAACATTATAATTTGTTTTATATCTTGTTGTATGTATATGTGTTTTTTCGTTATCTCTAAATAAAGTTTTGTTTTTAAAGTTAAAGTTAGCAATATGGTATCGATATTCTACCTAGTGACAATAAAACGCTATCCTGCTTATTGGGACAAAAAATGTTAATTATTTTGTAGTAAATCATAAAAACAGCGTTATTCAGCACATCGGTAATTATTTACGCCTGCAAAACAGTTATTCTAGTTATTACGATGCACGGAAAACCTTGAATATTTCTAAAAAACGGAGTTGTTTTATACATAATGTTAGAGGTATGTTATTTTCGCAGATAAAAACGTTTTAAAATTGAAGTAAAACACGTACGCTGCTGGACAGTTAAAATGAGCAAATTATTCAAAGTTCAATGTTTACGACTTTTATGTTAAGCCTTAGGCTCGCATGCACGTATGCAGTTCGCAATTGTATAGATATAACATCTTTCTTAAATTAAATGCAAATATATGCTCCACAAATATTCGATTCTTTATGCAATCGAAGTTATAGGATACTGAAATATTAACTAAAAATTATTTGCGAACAGTTCTGAATTACGCATCGCTAAGTATGTAGTACGTGTAGTTTCAGTGGTACAAACAATCGAAGCTTTGTGGAGCTTAGGTTCACATTTAATTTGAGAAAGATTACATTATAGACGTTTCTCATGTCAGTGATCGGTAGTTTGACTTTTATGTTATTAAAAATATTCTGCCATTCCCGTGTATTTATCACTATAAGAAATCGAAACGGTTGAAACTTATGGTAATTTATTTTATGACAGAAATAAAGCCTACAAATTAGAGCATTACCCATACGACATCAAAAGTCATTGCGTACTGTAATTGCTTTTATGGCATGAAACAATTATCAAACACATGTGTTAACACAAGCAGACAACGTGTCGAACACTTCGATTGGCATTTAATTTGAGACAGATGGTACATGAAAGACACAGAACATTGTGACGTGAAAAGTTTCAAGTAAACATATTATTTATTATAACCGAGCTAAGGAAAAAAAAAGCTGCAAACATCTGATATCACGAATAAAGTAAAACTTAGAACGGTATTTAGACTTCTCTCAAAATACATACAAGATGTTTGTCATAAATTTACATGCAAACAAAATTAAAAACAAGCAAATATAACTGTCTTTTATCTTGATATATTACTCGGCAAGATATAATTATTTACAAAAGTTAAATCTATTCACAGCTTCATGTTGCCTAACAAAGAATTTTTCGCATCTCACAATAGCTGCAACTAATGTTCCCTGCGGTGCCCCTGATAAACTTTCAAACAGAGCCGTCTCATTGTCCAAAGAAAGATGAAATAGCGACACAATTTTACTGACGTCACGCTATCTTTTTTTTTTCAGATTCCTTAGATAGCTCCAACGATTCGCCGATCTACGAAACGAATTATGAAGGATTTGTAGAAATCAATCTAAAGATGCCAAGTGACACATTATCACCGCGACAAATCCACCAAACAACGTCTGAACATTACAGTAGCAGTAGTAATAACACAGGAGATGGTATGTTATCGCAAATGTGCAACTAATTAGGAGTCTTCTCTCACTGAAGTTGGCTCAAGTAACAAAAATATGCCCTTCTGAAGAAGCTTATCAGGTTATCAAAATATGTATTGACAATTCTTCTGATTGCGTAGGAATTGTTAATGTAGCATTAGGTAACTGAATTTTGAATACCAAAGAAAGAATAATTTCAAGAAAAATCAGTTCTATTGTCAATAAACAAAAAATTAGCAAATGTGTTTGGCTTGATTGATCCAACTTCACTAAGATAAGGTTCGTGCATAAATGCATCATATATTTCGTCCATTTCTAAACATTTTAGAGACCCCGCGATTTCTGTATATTATGTATAAATTGATTATTGATAAATATATAGTTACTACACACTCAAAAATATTTATGTCAATTTCATTAGGAATAGGGATGGACAAGGTAGGGGTAGTGAATTCCGTTTACAAAGATTAGCCATATTGGTGTTTATTTGTCTCAGGAGTGGGGGTTCGTGGTGCTTACCGATTTTCCGAGAGTCGATAAAACACGTGTATGTATAATCGTTATAAATAGAGATGGTAAATATCAGTATTTTAGGATAACAGGTACGAGCTGCTCTTGCTCTCAGGTCATACCTATATATTATTAATACCTGTTACCAGACAATTGCCAAACAACTATAACTAAATAACTAGCGTAGTATTTTACTGGTAAAATATTAGTATGTGTACGCGTACTCGTACACGTTTTCAAAGACGGTTTGTTGCACTTGGCCATTAGAACAGAAGACGTATAAGATAACAGGTATATATTAAATCGTATACCTGTTCCAAGCTATTCTATATTTATACCTGTTACCAAATAACTGTTTTAAGTTTTTTATACCATCTCTAGTTACAATACGGTATTCATTTCTATCTTGCCCTTGCCCGTCCCTAAAATTAACATTTTCCACACTAATGCCGACATCGCCTTTATCAGAAGTTTGAATAATATCAAACTGACAAACAATTTCCATGCTTCTGTCTTTCTTGCAAATTGTCCACAATTTTATATTTTCAAAACAAGTATCCTAATATACAAAAAGCCAAACATCGCTACATTTATTTGGTAACTACTAATTGCAATAATTCTGCCTGATGCAAGCCATGTTTAGCATCTTGTCTTTATGCAGTAACGAACTTCTTGGCAGCGTATACGTTTTTATTCGTTTTCATTTGCGGTAAATATTGCCGAACTTCACCACGGTCATCAGCATCTTACAACCATTAAAATTAAAGCACCAAGGCAAACGTTTAATTATGGAATGGAATACAAGTTTACGTAAAAATTTAAATTGTTAATTCCCTTAATTTTAACCTGATAGAGATTCCTTTGCAATAAACGTCAAAATGGTGTGTAGTAATAATAGATTAATGTGTTGAATAGACTCTGATAGATAGAATTCGTGTGTGTTTTTTTTTGTGATTTTCTACCTGAATGGATTTGTTTAGAAGATCATTATGTTCATTGTTGAAAATCTCCAACAATCATATCTTTCCTAAAATCAGTGGCAGCCCGTTACAATATTGAGTGGTGGGACCAATCTCCGGCTAACTCTCTTCACCCCCTTTTTTGTATTAATTTTACAAAATTTTGAATCAGTTTAGTTTAGCTGACAGTCATTTATGACCTCGTTTATAGCTAACTAAAATAATACCCACACAAAAAATTTAATGTAGATAAATTTAAAAGACATTTTAAAATGAAAAATACATGAAGTTCTTGTCGGGAATACTTATCTATTTAAATATAAATACTAACGTATTTCCTTCGAACTTTTGCATATATTTAGTCTTTACACTGCATACACATACATGAGTCTCTTGTTTACATTTCCCCACCTAACTAACGCAAAAATATTCAGATGTTTTTGTGATTTTATTTTTGATTACTTAAGCGAAGATCGTCGAATAAAATATAATGGATATTTTAAGTACAATCCCACGTATTTCTTACAAAGAAAAAAAAACACAATTGGGTTGCTTTTTTTATTTAAAACATTATTATGATGTATTTTGCAGGAAACCTTGTTATATTTATTATTCATTTTCATAATTTTGACCGTAAGAAAGATATGAATGGTGGATTAATTTGTAATTTGCAATGGTGGGGTCATGGGCCCATGGCTCTTTAGAGGGGCGCCCCTGCCTAAAACAATAATTCTAACGCCTACAATTTTTACGATCAAGAAATGATTACGTTGCGATTGTGTTGAGGGGGGTGATATTCTCCTCGTTTTTAATTTGGGTTGTCTACGTGTTAAAGAACTGTCTAAATACATTTTTTCTTAACTGTACATTATATATCTAAAGCTCCCAAAAGTCATTTACTTTAACCTTCCCTTTGCTAAATTTAAATCATACCTGATGTAACTGTATTATCACAAGAACTTTAGTCCGTCCAAAGTTTCACTTAGTTTCCATAGCCATTCTTTTTTGTTATTTCGCTTTTCTATACTACTATCAGTACAATCTGAACATTAAAGACGTGTCACGAATTAGTTAATTAAAAGTATTTAGTTTGGGATGATAACAATACGTTATTTTTATGTTCAACATGATGCAAAAACTTATTTCATTTATTCACGATATTGGCAAACATTCTTCATGTATATCTGAAATAAATTTTTGATGGGTGAAACAATGTTGCTAGTAGGTCAAGAAAATTAGCCTCTATATGCAAGGATAGCTCGTTCAAACAGTAAAGTGTTAATTCTCATAATTGTACGGCAAGTTTAAAGTTGCAAATTATTTTAACTTTACTCGTTTAAGAAGATGCCTTTAATTAAATTATTTCAGGTATATTTTTCCACTGAGATATATCTTTAAAATGAGGTATCTCTATTTCTTAAATTAAAACCAGACTGCAGATAAAAATGTATACGTATAGCGTGTATAGAGCTAAAGTTTCGTATATTTAGTCATTAATTTAAATTATTCTCATAAAGAGGAGAAAAATTCCTTTGAAAAATATCAATTTCTATTTATGCATTCCTTCTAAAATTGTAATCAATTCTATATTTAAAAATAAATAGCTTAAGTCGTTCAAATCCAATCTATATATTTCTAAATATCTTTAACACGACATGTTTCGTTCCAATATGGGAATTTTCAAGGCTAAAAGTATTAGTTCAGAAAAATACTGGATTAAAACAAGTCGCAGCTATTAAAACTCTAATCAAATATTTTTCCTGGGATTCTATATCGTCAAAGCTTTCGTTCTGATGCTAATTTTCCCATTAACCCAAATTTCGAGCATAGGCTTCTTAACATTTATTATAGCTTCTATTTGCCTATGACAAGTTAAAGTGGAAGTATTCCGGTCATATTTCTTTTCACAATCATTGGAAGTCACTTGCCCCCTTTCTAATGATAGCTCCAAAATCATTTTGGATCCTATCTATAAATTTTACACACACAATAAAAAAACGTTTTTCTCTGCATTTACTTAATAAATACATAAACCGATGATTTCTTTAGGTCTAATAAGAAGTACCCGTCAAATATTAAGCTCAGATATAGTCCTGGGTTTGTCAGTTGATAGTGGGATCCCTTGAAGTGCTTTTATAAAGTATTACCCATAAACGGCTCTAGTGCGGGAGACCGAGTTACCCAAAAGTTGTATATTTGCCGTTAATGACATAATTGTCCAGAAAATTTTCACTAGTATTCTATAAACCCAATGCTGTCAACTGCATTTGACTAAATGAACATCGACGATTAGGTCTTTTAGTTTCTCATGTCGATCATCATATTTTTTTCCCTCAATAATTTGTACACATTATAATAAGACTATTTTATTACAGAAGAAGATGCTTTCGATTCGTGGTCAGTCGTGTGGTATGTGGCTTCATTCGGTGGTCTAATCGGATTCTTCCTGGTGGTCTCCTGCTCGGAATGGTGTTGCAGGAAACACATCCGGGATAGCCAAACACGCAGAACGCCAGTTCCAGCTGCAGTTGCTCCTCCAGCAGTGAGCGAAACTCCACCGCCGGCTTATGACTTGTTCGCCCCACCCTCATACGAAAGTCTGACATCGTCACCTAACAGCGAAAAGAACGAATATGACATATACGTTGTTCCAGTACACGCAATCGGTAGCTTAATGGACAGTGACAATCCTCGCGAAGAGAATCCGCCCAGTTACAGCTCAATCAATGTAACAGAACCACAAGCAACAGGCACGACGCCAAGGTCATAACAAGAGTGGATATCATACTTTTGAAATTCCATTGAAGACTGAAGATTGCGGAGATGCACATCTCCGAAGCAGACTGCCAAAGAGATTTCTGCGAGGAGTTATGGGGGAAATGCCATAAGAAATGTCTCTGTGATATCCATTATTAGCATATATTGTAAATATTTAACCATAACAGGCTGTATTTAATATAGGAATTTCTGTGCCTTTCGAATTGACATAAATATGTCGGGATGTGTAAGAGATTTATGGATTTAAGAAAATATGATAAGACTAGCCATCAAATGAAATTGGTGGCGTGCTGTATAAACATTCTCATTGCTTACGTACAAAATTGATTCGTTATCCAACGCAAAGCTCCACTACAAAGAGTTTCTTTTCATTTCCAAAATATGTATACAAATATGAAGGATGGATTATGTAATATCACATAAAATATTGAAGGTGTCATATGTTCTGTTACAAGTTCGTACTTATTAAAATTGTTATCAGTTTGTTGACGTCCGAATGTTATCATTTATCAGATGGCAAATAATATTCTCTTTTTTTCATTTAGCAATGTACTTACTGAGCATAGCGAGCAGATAAATAAGCTGTGATAAGTGCAACTTCAAATATTGAATTTTACTATTATGACATTCTATGAGTGTACATATTTCACAGTCTAACACTGCTAATTAAGATTTTTTAGGATTTTGATATTTTTGCGTGCTGATTTTACATTACAAGAATTATGAAAAAATACTTCAATGTTAAAAAAAAAAAACCAGTAAGAACGCATTTAGTTAGCAGATAAAAACAAATTATTTCATTAATCAACTTCAAAATTATTTTTATTTAGTAGTATATTCTTATAATAGTAGAGCAGTTTTAAACTGAGTTGTTTACCTTTCTTTCGAATCAATTTTGGCCGTTTGCTACTTTGTGATAAGTCGTACAAATGTTAAGAAAAAAATCACCCACTTTTCATAGTATTATTAGACATTAATTATAATAAGCTATTTCTGTAACGGTTCCCGTTCATTTATCTTGTATTCTATCGAGATTACATGTGTTAGAATTGACGTAGAAATGTATCTGATTATGTTATCGATTGTATACTTATATGCGCAAGCGATTGTTATTAATTTATTATTTTTTATATAAAATAAACACTCCTTTCATTATACTTTCGATTGTTTTTATTTTTGAATAATTTGTGACGCATATTGCATTAAAAGTTAAAAAAAAGATAATCAGATATAATCAATCAATCTGCATTCTACGATAAGATATAAGAGATAACCACTTTAAAAGACAGTATTTTCAAGAACTGGCGATTTCTAGTTTGCGATTTTCTATATTAAACTTACAATTAGTTATATGAATAATCCGGAACTTTCCACAGTATATTTGCTCAATGTGATAAAATGCAAGAATAATGCATTTTCATTATAAAATATTAGTTTTAACATCTATAATGGTTTCATTGTACCTCCTTCCTCATTTTTCCAGACAGCAAATATATTCGTAGATTATTCTAAGAATATTCTTTAAGAATATTGCATTATGCCTAGATGGATATTTCGATGAAAAAATTGAAATGGACTGAAGAATTATGCCTGCTCTATGTTTATGTTAATGTACTCTTGAAGTACTTTAATTTTGGCAGCGCAAACTTCCGTAACAATATTATATACACTACTTGATATTTTGACTGTATATAATAAACTTGCGTAAGAGTTTCTGTGGCCAAAAAATACAGTGTTATTGTTTCGAAATCGGTTTCACTAAATAAAGCAGAAACATCAAATAGTTCTGGCATCATTTTGCAAAAGTTTCGGATATGTCAGCGGTCTTCTCTTTGAATTTCTTTGATTAGTACACACAAACGCCTTGTTGGATGTTTTTTTTATTTATTATTCTGCATGCATTCGCCATTACAAAGTCACTAATCTTAGCTGCTCGATATTATTGCCGAACCGCATCCAACGCTGTCGAACTTGCATCTGAATCTTGGTGTGGACGACGTCCTTCCTGTCTTTTTTTTTTTTAATTGCCATTAGGTACTGATAGCGAAGTTTCTGCAATCTCGGGCTTTCCATAAATTGTACTACGCTTATCTATAGTACCGAACTTAAAGCCAGCTTTTAACATACACCACAAGGTTGTTTTAGAAGATTGAATATTCATATGCTTGCTGTCTAATAAAATCAATTTCATATTCATCAACTTTACTCGGCGCTCCTTCGTCACTTCTTTGCTTTCGAAGTCCTGCATTGTTCCAAAAAGCACTTTGCGACGTTTATTCATCATTCTTAGTTTGTACTTCGTATTTTGCTCCATTAGGGTATTATATATATTGAGAATTATCTATTGCCCATCTGCTTTCTCTGCCGTGCTCCAATATCACCATCGCTATTCACATCATAATCACTAACTCTGACAGTAAAAGGCTGCCACACGTATCAAGTATAGAGCAGAAAATGTAAGCAGTAAATGATAAATATAGGTACTAAATATTAATTGTATATACCGTAGTCGACAAAATTTATTAACTTAACGCAATACGTCGAATACGATGCCAACGATATTCTGCGTTAGGCATGAGGTGGGAGACACGGCTATATGTGTTTCTATTTTATATAAGCGCGCTCTTTCCTATTCTCTGCTTTCCTATACCCTAGTTAAATTTTGATGATTACAATATACCTACCGTCCTAAGTATAATCAAATTAAACATTATTAATCAGTATTATTATTGGTGTAACCGGTTTCTAACGATGACTAGGAGACAGATTTGGCCCTGCCTGACAAGCAGTAAATTGCTTAGGCTTTATCGACCTCTTAAAAAATATATAATCAAATAAATCCTCTTGTTTAGTAGACGTTTATTACAAGTACGTATTGATTAAATCAATAATAGAAGAAACAGGAATTTTATTTAAAATTAAGTTAAAAAAGTTCAATACAATACTAACAATGATATATCGTTAGTTCGGAGTTATAGCGTTAAATTTTTATATCAGTTTATCACATTATTTATGAAAAGCAAAATAATTACAAATCATTCTAACCCCGTGCTCCACCTAAAGGCACTACACGAGGCACGCGCGATTCCAAAACAATTGAAATGTTGCTATTCTGAATAATTTCGCTATGATTGTTAATAACAAAAAAATAATAATAATACAGTAGCCACGCTATTATGTGAGTACTGATTTATGTGAAAAGCTGAAATATGTAAACAACAAAAAATGTGACTAGTTCACAGAATCGCGAGTCTACTATAAATGGGTCAGCTATCAGTTGTCATAATATGCGCCCATGGAACGACTTTCGTTATCTCCTAGCGTTCGCCAAGGACATTGATTATATATAGTATATTTATAAATAATCAATGGCCAAGGGGTAAAGCAAAAGCATGACAAAAATTTTACTCTGGAAGCAGGATCTGGGAAGAAGTCCCAGACATCGCCGGCAAATCATTGTTATACTTCTGCATTTTGGAGAGGCACTCTCCACATCCTTTAAATTCCGACAGCCGTACACAGTTGAGTTGCACAGTGCTACGCAATTTGAGAGGGGACGGACGCAATCCTGTTCCCCAATCTGCTCCAGTCGTTTTGCTTCTCTCTTTGTTCCTTCCTCCTGAGGTACTCTTACTTTGGAAGTGGGAGGCTTCTTATGGAAGTCCTGCTCCAATTAATTAAACGTCCTTCCTCCATTGTTGATCCCACGAGTAGCTAGGAAAAGAGGTCCACCTCCACAGAGCCCCGCATGCATAGGTAAGGCTAAATACAATGGGGTGCGCCAGGTGCCCCAAGGTTGGACTAGTAGACTGGTTTTCTATCCAGCCACGCATCCCATCAGCCTAGTTCACCACCTTAGGATTTAGGTTTTTGTTGAGGGTGTCTCCTCTCGGTCTGTGCAGTTAAGCCAAGACCCCCCATCCCTTTCAGGACCTGGTTTAACAGTTGGGCATTCGGTAGCCGAAAGCAATAACTGGCATCGTTGTAGAATCCTGTGCAAGCCCATAGCCACGACATGACAGCTCGGGCGAGGGGGGAGTGGTTCACGGCAACGGCCTTCATTCACCCTGCTCCAGTTTTAAGCAGAGAGGACGAACTTATAGCTGCCACTAACCATCTCGTCTTGACCGAACCCTGACAAGATGGCCTTTCCCCTATCCACCACCTTGGGAACGCGCCTGATAGATACTCCCAGCCCCCAGGAATGTATGTGCATAGTACATATAGTCAAATTTGTTTAAAATGTATCATTATTTTAAATCTATGTATAACTTTAAATCTAATATAGTAATGTCTAAGTATTACATTTGAATGAATTTTGTTTAAAATTTGTTCTAGTAATATGTGTATATGTGATGTTAGGTGCTTCAATGCCATTTGTTTGTGCATGAGTATATATACCTATGTATGTTTTTAAGTATTTTTGTTTCTGTTATATGGATATGGTATAGTGATTTGTGTCTATATATTTTATTATATGGCGATATACAGGTGTACTAGTTAGTATACAGTTATTTTTGATAATTTTGAATGATCGTATAATATAAACTTGGTAAAGTTATTATATCTGTTTTATCATTACATGCATTTTTGTTGTTTTCGGTATGTATTGACTTCAGTATTTCTTTTTTTAATGTTTTTCTCTGTCCAAAATCTCTGTATTCTCAAAATCAAAACTATGACCCTTAGATTGTATGTACTTTTTTTAACGCCGTGATGTTTTCAGAGTTTTTATGACTCTTTAATCTTTCCTCCAGATTTTGTGATATTTGTCCAATATAATTTTATTATTATGACCAGCTACATATTGGTTTTAACACTGTCCACGGTCAAAGTGCTGTGTAGGATTTCACGGCCGGAATCTACAGTGAACAGTTTTTTTCCGGGTTGTGGAATTCCACGGAAGCACGGCTCAACAGCTCGGAAAAACCTTTTCATGATCCATGGTGTTATGCAAAAAAAACAATAATAATATAAATAAAACATGGGACAAATCAACATTAAGAATGTGAATGGAACATTAAAACTTACAACACATTAAAAGAAATCGTATTAAAATATGCATCACAAGCTACAAATATTTATTTTTAAAATCAAATCAACTTTATCTATTACTTTATTATTTTATTTATTTATTTACCTATTTTCGTATTTATTTCAAACAATTATAATCATAAGTTTAATAGTCTAGTGATCCAGTAAATGTGTAGGTTTGCAAGACACAAGAGTCAGACAAAAAAAAACATTTGCGCATTAGTCAAAAGTAATATGAAGATGCTGAACATTTATATCGATAAACTTTATAATACAAATTGTAGTATATATTGAACAAACAACAACTTGAACAAAATAATAAAGTATTTACTTCAGTTTTTTTAAGAATGTTGTTAGTCTTCTATGATTCAACGATTCAACCACCAAATCCATTGATGAAAGTACCTATAGTAATTTATGGTGTCTTTGCTGTCGCTAGGGCTGCGGCAAACAATCAGCTGATTGTGCTGCAGTTATTTTTTATATTGTCTACCTGCCTGCTTTTATAATAAAGTCCTTTTCTTTGAAATGTTTCGAACAAACCAAGTGAAAGCACTTCACTCCTTACGCAAAACATCTAACCATTGTTTTAATAGTTCACTTCGGGGAAAGCTACAAGCGTATGTTCATTGTTAAATACGCAATTTACCAAAAATATATACAATTTTATCGATTTATCATATACTTACATACATATGAGAAAAAACTCCTTTAGGATTAAGCCTCCGAGTATTGGACATCTTGGGACTGCATACGACATCTCATAAAACGTACGCAAATGCACTGAGTTAATATTTTCAGAGAGTAGTGACTGATCTATGAGGAATACTTTACAGCGCTATAGATTTGGCGTTATTTTCATATTTGTATAAAGCCGAATGAGTGATCATTTTCATACCTTGGGATCAATTTTACCCCATTATGCGGTAAATATAACACAAAAGTGATGTATTATTAATATAGCGTTGAGAACGAAGCTTTAATAATAATTCATGCCTTAGCATCCCCCAACAGTTTTCGCCAATTACAGGGGGCATCGGCGGCCATGAGTTATTATTACGCCTGCGCCCGTGCAGCGACTTAAGATATTCGTCTCTCAGCATTTGCCAAGGAGTAAGGGAAACCACGAAAACCTTACTCTGAGAGCAGTCGGTCGGGCTCAAACCGAGGATCCCGCGACTGATAGCCAAGTGTGCAACCCACTGAACTATCAACCGGGCTTTCATTATCATTCATGGCAGATTTTTCGCTTCATAATACGACTCCAAGCAGTCTATTTTATTTATCGCATGAGTGAAGAGCTTGTGTATGAAGTGGATGTTTCCCATTGTCTTTACGAAAATAAAACATGTAGCAAGTGTTTGTTCGTAAACAATTTACTATTTAGGGAAAGAACAGATTATCAACAAGTTATTTGTATAAAAATTAGAATGTAACCTATATAAAAGCCATGCCGTGCTGCAGAAGCAAACAATACCGTGTTTGCTCCTGCCTTTCACGAAATGAATGCGTTCACGTCGTGAAAACAACCTTGGGCATTCGTTTTAAAGCATTCTCTGACTTCGCACTCCAATATTTACTCACAGCTATACAAGCGAATGAAACTACGTTCACCCCAACATTACTACAACAGAAGGCTATTTGTCAAAAGCAAAGCAAACGATTCTGAATTGTTTTACATATTTTGTAAAAATATGAAAGTTTTCCAAGGCATAAATCAAGGAAACAAGTAAAGCATTTGGTTAGGACAAAATAAAAGCAAAACCATTCCCTAGCTAATATTACAACTCAAGTAAATTGCAACCTATACGCAAGAATTCTCGTTTGCAAGTATATGATAAACAATTCAAACACTTGTTAGACGTTAAGTTAACAGCTGTTTTTCTAAGAAATATTCCACCTACGATGCCTATCATATTAGCTGCAGTAAACAGCGAATAAGACTTACCTAATTTTCCGAAAGTACTATTCGCAGGTTCTTAATCCACGTTTGTTTGTATATTGAGAAAGTAGGGAAGAAAGAAATGTTTGTGCACTGTGATGGTATTATGGCATATGTACATTCGGATGATTCCGATTCTTAGAATCCGATTCGGAATCGGATGATTTCGAATCGCATGATTCTGAATCGGATGATTTCGAATCGAATGATTCTGAATCGGATAATTTCGAATCGAATGATTCCGAATCGGATGATTCCCACCCGGATCATTCCAAATCTGTAGAATTTGTACAACGATTTTATATCGAATGAATCTACCGAAACTTTTGGGTAGGTGTCCATATATGAATTCGTATAAATTGTGTGACTTTGACAATTCTCAACTTTCCGCTTTTGACTCGATCATCCGAAATTTATTATCTGCGCTGACGGGCAGTGTTTCTTGTTCATAGACGTTGTGCATATTTAAATCACACAGTCACATTGATTTAATATATTAGTAATGTGCAGAATTTTTTATTAAGAAAAATAGTAAATTTTTATTTAGATGCCTTTGATAGAGATTAGTTACGTATAAAATAAACACGAAATATGATCCCGGATTTCACCGTGCTTATTGAAATCCACTTGAAATCATCCGAATACGTGCAACTTATACGAGTATGTTTGGTGGAATATGGAACCGGAATATTATTCCGATTCGGTTATTCCGATTATTGAAATCATCCGAATATTTACAACACTATTGGATACTTCGAAACATAAGCATGTGCTGATAGCACACCAAGTACGTCTACAGACAAACATTTTTGCATGATTTAAATTCTGCTTTAAGAACACCAAAAGGTTATGGACAACGTTACATGGTAACTGATGCTGGTAACGAAAACGGCCTTATTCTGAGCGCCAAATATAATTTCCTATATAAAAAAGTGCTCTTAATGCCCACATTGAAGCTTGTGCGGAAGTACCTGGTTTCTTAACTATCTATTGCCTAATTTAGCGCTCATTCCATCATAGTGGTTGGCAATCCTACCATAGCTTTAAGTTAGAAGAGATATCTGCCAATAGCAGGAAAAGAGAACAGATTATACAGTGATTTACACAGAAAAATATGTTTGTTGAGGAAGAGTTACTAAAACGTGATTTGCTTGAAATTGTAAACAATTTCTGCACAAGCAGATAAAATAAGTGCAATAAATATGTATTGCCTGTTGCATTTAATAATAACTGATAGCTGACTGATTTACAGTAGACTCGCGATTATGTGAGCTAATCACATTTTACTTTTTTTTTTATCACTTTTCAAAAGTAATATTCGTATGGTCGCGAGGCTACTGTATTATATTTTTGTTATTAAAAATCATAGGGAAGTTATTTAGTTAGAGTAGGATCATTTCAATTGTTATGGAACCCATATAGTACTTAGAATAGGTAGCCTCGTGTAGTACCTTTTCAGGTGGAGCACGGGGTTAGGATGATTTGTAATAATTTAGTTTTCATAAATAAAGTAAATAAAGTGTTGAATAGACGGCTTCATTTAGAAATACAGTGTATGTATTTAACTTGTTTGATGTTAGATGATCTCTGATGCAGAGATAATTGTTTTTTAAGAAAACATTGGTTATGGGATTTTAAAATTACGTTACTTGTTAGTGCTACTTTGATATTAGTTACTTACGTTAACAATAGACAATATGTCAATCAGCCTCCTGACTATTGGGACAATGTAATTTTTACAGATTTATTGATTACACTATTATTGTTTAATATTCTTAAATTATTATTGTTGTTTAGTATCCTTAAATATTGTATTACTTTAATGTCCGTCGTCTATCTATTAAAAAAAAAACCAAAAACAGTTTTAAGATTTAAAACAATTAAGTTCGCAAAGAAATTTTTTTTTATATTAACTCTCCGTTTATTGTATTTTCAAGAAATATATCTTAGTTATCGCCTGTGTAATCTAATATCTTTATTCTATTTTATTGAAACACGTTTGGTCTGTAGCACAGCTCCAGACAGTAGAAATAAGAAAATATTAAAATTAAATGAATCAAAACCAAAAACAAATATTTTAGCACTAACTGAGATTGACGAACAATATGCTTTTTTACAATGTTTGTTATGTATTATAAATCCAATAATATTTAAATAATTGTTAATAAACCTGTGCTACATAAAGACAGTTAAAGAGACCCAGTGTTGGCTATATTTCAAGAAAATAGAACGACATTGGATTACACAGACCATAGCTGCAATATATTTCTTGAATACACAATAAACGCAGGGTTAATAAAATAAATAATTTCTTTGCGAACTTAATTGCTTCAAGAATTTTATAAACTTAATAACAATTATTAAGCAATAATTGCATTTTTGGCAATTTTTTAATACATAAAAACTTCATAGTAATGCAAGATTTAAGAATATTAACCAACAATAATAGTTAATACATCAATAATTGTGTAATCAATAACTCTATGAAAATCACACTTTCCCGAAACTAAGGAGACTGATTGATTGTCTATTGCTAAAGTTATACTTGCGCGCATAAATCGAACTAAGTGGCTAATATCAAAGCAGCACTAACAAGTAATATAATTTACCATATGTTTTCTTAAAAAAGAATTATCTCTACATAACATCAAATAAGTTAAATACATATATGTACTATATTTCTAAATGAAGCCGTCTATTCGAGAGGCCTTTTTGTTTTTACGTATTTTTTTTTGCATGAATATTTCCGTGTTCGGTATCTCTAAAGGAAACGCCGCCGCCGAAACTCCAATGTGTTTATTCAGTGTATAAACCTTTTTTCTATATACATTTATATTTCTGCTTAAAGCTGCATTTACACCCAAGAAATTTTAAAATTCTCGATTGCTGGTGTCCCGTTTTGCCCTGCGAGAAGTGTACATGTGCCTGGTGGATGACGCAATCTGCAGATTTTGCCCAGAGGAGAAAACACCAGTTCATGTACTGTACCAATGTGAAGGTCTGGCGAGGACAAGGTTTCTAGTACTGGGCGTGGAGAACCCCACAGCTAGCAGCTACATAAAGGAGCCGCTCTTACAGATAATAAGTATAATTAAGAAGGCAAAATTAGAGAGTTTCTTCTAAGGAAAAGAGGATCACACTAGTTCTGAAAAGATCGCGGTGAAACAGGTCCTTAGGCCATCCCAATCCTAATCTAATCTATGATTGCCGCCATACCACTGCAGTTTAAATAATTCAAAATTTAAGATATGACTCTGTTCATCTAAAAAGGATGCGACAATGTATCTATAGAGAATTGGCAGAAAAGAAATACGTTAAACATATTGCCAAAGGTATGATAATTATATAATATTTAGCATTCTGTAAATATGTGCAAATTATAGCATATAAATCTAATATGGTTTTCTGAAAATAAATACAAAAATAGGAAACAGAATATTCATCTGTGTTGTGTATTTTGACGTGGAATGAATAATAATACAAACTATAGTATTCTAAGAATTTTTATGTTGACAGAATATGACCCATAAGTATAAACAAAATTCACGGTATTAAGATTTATAAAACGCCAACATGAAACATTAAACTCGTCAAGCTGTTCAGAGCGACTACACATGAAAAATTGAGTAGGTACTTAAATAGATTTAGCATCATTGGGTACGTTCTTTATAAGCGCAATTCTTTTTTTAAAACTTGAACTAGACTATAATATTGGGCCAGCAACTCTTTTGCAAGTATTCGCGCTTATGGAGCAAACTGTGCCTCTATATCGCAAAAGATTATAATTTCTGGCCTAGTAATACAAGTAACTATTGATTTTATTAAACGGAATAGCAAGGTTTTATATCACATATAATAGGAAATGCGTTAATGTGGGTACAGACGTAGTGACGTAGTTTTTGTTGTTGTTTGATCCAGAAATATTACACTTTAGTGAGTTAACTGACTAGACCCATTATCTCAGCATCGGTTACAATTAAATGGTAAACAACTATATATAGGTTCTAACGACAACAACTCTGTTGTTGTAATGAACAATTTGTAATTATCAATAGCAGTTTGTTGCAAATCATTATATAATATTTTCATTTGCAATATAACATTATCTAAGCGACAATAGTTGCTAATCCGTATTTATGATTTTCTCCTTCGCTTCGGTTAGAAAAAGAGGTATGCAAGTAAATATTAGGACTATAATTGGGTAAGGCATCGTAAACAAAGATTACTATAACGAATTTACACTCATTGTAAACATGTGTATAAACAAAGCTATGTATGTAGTGTATCATTAAATTTAGTTAGTGTTTAATATATTATTCAATATTTGTTGAGGGAAAAAGGAGTAATGAGTCGAGGTGCAAATTTAAAAAAATATATTTGAAGCAGGTATCGAAGAATGTTTTCAGGTACTTACATAATTTCGTTAAATCTTTTTACATTACTAGCATGATAATAATTTCATGCTTTTGCATCCCCTAATAGTTTTCATCAATAATAGGGAGCATCGGCCGGCTCATGACTTATTATTACGTCTGCGCCCGTAGAACGACTTAAGAGTTGTAAACAAACGAGGAAAACTACGAAAACTTTAGTCTGAGAACAGGATTTCCAGATTGGGCTACTAATCGCCAATGTGGTTGTCTTTTAATTACTTTGGCTACACTTTACAAGTAACTGATGCCCGGTTACTACTTTGGACTACCTACAAAAATCTGTTCACTATTATTCTTTCTAAATACATTATACGAGTAACTATAATTTAAGGATGCAGAAACATAATTCAACAATTTCATTTTTCGAACAGCTCATGAAATGAAAAATATGATTGTAAGCCTATATATTGCACAATTCTAGCTTCATTTTACATTTTGACAATTTTTAATGGGATTTTATTACTGTAAGTATTTCTAAAATTATAGTTATTTTTTAATTTCAAATTTTGCTTACAAAAAAGTATTTCATATTGTAACTTATATTCTACTTCTCATTTGTTTTTTATTTTAATTTCTTTGTTTTAATTTTTTCAACATATGCCTTTAAAAAACTGTTAGAACTCTGCTGTTAAAGCCATAACTTTATAAATCTCAATCTATTGTATACGCTTTGAGCTGCCTGAAGATGAGCCACTAACCTCGAAACCGGAAACTACTACTGTTACATTAAAGAATATTGCGAAATAGGACCCATTTTTCATTTTTTACAATCATCAGCAACCGCTCGATTTAGTCGGCCACTTTCGGCTATGTATATTTTTTTCTGTTTGTTGACTACTTTGTTAGTTCTTCGTCTGGCAACCTTGTCTGAGAGCGAGCTCTTGAATGCGAGCCAAGGACCCCGTACCTAGCCCAGCGCGCAAACTACTGAACCATCAGTCACCATCCATAACAAAATTAATTAAAAATTAGGAATTCTGAACTGAAGAATTGAAAAAATAAAAGTCTGTTTTTTTCTTCTTATTTTAGCTTTTCAATATCTCAGCTCATTAATCACAAGAAAATAGTATCTATCAAACCAAGGGAGGAAAGTGCTCTATTGCAGGGCGCGGGCAAATATTACAAACCCAGCTGAAGGCGAGATTTGTAATTGCCCAAGGCCTGCAATAGCACTTTCCTCACATGGTTTGAATACTATTTTTCTCCTAGTCAGGCCAATTTTAACTAAATGTCCTAAAAATATGTAATAAAGACATATGTACCTGTGAGTGACATGATAAATAGTAGACTTAATCTGTCAAACATTTTTTGAGAACTGTCAAGTTAGCGTCGTTTTAAAAGTGTTTAATAATAGTTGAATTGAAATTTAATACCTAATAATTTAGTAGTTATTTCATTAATGGGCTCAGACTGGGTCGAATGTACTAATGCCATCTATCAATAATGTCACATATTATAGGATGTACAGTTTCATCATGTCAATGTCACTTACTTTTCCTCCCTAGAAAATACATTTCACATTACAGGGCTTGTCGAAGCAACTTATAAAGCATAAACAAGAAAGCAGTCACCGGAAAGAGATAAATTGATAAATCAACAAAGGTACAAAAATACTCAGGATACAAAGTATAGTTAAATTCTAATTCCCGCACTTCGTATGAATATGGACAATGCCTGATGTACATACTCTAAAATTGAATGGTGTTATGCAACAGGAAGGCCACCTCCAATAAATGTAGTGAAGGTCAGTTCCCTGTTGCATAACGCCATTCAATTGTTCTTGCCTATACAGAAGAACAACCCCTCTATGACCTGTTATTGCTGGCTTGTGTATTGAAAAACAACCCTTAGTTTAGTTATTGTAAGACTTGAGGAGCATAACCAGAGCGTTACTCCATTTATATTGTATAAAGCAGTGGCGGCTCCTTTTAAAGAGCCATGGGGCTATAGCCCCACCATTGTAAATCACAAATTCATCATTAAAAAGCGTTGTAGATTTCCAAGAGGAACTAGCGAAAGAGGGAGTGGTCGGATTATTCGCAAAAATGACATTGAAGTGGGGCCAACCGTATCTTGGCCGTCTGCCCGTTGGTTGTTCAAGCCACGCGTCATCAGTACACATGTTAGTGCTCGGCACTGTAGGGGAAGCGTGTCACGATAGGGAAATATAAAGCAAGTATGTGTATCAGACGGTCGTCGAAAATCGGATATTAAAGTGGAAATATATGGATTGCGTATGGAATTCGGTTTAGACACTTCCCTGCAATAAAAATTGAGTTTCAAAAATATTTAATATTTATGGATCATAGTAATAAAGTGTAGTATTATTCTAGGATGACATCGCGCGTAATTTAATAACTATTGTATTCTAAAATGAGCTACCATTCGTATCTTTTTTACTGTAAGAATTATGAAAATGAAATAATACATTTAATAAGGGAGTTACCCTCTGTTCTCAGTGGACGCGATTTTAAGCCTACGCGAGCGACAGCGACAAAACGTCACTTGATTTAAATCGCGTCTACTGAATGTACTTGTGTCCGGAGTTCCTGAAAAATACATCATAATAGTGTTTTAAATAAAAAATAAGCCATTTGCTTAACTAAACAAACAAGGAAAATAAAAATTGTTTCCCATTCTTGGTAAGAAATATTTCTTATGAAAATATAAATCACATAAACACCCGAATAGTTTTGCGTTAGTTAGGTAGGGAAATGTAAGCAAGTGGCTCCTGTACGTGCAGCTTAAATATATGCAATTCCGTAGAAAATACGTTAGTATTTATATTTAGCTAGATAAGAATTCCCGATAAGAGTTTAATGTATTTTTCATTTTAAAATTGCTTCTAAATTTGTCTACATTAGGTTTTTTTTGTGTCGGTGTTATTTGGCAATAAACGAGGTAATAAATTACTGCAAGCTGAACAAAACTGATTTAAAATTTTTGTCAAAATAATAGGAAGGGAAGGGGTGGGGGAAGTTTTCCCGAGGTTGACCCCACTATTCAATATTCTCACAAACCGCCACTGACATAAAGTATTTAAGCTTATATTGAATGTGTTGCTTACAGGGAATCGCCAATTTTAACAAGGTATTGTTAAATTACTTATCTACATCAAGGATTTCGGATTCGTATTTCTACTGTTTTTGAGGTTAAATAATTGTAAAATCGAGAAATTAATTAATTACTTATTATATAGACTTTATATAAAAATTATATTAATTGTACTCCCATATTAGCACATAAGTACTGGAAAATTACAAGTACTCGATAACCGAGGTACAAAGCGTACTCGAGTTATTTTTTGATGTAGTTTTCTCTGTACTCGGCCCAGTTCGTCTAACGACCTTATAGTAGGACTTACTAATAATTATTAAGAATTGTGAGGTGAATCATTTTCTATGTAATTATGCACACTGGGCATAATTTGTTCTAGAAAATCTGTTTCCCCTTACTAATATCAATATCATTATCTTCCTCACTATCAGTGCTGCTGTTGTCCGAATCCGGTGATGTATCGAGAAAAAAAAAACACCTAGAACTATTTTTTATAAGTTACTGCCACTAAATAAATTCACGCAGAAAAATGTGACATAGCAAAGCTCTAACGTTAATACTACAATAATAATAATCTTCATTTATTCCACCACCAGTTGCCTCTGCATCAAAAACATATTTACAATAAATTTATATTGGAAAGTCATTAATTTTGTGTCACGACATAAGATTTTGTTGTTGCATCAAAAATTTTTATGTTTTGCGTTGTAATGCAAAGGGTCAACAACAAAAAAAGGTATAGACTGTAGGTATACTGAAAAAAATATATCTGACATAAAGAAAATGTTAGGCCTGTTTCAGACGAGACGGTTTAGTTGATTCAACTAAGTTGCCTGGTTTACTGTGAACTAGTTGTTTGTCATTGAAGACCTATTGAAGCCGCCGAAGCGGACAAGTTGACTCCGTGTGAAAGGGTTCACATCAGTATGCTCCTTGACAACCGTTCGTTCAACTAGTGGAATCAACTAATTGCCTCGTCTGAAATAGGCATTAATGTCTTCTTTAAAGTGATCAAAATATTTCTTACCGTAGTCGCAAAATTTAATTTTAGATAGGGATCTTCTACTATGCATAAAATGACATTGCAATTCGCACAGATGCCCATGTTGAAACGATATTGGACGTTAGGCATATGGTGCCAGACAACCATATGTCTGTTTCTATTTTGAAGTGACGCGCTCATTCCTACCCTCTCATATCATATACTCTACTTAAATTTTGACGATTACAGTATATGTTATTAAATATAAATTACACAAAGAAAGTCTTTTTCATATAAAGTCGGTATAGTTACAAAACAAAGAAATATCAGTTTTGTATTCAAATTGCATTATTTCAATGATCGGCTTTGATCGGTATATGAATTTGACTGTAGATACTGTGGAAATCGCTAGATATCAACAACCGGTTAATCGATTTTTCCAAAAACCGATTTCAGTAAAACCGTTTAATCGAGTTTTCAAAACCGGTTTTTTAATTCGATTTTCAAAATCGGTTTTAAACTCTGGGCTAAAGTGTACACTAAAAAAAATCTTGTTACTTTTTTAAAGTTGATATGTATTTTAAATTCGAAAAACATATTTAATGCACAATAATCTGATTTCGAAAACAGGGTTTTGGTTTTGAAATCGCCGCATCCAAAACCGGTCTCGATTCGCAGCACTAATAGATACTTCCAAAAGTATGCTGCGTCGGTTTCAGGGCCTTGAAATAACCAATCTGAAATAAGATCGTTTTGCGTTATTTTTTCCTGGGGTCGTTGATTTGATCATTTTTATAAAGCGTGCGTGATTACAGTGACTAAGTTTATAAATATATATTAATAGCGTAAAATCCCACAAAAAAAGATAAAAACGTAATCAGAGTACTTAATCATATCATTTTAGCAAATCCAATAAGTTCATTTAAGCAATAAGTATTATTCAATTAACAAAGTGAGCGCTATTTATATAGGATTAAGTTAACTAACCATCCTCATTTTTCCCAACTTATGTTCCGACCTAACACTATTATAACAACAACATTTTCCACCCTCATAGTAGCTTATTGTAGGTGTACAGAAATTGCCATAAATATAGAATGTTTTGTGAAAAGGGTTGTTGAATTAATTTATCCCAGTTCATAAGCAGATTTAGGTATATTGAAAATTAAAATATAAAACAAAACAAAGAAACTAATATACACTAAAATTTTAGTCTTTTTGGGTTTAGGCTCAACGGTTCCTTCTTACTTCCGCGTTTTCCGAGGTCCTAATTGTCACTACCCTTGTCAAGCAACAACCCCTCCTTCTTTTTCTCGGAGTAGTCAATTGCCTACATATTTAACTGTTTGCCATGTAATACTTTAATTTAAATATCTCATAGTAGCTGTAGTCATCAAATGGTCCACTCCCATCGCACTACAGTAGAATGAACCCCGCGAATCAATTTCGAACTGGCGAACCCAAAGGCTTTTAGCCTACTTTACCTAATAATATTAATGAACTGATTGAAATCTGGTAAAAGAACAGTTAGCGAAGTCGTGGACACCAGCTAATTTTATATATGCTTGATAAAGGGAAGTGTGTCTTATAAGAAAACAAAACGACAAAAACCGATTACCGGAAATGAAGGTAATAATATTTTAGTTATCGGATCTCTTACTGAAAATCCGCATACAAGTCAGCGAAAAATAAATGAAACTACAGGGATAAACAGAGGCAGCATCGGAAGAATTATAAAGAAGAACAAATTTTATACATACAACTGCATCAAAACTTTTGGAAATAGATTATGATCGGCGGTTTAAATTTTGTTTATGGGTTCTAGGAAAGTTAGGAGATGACGAAAATTTTCTCGATTATATGTTATTTCATGAGTCAACTTTTCATAACAACGGATGAGTTGATAGGCATAATTTTCATTATTACAGTGACGAGAATACCAATTTCTTTAGAACCCTAAATCATCAACATCGATGGTCTGTTAATGTGTGGAGCGGAATAGTTGGAAAGCACGTGATAGGGCTATACTTTTTTGATGGTCACTTAAATGGTGCCATGCTTCTATAATTCATAAAATATAACTTAGCAATACTTTTGAAAAATATACCTATTAATACTCGACAAAGACTTTGATTGCAATTAGACGGTGTACCTGTGCACTTTTAAATAAGCGTTGGGGATGAATTAGATTGGCAATATCCCAAGAGGCGGATAGGCCGCGGAGGTCCACAGAATTGGCTAGCAAGTTCTCCACCTGACGAGCCTAGATTTAATTTTTGGTGATATATTAAAGATATTGTTCAGAACATATCGCCAACCACACCCGACAATATGAAAGAGCGAACAAGAATGGCGTTTCGATCTATAACACCAAATGTTTTGAGTAATGTTAAAAACTCATTTCAACAAAGAGTACGCCTCTGCATTGAAAACGATGGCCATCATCTTGAACACTTTTTAAAACATTAGCAGTTTTTAACATATCAGTTTATCCGTTTTAATAAAGTATATTTCTGAAGTTTACTTAGTTATGACTTTTAATTAGTATGTAGGAAAAGCCAGTTGAAGAGTTAGGCTGATAAATAGCGTCTATCTATGTTGAATAATAACAGCAGCTTTGTCCAAGCCTATATCAAAAAAAAAAAAATAATGGCTAGGAATTAATACTTGAAAAAGAAAATTATAAATTACGAACGAAATTACTACAGTAAGCATTAATACAATCTTAAAGACCGTTAAAATTAGAGTCTAAATAAGGTAATAAATACAGGATGTTCCATTTAAAATAAGAAAGTTACTTTCCTTAAAGGTAGCGAAAATGAAAAGTATGTTTTTGTTCACCCTGTATACTTTTTTGCATTTTATTTTATTATCAAGTCTAATGCTTCAGTTAAAAAATAAATACAGTTTAAAATATCTAGCTTAAATATGCATGACATCAGGAGCTAAATTTTGGTCTACATTTTGAAGAATTGTTAATTATCTCGTAAACGAGTTGAGTTAGGTATAAGAAACCTAACACCAACTCACCTTTATTTAGTCTGTACTATCAAAATATGTAATAATATACAGGGTGTTCCATTTAATTTTTTTGGGTGTGTAACTTTCCTTTGAGTATACTTCAAACTAATTTTGAAACATAGTCTTTCTGAACCTGTATGACTCTTAATAAAAAATGGAAAACATGTCACCACTTTTCGTATATAAACCGACGCGAATGTGGTGGCCCACCCTGTATATATATATATAGGCAACCGTCAATTGTTAAGGTGATAAGTGATAAGGGCCCAAAGGAAATTTTACTTTACGACTAATATGGACTGCTTTCAAATCAAAGCTGTATTTTTTCATAAAGAAGAAATATGCTTGTTAAACCACCATTTGCTTCAAACATTTTCTTTTTCTTATCTCATAATAAAAATTTTTTTGCTAATATAAAAAAGAAATTATTTGCGATAATTAATGTTTATTAATGACAAAGAAATCTCGCTCTCAGTATAAGAAGCGCAATAGTATATAATTCCTATAGAACTATTAAACTTTACCGACCCGACTACCTGTTTATTAGATTTAATTGTGTTATTTACTTTATTAACAAAACAAATAAAGTTGTACCTGCACACACCAGACATTATCTGTATTTACTTCTGTTCTACATTACCAATTCATGTGCATATATGCACAAGATATTTGTATACAGGTGTTTTTAAACTGATATCTAGGAATAAAAGTGTGTTTATTTATACAAACACAGCTTAATAATAGTTTCATAACAACAATATTATACTACGGAAAAGAATTTCTGGTTATTTACAAGTCACTGATATATTAATACCATCGAAACATTTATAATCTCAATTGGTACTAATCCGATATTATTTACGACACAATTGTTAAATTGATAATATTAAAATGTAATTAGTAAAACAGTTAAGTGTTGATGAACAAAAGTTTCTATTATTGGAATTCAATTGACGTAGGTACAGGCATTTACTACGTTCATAGTATTCATGTATTTCATCATGATAAAATTTATATGAATTATAACATGACGAAAAAACAAGGAAGAAGGAAAATAATTCAATTGCATCAGTAGAATACTACTACTGACACTAAAATTATTTTCTAAAAAAATAAAAATTAAATTTATTAAATTAAAATTATTTTCCTTCTTGTGTGTTAATATTTATAATATGCAATTTTATTTATTGAGCAGAACAAGATACTCAATGGTATTTAAAACAAAAAATATTAAATTTTGTATTTGTATAACAGATTACAACCCAAAAGGAACATGGTAAAACAAACAAAAAAAAATGAAATAAATAGGTACAATAAATTTTGATTATATCCACTTAAAAAAAAATCGTCTTTTGGGAGTTTTTAACCCCGAATCGGAAGTAAAATATAGTTGTTTTGCCAAGAATGCTCATAGACATTAATATGACGCTTCAAAACGTTTTGCTTGATGTCGTACACAACCAACTATACATTGCAACCTCAGATATAAACGGCGATTGCGCTATAAATACGACGCGGCATTTTTTCGCAAGATACTTCATGATCTTCAAGCGATTTGGTGTCAATAGGCCTTCGGTTCGGATAATAACTTAGAAAACCAAAATTAAATACCTAATTATGATTTAATACTACTGTTACTGTTTGTAAATCTGTTTGAATGTTGTAATTCACCTCTTGAAAATTTAAGGGATGTGATAGAAATATGTTTTTATTTTCTTTTATAACGACGACAAATTTTGATATCCATAAATAATTGAAGATTATATTATATTTTGATCGAAAAAGACAAGGTTTCTACCAATTGACGCCGATTTTTCTTCAACAATTTATGAAACAGCTGTTGTTGAATGAAATACATATGTAAGTAACCATGTTAGTAATAAGGACGTAGATTATGACAAAAAAATGTACCATTAGGTCCCAAGAAATTAATATATACTTACCGTTGAAAAATGTTTTATCAACGGTATATTTTGCAAAAAAATGTTTCATGAGTAGATTGACCGGTATGGTAATTTTAGGGGTAAGAGGTAAACTCACATTTTTATTAATTATACTTGAAATATATTAGGATGTTCGGCAATTTGGTAAAAGCTTTTGGTACTGCGTACCAAAAAAATTGCATCTTGAAGGAGCTGAGTCATAGAGTTGGAATTTTGCCGGGTTTTAAATAGTAAATCATAACTACTAGTTTTCAGTAGTAAATCATAACAATTGACAAAAAAATACCAACAATCAGCAAAAAATTATCAACAAGATGTCACATATCCACGATTGATTATGTACTGTCTGCGAGGCAGCTCTGAATGAGATGATCAATGGCATCCTGCGGGATTTCATCCCAGGTTTGCTGTAGATGATGACGAGTTCCTGCTTGTGGAAACGCCTTATGACGCCTAATGACTGGGTTTAAATCTGGAGAGCGAGCTGGGGGAGAGTTTCTACTTCATGATCATCAGCAATTTTTTACATGCAGCGAATTGTTTTGTTAAGGTTTCAGCCTTGTGACTGACTCCTTCGAGGTGTTGCAATTCCTTTGGCACGTAGTTTGTTAAATTTGAATTTGTTGTGGGCGACATCTAGTGAATATTGTTATAAGATAAAGGTTCTTTATTTGTAAAATAATCAATGGTTCGATTGTATACTATTTCAAATTTATTCCAAAATTGTGACAAAGATATTTAGGAATGAGGGCAATAAAGATTTACTGCATTGCTATTGTATTCATAATAGTGTACCATCGCCGTCACTCATAATGTCCGGTCGGTGACGTAAATCCAGGCGCACGGTCACAGTCTACCGTTCCCAGCTTATCGGGTAGGCGCGGCAAGCAGACGTCTTATGCAGGTGGCCATGGGGTACCCGGAAATGATTTGAATGTCTTTTTTAGGATTAAAAATCGTTTGAGATTATATCTAAAGGAGAAATACTAGGAATTAACCAAACTTTTCAGTTATTACGTTGTGTATTTAATTTTAAAGTTGCAGTTTTTTTTTCGTTTGATAAAAATTGGTAGTTGCTAACAGATAATATTAAGTACTTGGTTAATTAAATATTTAATATGTCCATTACATTCGGTGTTATCAAATGGGAAAGATACTGCATCTTTTAATAAGCTAGTTGTTATTTTCTCTTTAATATTTCGTGTTTCCTCGGCATTTTTTTAAAACACCTACATGTTACTTTCATAACATGCTTTAGCATATTATAACAATAAAGCTAGTGGAAACTATCATAGTTTGAGGAAGAGAAATATAAGTTAGGTTATCTTAACATATTTACATACTGCTATAGACTGGCACCCCGGGTTTCGGAAATTTAAATGTGTATTTTTATTTATTCCAAATCAGCCTTGTCAAAACAATGATAGAGTTTCCATTATTCTAATAATTGTTAGTATCATTTTATTTGGTCAGTTGTGTATAGTTAATTTCATTTATTTGTACATTTTGCGTGTACCTGTATTGTATAGTTTATTTGCTAGTTTTTTCTTTGCGATGCGTTGCGGTCATCGCACGCAGATTGTAAATTTGATTTATGTACGATGTTATCCCTTGGAGGCCCTCAGTTCTTTGAGTGATGGAGGCCGTGTAAGTACATGTTTTTCATTTTTGTTTGCTACCATGTAGGTAATTTCATTTAATTTTAAATCTTTGTTCGGGTATTTTGATATTAATTCATCCATCAAAGAACTCTTTATTTAATTATTGCTGTTTTGTTTAATTGTGTACACATTTTGAATGTTAGATCAGTAATTATTGTAAAATGTTCTAGAAGATTTCGTGTTTTTAGTTTAAAAAGTTTAAATTTTCCGTTTTCTTTTTGCTGATTTGTATTGTTTTGTTAATCACCACGGTTAAGGTGAAGTGAAGCTTTGTGCTGTTAAAATTAAATTTCAATTTAAATTATATTTGTTTTTCCACGTGTAAAATTTAGTTTGGTTTAAATTTCGTGACCGCGTGGATATTTTTTGTGGGATTGAGATTTATCTTCTGGAACAAATCTTCCATTTTGTTTTGCTAAAGGATTTGCATTGTCCTTTTTAAATTGTAGAATCTTATGCAGGTTTGTTTTATGCCAGAATCTTATATTCACGGTTTTTATTTATCCTGTAAATTGTTTCAAATGTTTTTTTTTTCTTTTTTTTTTAAATAAATTTAATGATTGTAAATATCACCTTAAATAGTTCTTTTATTTTTAAATCTGCCATTTCAATTTTTGGGAATTTTAAAGAAAGTAATTTTGCACGCCCACTATTAATTTTTAAAAAATTTACTCTGAGATTTAAGAATCTCTGGCGCCCTTTTAAATTCATTTTTGCTGAGCTAGCTAAATTAATTTTGTCATTTTTAATTTCTCTTTACTTATATGCTTGGACCACCAGTTCACAGCAATACGTATATGTTTTTCATAGTATGTGGTTATAGAAATAAACACATATTTTTTTATTTTGTTTTTCTGCTAATTTAATATTCTAGGAAAATAAAAAATGCACCCGTAATTTCGGATGAGACAATCATTCCGAAAGATAATATCTTTTGCGGCATGCGACAAAGATGCCGCAACCTTTTCGGCTTGGGCAGAGATTTCCGTTCGGAAAATTTGTCCTTTGTAGTTCCCGCCTAAGAATTATTCGTAGAAATATTTTAGAGTTTTTAATTTCCTTGTTTACGAAGTTTTGTTCCAATCAACTCGCATTTTTACGATATACGCAATATTAACAATAACGGAGCTATCTATCTATCAATAATAAAGATAGTATTTTATTGTGCCTAGTCGAGTTTAAAATTTTACGCTTAATAAAAGATATTTTCCTTATTAAGGGTTGTTTATTATTTTTTATTGATATCAGTAACACTTTCCCCCTGGATGTGTTAATAAATGTGCATCCAAATTTTTGGGTTGGGTTACTATTCTTATCAAGAGGATTATTTGAACCTTTAGTGAATAATTAATGTATCTCATTCTTTCTGAAGATTTTTTTCAGTCAGTTTTATTTTATTGTAGCGAAAAACATTTTAGGAATTTTATCTTAGTTAAGTTTAAGATTTTATACTTACTGGATATTAGCTTTGGAATTTTTTATTATTTGTGTTACTTTCTTTACGTTATTTCTAAAGCTGTGATGACTGAAATTTGCAAGTGCAACGCTAAAATCTGATACTTTGAAAATAATAATAATTATATTTATACAAACTATTTTTTTTTGGAAATGTGACTGATTCATAAATTATCTGCCCCAAACTATTATACTTTCATCTGCAGTTGTGGCTATTAGTAAAAGAAATAAATGATGTTAAAAAAATGTCCAGAAACGCGAAATATTAAAAACAAAGTAACAACTAACGTTAATATTAATAATTCATTAGGCACTTAATATTATTTATTTAAACACTACAAATTTTTATCAGATAAATCCACAACTTTCAAATTAAACATCATACACGATAAGTTAACAGTTTGTTTTGTTCCTAGTATGTCTCCTTCAGATATAATCTCAAACGATTTTTTAATCTTTAAAAAGAATATTCCCATCGTTTCCGAGTACCTGAGGCCGCCTGCATAGGACCTCTGCTATACTTGCAGCGCCTACCCGATAAGCTGGAAATGATAGACTGTAACCGTGCCCCTGGATATATGTCACCGACGGACAGTATGAGTGACGGTGATGGTACAAGGGTAAAGCAATAGATGTTTATTACCATGCTTTTAAATACTTATCTAGAATTTTAATTTATAGAATAAAATTACTTGTTGAACATGTATTTTTATTTACATTATAACGTAGGATGCTGGTAGATTTTTATTATTATTATTTTTTTACAATTTATGGATTGGCAAATAACAGGTATGTTCGTTTTGGCACTAGCGTCATACAGCGAAACGCAGCTGTAAGCATTTCTGTTTGATTTGACTTGCCGTTACTTTTATGACGCTACATCGCTGTTCGTATTTGAATTCTGAAATTTACAGTTTGCCGCAAGTTGTAACGTGGATTTTCACAGTAAAAGAAAGATAGCGATATGGTGTTATGGTATGATCACTGTCGGGTGCGTAAGTATAGTATAATTGTTTTTATTGGTGTGTTTGATTAATTGTCGTTTGTTCGATGGAAAGTTGAATAGTAAAATGAATATGGAGATAGTTGAAAAGGGGTAAATAAAAAGAAGCTGATTGTACAAAATTACAACTGAATAAACAAGGTATGTACGTAATTCTTTTCTGTTTAGATATAGAAACATTCCGCTGGGTAGAGTGGTCAAGTAACATGACGAAATTGCTAAAGAAATTCCTTTTGGTATGTAATATTAGGATTGTTTGTTCAAAATTTTCAATAAAATGTCGGGTTTCTTTATATAGTAAATCATCATTACTATCATCTGTATCACTTATAAACAAATCGCTGTCTGTATCATCAGAAAAAAGAAAACATTTCTCGATAATACCCAAAAAACCTTTCATCTTACGTCAACAAAAAAAACAACAAATCAAACGCAATGATACATAGCATTGTTTAAATATATCTACTTAGTCAACGTAATGCATTGTCGGAAAAATAATGTATTGGGCTGGGAAGTGGTGTACTCTATCGGTGAATGTAAATTGATTTGAAAACGCGGTAAATATAACAGGTATCTCGATCAGAGAGAACGACAGATTTCTGTGTTCTACCTATCTATCTGCAGAAACGACGGAATCCCGTATCGGTGTGATGTGTGATTCACTCGCATTGGCTATAGGTTTGTTTGTTTGTTTGATCTAAGTTGCCTGGCCCGGGGAAAAGGGAGGGTGGAGACACGATGACGCTGTGATGACGCGCCTCGCGATAATTCTCGTGTTTGTTTACATTAGAAGGTTAGTATTCTGGGGTATTCTGTTATAAATTAAAGGACGGACAAACGCCATTAGAGAAGCGGGGAAGCGGAAAACTCAGTGGCGTTGCCTACACGCAGTCTATGCCTAGAAACTTGCATATGTACATATTTTTACGAAGTCAGTAGAGAATATTATGTAAGGTTCTGTATTCACATGTAAGAGAACTTCATATTTACAAAGGAAAATCTAGAAAGAATTATGTGGTTACAAATTTTAAAAACTTATTAAATTACAATGAACAGTAACAATAATTAATATAATTTAGTGAAAAGAGCTTCCCCTGTTTTTGGCCTAGTTGCACCAATATTTTGAATAGAAGTCTTGAGGTAGGGGTGTTGATTGTGTTTATTAAGATTTAATGCATTTTGTTGATAATCGTTTAAATTTAACGCGCTGCTAGATATAACAAACTTACCATCACTTTCAAATGTATTCTTGTGGAAAATTACAATGTTTTGATATTAATTATATGTAAATTATTTCTAATCAATGATAAAAAGACTTACCAAGTTTTTATTTTATTATTTTAAATAGTTAGTGACTATTTATTCCTACTTGTTTTATCTTTTTTTCAATAAAGTACAAGAAATAAAGAAAATGTTACTTTTACCTATTTCAATAAGTCATACAATTATATTTTATCTTGTTACGGAGTTTAAAACGTATTCAAAATATAAATTATTTTAGCAATTCTTATTTTTCAATGAAGGCCTGAACGGAGATATTTGAGTGCTGCACATATATAAACAACTACATCTAAAACGCCGCCAAAGCGTAGAATATTGCGAAAACACAGCTGCCTTGTGGTTCGTGTCGAACAAACAAGTTATGTATATACGCGTCATCACTGTGCATTGAAATATTCCACGTGATTTACGGGCGCACGTAGTTTTTATACATGGGTGTTTTTCTTACTCGGTCAAAACAACTAGAGGATTTATACGGGCAATCCTGCCTTTCCGTGCCTTTCTGTTAACACCTGTGCCCATTTGCGTGTGTTCGCTCGTATATTGCAAGACACGTTCTTGTTGAGAAAACATTTTTTTTTAAGAATAAAATATTTAAACTTAAAACAAACAAGGATCACTGAAAAGAGAAAAAATCTAAAGGGACGAAAATTTGCCAAGAAAAAAAAACATTACATAAAACTACTTCTCAACTTTTAGTTTTCTTAGTTTTTAAATTAATAAGTTATTTTGTTAACTTAATTTGCTTATGTTTATGATTACATAATAATAAGAAGAATAAATATTTAGTTTGATAACATATAATCGTTATTTTTTTTTACATGTATGTACCATGTTACTTTACTTTTTGACTTTTATTTCTTGGTTCTACTTTAATGTTATGCTCTATGTCATAGTTTTTTCTTATATTTACAAAACATGTTTTACTTGATTTACTTATCTTTACTATTAGGTATATAGATAATAATAGAAATTCGTTTTTTTACATGTACGCACCATTTCACTTATTAAAAAACAGTATACATGGTGACGCGTTCGCGCACTTTCTCTTGACTGGTTGAAAACTTACGAGGCAACTATAACTTTGTTTGTTTGTGTGCTTGAAGCAGTATCTCCTGACGTCATGAGAGCAACTTGAGAGCGTCTAACAGCTGGATTTAAAGATGGTACAAACAAACGCACTCGATTGCAATATAACCTTAATTTTATTATTTACTATTGTCAAATTGTCACAGCTATTATGAATAGGAAAAGTAAACGTAATTTTTCAAACTAATGAATCTAGACTACAATAAAAATGCATCATATACTAGTATTTATGTATCTACCAAGTGAATAATTACATTGGTATCTATTATTATTATATTATCCATTTATTGCATATTTGATGTAGTTATATATCTGATTAAATTTACAAACGACAGTTTACAACACGGTGTTAGTGCGGTTAGGTTATGTACCTTTACAAGTTCACACACGCGTTGAACATACGATTTCCACAAATTCCTCGGACACCGGAATCGCTGAATCGGGAGCAGGAAGAGGCACCTCTTTGTGATCTGGATTTGCTTGCTCTAAACAAATAAACACGCACGAATCATCATCTAAAATACAAACGCGTAAAATTCCTTGTATTTGCTTAGATCAGCCAAACAAACAAACCTTATTGCAATTGAATAATATTTTGCGGACGCGTAAGAGGGCCATCTTGTAGTTCGTAGTCTAACTATAAAACTTATATTTAAATCGAGATGGCCACCAACGTCGTGCTGCCATCTACTGCTTTTGACCAAAATGTTAAAAAATCCGTTAACTATTTTGTCCATAAGGTTGACTAACTAGTATGTATATAAACAATGTACATAGCCTTTTCAATTTTCTTTTAATAAACATATACAAAGGAAACAGAGAATTTCATTAGTAAAAGAAAACCGACTAAAGACTTAAGGTCTCCTTACATTTCGGTCTTTTTTATCGGGTTTGCCCGTCGTGTTTAACCGACGCTCAAAACCGATGACCGATGCTGTTGTTGAAAGCACAATGGGTAAGCACGTTGATCCCATATACGGGTGGCCATCCATTGGTTTCAACCGAACGGTTTAGCACGACGCGACGTCCGTTTGGACCGACGCCAACGGGTTGACCGTCAGTAAAACACGATGGAGAAAACCGAAGTGTATGGGGTCCTTTACTCTTAAATATAATGTATAGAGTAACAATGAAACAATCTAAATTTAAATACCTATATCCACTAATAATAATTGAAATTTGTACCTTAAAACTTTCTCTAAATATCATAAAAACTTTAAAAAATGTAGGTAACTACCTCACAAATCAGAGTAGATAACCTAAAATTAATGAATTATTTTCGCATTATGGCAAAACGAACAGGAATCAGAAAATCTAAAGCTGGCGTCAATCCAGCGTTTTACAGCAACAGCTTGCGTTGAAAAACTTTACGCGGCGTCACCCAGCTAGACTTTCGCGTTACGACGCGGAGTGCCAAAACGAACATACCTATTCAGTAACAGCGAAGTACTACAAGCGCCATACTTTAGTGAAAATCCAAACTAAAACAAAAAAAGGTATTGACAAAGTAGGCCGCTGTTACCTGGTTTCCGCAACATTGAAACAATAGGTTTCTGTTTGGTATCTGACAACAAAAAATTAGTTTCTCGGACATAGTAAAATCGTGGTCCATATGTATATACATACATTCTTATCTGCTTCACCTTCTGGACTCCTACTCCCGAATACGAGGAAAGTGACTTGTTAATAGAAGAGAACCGGCAATCACGTTGCATTCATTCACTTTTTTCAATTGGTACTAACACACACATTTTTGAAATTAAATTATGATAACATAATTCTTGCTTATACTAGTTTTACGCGCTTGCATATTTTTATCCATTATTTGCTTAATATTAAATTTTAACCGTATACTTATACTTATTTGCATCATGATGAAGATGCTTCGAATGAAAATTGTTCAGAAATAGTAATAATAACCCACTTGGCAAAATAACATGACCATAACGTCGTCTAAATGTTATCTTGTAACGCGAAATGTTACAAAAATATATACAATGTACCACATGCAGTAACATTTCTACGACTGTTTAATATCCGCCTAAGCGGTTACGAAACAATATTTCCCAGTAATGTTAATACGAGGTCTTCGAGTAACATTACTTTAACATGACGATTAATGTTAAAGTATAGCTCTTCCGTAACATTTCTCATATGTTAAAGAGAAATATTGATACAGTGTGGCAATTAAATGTTTCTATAAATATATCTACACTAATGTTTCTATTGGGATCTTTTATTTACTCCAAAAGTTCTTGCTGCATTATACAAGAAACATGATGTTGAGGTTTATCGAGAGGTTATATTAATTAATATAAAACGGAATCTCAATCAGTCTTATTGAAATTCAATGTTAATATTATAATTTCATGTTATCCTCAATAGATCGGGCCCCTCTGTTTATACGAATTTATCTTCACTTACTAAAATTACAATATTAATTTTAAACATTAATGCCAGAAAAATATAATGGATAAGACATTTTTATAATATAACATTATAAGTCTTTTTTGTAGTTATTTTTGCAGATACATTAAAATAGTCAATCATATATCATATAGTTCTATGTAAAAACTAAATAGTAATACTATGAATAATATTATAAATAGCTATTTAAGTAAACGAAATACATTAATGAATACTTTAAAAAGTAAAATGCTGCTTACAGAAGACAATAAAGGCATTTATTGATTAAAAAAAAGTACATTAAATTGCATTTTAATAAACTTCAGTATTGGAAACAGATTATGGGGCACATAAATTAACATGAGTAGAATCTAAACAAAAACCCACAACACGTAAGAAAAACGCCCCGAATGCATTTTATTCCTTTGAACATTTTGCTGTTTTTCTATCAAATCTTTGTTTTGCATAACGAAACCATTCCATGACAGTTATTTCGTATTCTGTATCTGTGAGTACAATATTTCTTCTAATTCTCTCTGAAATTAAAAAAAAGACACCGTTAAAAATAGAGATCAGAAAAGCTATTTTATTTATATGAAAATTTTTAAATTAAATTTATCGACGGCAATTTTTGCTCATCAAAACAATTGCGACGCACAATCCCAAGATTGTCCTATCCACGCCCTGTCCAGTCACGATTACCGTATATTGTGAAAGAGGGGTTCACATGTTCACGCCAACTCGTGTATGCGCGGTACGAAAAAACTTGTGATGGCAAGCGATACTAACTTTTACAAGTGCGCAGTGCGCAACCACAACCCCACTAACATGATTATTATAGGCTACAAAAAATGTTAAAAAAATTCATCGCCATTATTTACTTTATAGAGAAAATTTCCTCCATTAGTTTTGTGTTTTCAAAATTCTAAATTTGCAGAAACATATATACGTACCTATATGTTAATGTTACAAGCGCAAATGTTGTAACATTCCTTGTAATGATTCACCTTGTAAATATGGCAATGTTACAACTAAATATTACCTCAACATTTCTGACAACAAAGTCTTTGTTTTTGCAACATTGCTTCAAAATATTTTTTCCTGATTACATTGAAATGTTACTGTAATTGCCTGCAATATTTCTATCATTATTTAATGTTGCTGCAAAATTTCAGAAACATGTTTTTGTTTAACATCGCTGTCTAGTAAATAATGTAATATTACTGAGATATCTGCAACATCACTTGCCAAGTGGGAATGCAATTGACAACTACAGTTTATACATCGTGAAACGAGATTATTTTATTAAAAATGAAATATTACATTTTAAAGATCAATTAAAATAAATCCAAGGTTAACGTCGGTGTAAACGAGCGACGTAAAATAAAACACATATCTGAAACAGGATTTATATTGTCAACCACATTATTAATACATTATGCCCGCTTTCGATTACAATAATTATGATTATAATTTCAGTTATAATAAAAAAAACGCATGTAAGCAATATTTATGTTTTCATATTAGCAGCATCGTTCAAAAAAAATTTAATCTGCACCAGTGGCCTATGTTGCATATGCGTTGAAATGCCTGATATTTTTAAATGGTGCAGTAGCAACGTGTCAGATATCATTTGTTTATGCTGCAAACGGTGAACTTTCTCTGAAAAATTACAAAGGTTGCCTATGTGGTTGTCTAAATGCGTACGTAGTAGAATTATTTGGTAAATACGCTACTACAATGAATAACTGGTTGTATAAAATTTTATCTTAACATTAGATATCCTACACCTAACGTAATTATACGAGGAACTTACAGTATAAGAAAAAAAATATCATCAGGAAACAAAATATAGCAACATGGTTGTATCGGGCTCTCAATATAGCCTACCCACTAAAACCCCTCGAAAGATCTCTCCAGTATCTGGAATCATTTATAAAAAATATATCATCAAATACCGCCGGCTGTCTAGATTTCTTCGTTCGTTTCTGCCCTACTTCTGCTGTTTTTTCCTATTTCGTTCATCTAGTTCTTTCGGGCGCATGATTTTTTGATCATTTCGTGTATAGCGTTCCAGTTGTCAGCGGATTCTATCATTAATGAGATTAGCGTGTCAGGTTTTGTTGCTATTCCAATCTTATATACGTTGCCCGTTTTCTTTCTTTTCAGTAGTAATCAACATTACGCTGTTTGTATTTTATCCAGCTTCTAAGGTCTCAGGAATCAGATATCCTGCAATTTCGCCAAGCACTTTCTTTCGCTTCATATCTTGCCATCTTTGTATCTTTCCCCTACGTGATAGGTATAGGTCCTCTCACTAATCATAAGAACGGTCCTGTAGGATGAGGCAACGAGCATAAGGATGTTTCTTTGGTTTTTTTCCAGTGCCCTCTCTACGTGTGGGCCCAAAGACCCTATTTCATCTAGTAGCACTCCTAGGTGGTTGACAGTTTTCACAGATACAATCCTTGTTCCATCTGGACTGAAGATAATAATATCCCTTTTCCTTTCGCCTCTCATTATGCTTGCCTCTGCTTTATTTGGCGCCAGCGCAAGTCCATGTGCCTTCATCCACGTACTTATTTCTTGCAGGCAGTCGTTTGCGTTTTTGATAAGCGTCTGTTCATCACTGGCCTTAACCACCAACGCTAGATCGTTGTCAAATGCAATACACATTGCATCACTGGTCAGATCCAAACCGAGCACGCTGTCATAGGAAATGATCCAAAGAAAAGGCCCCAGCACCGATCCCTGCGGTACACCCGCGCTCACATCGTCCTGGCACCGACCAACATCTCTGTCGAAGAGCTTCCAGCGATTTTGACTGCCTCAGGCGGAATCTTGTCAGGTGCAGGAGCCTTGGCACTTTTAAAGCGAACGGTTTTATATCAGGCACTATTGGGCCCGTTCCCCATTTGTCTATTGTGGTAGAGAAGTGGTCCACAATGATTTGCCACTTTGTATCAATACTAAGCTCGCACGGTTTAAATTTTACGTCTTTTTGAAAACAATTCTTATATTGGTATATGTATTTGGTTTTGCCATCTACAAAGTATTTTTACCAGGGTTCAGTCCTATTCAGACATATAGGAAAATATATAGGACAAAGTCCAGAATGAGCATTTTGGTTAGCTTCAAGCGATTTATTCCATAAATGTTGATTCAAAAGTGGTTTCTGACTACATAAGTTTCCTAAATGAGGTGTACAGCCAATGGTAAATAACACTGAAGTGAGTACCTGGTACGGGCGTGTAAGAGAATGAATCAACAGTATGTATGAACAGTAATGTATTGGCCAGACAAGGGCTGTTCATTGGACCTGGCATTACCAAACCATAAATAGAAAATTCAGAGTGACATATAAGTTTAAAGAGAGGGGACCAAACAGAGAAACAGTTCTTCAAGAAAGAAAGACCTTATTTCTGTATTCTTTAGATTAAGTCTAGTTCTGCTATAAATATGAGTTCCTTAGTCAGTTCTTAGCTCGGGGCAAGTCATTATCAAGTTAAATATGCCGATCCGTTAGTCAAATTCTTTGATATATCTTTATCCCATGATCTGTTTTGTTTGCGATCAAAGTTAGTTAACGGTAGTACTTTTAAGTATTTCTGCTTATTTCGGAGGTTCTATAAGAAACCAATTTACATCCGATGCACCAGACTCCTTATCTTGCCCCTTACTGGTTTTTACTGCCCTTGATTCAACTAGGTTCTTATGTCTTGCGCTGGAAGGTCTTTATAATATTCTTCTAGTGAAGATTTCCCTCGTGAATTACATGAAATTGGTGCTTCCAGATGACACTTTTCTATTACCGCCATCTGATTAACCCTGACTCTGCTTCGCTGAAACTTTCATTGTTTCTTCGAGGTTTGCTGTGGTACTTTTAAAGTCGTCGGCAGGTCTTTTTAGTCCTGGACATTCTTCTTTTTACCCTTAGTGATTTGGCTACGTCTGCCACCTTGGGTTCATTTTTTTCCTGCCTTCCGCTTGTTGGGGATATCTATAACTCTAAGTAGAGGCCCTTTAACAGGTTGTTTTTCATCCGAGCCAGATGAAACCTTTTTTCTAAGGAAGTTGATACTCTTCCCGCTACTCGTTTCTCATCCTGGCTTGGACCAGCATTGCCGGAGTTTTGGAAGGCATATGCTTGGCTGAGGAGGCAATTTGTAAATTTTGCCAAGTGAATATGCCAATTTATGTTCTATTTTAATGCGATACCTTGGAAATGACGAAATTTTTACTACTGAACTCGAAGAATGCCAGAGCAAATAGCTATGTAAGGAAGTTGCTTTCAAAAATGATAAGTCCAATTAAGAAAGCAAAAGTAGAGAGCGTCCTCTACAATAAAGAGGACCACAACGGATCTCAAAGACGTTTATGAACATCTCAGACATAATCTAGTCCATATCGCATAATGAAAATGTGCAACAATGTCGAGTAGCAAGGAAACAGCTAGAAATTAATTTGTGCCTGAAGTCCAAAGTCGTAGTTCTAGAAAAAAGTAGAATCATTAGATAAAACAAAAACATAAATATTGCAACTAAATATATAAATATGGACTGAATATTGCAAAACTGTTCGTTTGCACTTCACGATAAGAGATATAAAGTGCTCAAGATTAGTAACAGACTTTCTAGTTGTTTTAATGGCATTGTATCAAGTTAACATCGAAAATAAAGCTATAAATCAACTTGTGTATACAAACTTATAAATCGATCATCAAAAAACTCACGGAAAAAAGGCCATAGTTTTTCTTGTCGTGTATGCTGTTGGAAATAACCATCTTCGTGAAGTTGTTGAATAAATTTATTAAAAATGTTATTCTGTAATCTCTGCATCAACAGTGAAATTGGAAAAACATCGGTCCAGTTATTCTTCTGCAAGTGATTGCACTAAAACTCCAAATGGGTAGTGGAGATTAAACAAAAAAAATACGGATTATCAGTGCTTCAAATTCGCATATTTTGAGAATTTACGTACCCTGAAAGGTGAAACCATATCTCATCAGAAAAAAAATGTTAAGTTTGTCAGATCGTTATCCATTACATTATTGACGAACCACTGCCAGTACCCAAGACGTTTGCTGTCTGTTGACAAAAGAGTTCGATATTTTTGCATTTGATATAAATGCATGTTCAAGTTCTTCTTTAAAACGATTCGGCGTGTTCTAAACTCCAATTCCTTGGGATAGCTGTCTCAAAGACCGGTGTGAACTTGGCAACCAACTTTATTAAAAAAAAAAAAGTACTACAGTTCGATTGTACTTCGTTTGCACTCGTTTGTTTCACCTTCAGTTTCGCTTGTATCTCAAAGGTTAAAAAAGTAGAAAGGATTAAAAAAATTGAGCAAGCAAGTACAATATATTCAAAAACGGACAACGTCATTCGAAAGAGTATCGTTTGTACCCGCTTGTACCTCTTTTTACATCGTTTGTACTTCAACCGAACCGGAAGTACAGTCAATTCAAAATATGTCAAAGACATATAAGGCTAGTTTTTGAGATATCGTAAAACGGCCAACACTATTCGAAAGAGCATCGTTTGTACCCCTTTGTACCACCTTCGGTTTCGTTTGTACCTCAAGGGTTAAAAAAAATGAAAGAGTTAAAAAAATTCAGCAAGCTAGTACAAGATATTCCAAAACGGACAACGTCATTCGAAAGAGCAAGTACAGACATTCGAAAAATATGTCGAGTAGGCAATTCCATTAATTTTCGTGATATCGCAAAATGATCGTCATTCGAAAGAAAATTGCTGGTACTTCAACGAAGCCAGAAGTTAATTCTTTCCAATATTAAGTTACATTTTTGTCTTAATCGATCAAGGATCCCATCCCTATTTTGGAAAACATATAAATACAATTGTTCTGTAATATTCTGCATTTCTCTAAATTGGGTCGGATAACCAAGCAACGTGACCATTATTTGTTAATTAACTTATATTTTGTGACACCTTCATATTTTTCAATGCAATATGTTTGTTGTATTTAAAGCAACTATTATTATATATTTCTAGTTACGGGTACGGGTTATATATGTATGCATTTAATAGCAATTATACTTCGTACTTTCGTATTATCTAATTATTATGGACCTCTACCAGGGAGATTATGAAGAGAAATATTCAGTTCAGTCGTGTAGCGGCATATTCAACAACAACAATAATAATAATATACATTTATTCATAATTAAACCATTACAGAATGCGTTATAGTCATTGGTATACATTGAACCTTAGAAGTTGTAATGAACAAACAATAAAATAAAAGTTAAATACATAAATTTGCAATACAAATAAATATATTAAAACGGGAATATTATGTAGATAAAAAGTACAGAACAAAGAATAACAATATCCACAAACAAACATACCTTAATAAGTAAATTAATTAATGAATAACTGAAATGAAAGTTCAGTACACTATGCGATCTTCAAAAGGCTGAATTCTTCCATGTTGTAAAACTCCAAGTTCAGTAGTATCTGTTTCATCTAGCTCTTGTACCTGCCGGCTGGCAAGACTTTTACTGTAGTTGGTAAATTGTTATACGTTGCAATTTTAGGCGCCAATAGTTTATGCTCGACTGGGTTTTTGTTAGTCGGTGGTATGGCATTCTCAGACAGGCTCTAGCCCTACACTGAGAAGAATGGGTTAAATAAAGAGTTTACTTGATAAAAAAAAATCATTTACAATAGACAAAGTTTTATTTGCAACTATTCTCCTCAATTAATACCTGCAACTAAACGCAGTTCCCTGAATGCAAGTTCTACTGTAAGTAGTGCTCTTATTATCGGCTGTTATACAGCGTACCTGACAAATTCTTGTGCTTAATAAAGGTGTTTGCTTTTTAATACATATTAATACTCGATAATACCTGTGTTAGAAGTTAGAAATAGAAGAATTGCTTTCATCTTGGGTTTCAACTTCACCACTTGAATGAATTTTACAGAGGTAACATACGCAGATCATCTTTTGATATGCACCCTTTATAATCATAAACAATATATTAGAATGTATTAAACATTTAAGAGTATCGGCAAGTTGTATAAGGATTCCATTCAATCAGTTGGGGTAATTGTTATCCTTCTAAAGCTTGTTTTGAAACGTCTGTTCAGGCTATTCGGTTATTTACTTGTTCTTTGTTGTTATTATGTAGCTTAAACATTACATTACATTCATATCAGGTAGTCACTGTGTTTGTCCTATACAAAATGAAACCTATTACTAACAATACTGCTTTTTTTTTCTTAAGTAATAAGTATTATGTACCATCTTTAGCAAATTAAATGCTAATTTAAGCTCCACAAATCTTCAATTATTAATGCAATTGAAGCTACACTGAAATAGTAATTAAAAATTATTTGCAAACAATTTTGAATTACGCATTGCTCGGTACGCAGTACTTATAGTTGCGGTTGCATAAATAATCGAAGATTTGTGGAGCTTTTTTTGCACTTTATCAGTTATTCACACAGAGTACACAGTAAGCTATTTAATAAACATTTACTAAACCTTCTCGTTTCGTGTACTAATCATCATTGTATGTACAACAAATTTAAAGTAAGTATATTGTATATTTGTAGCAAATCATTACCTTTTATATATCAGGTATTTAGCAAACGTGCATTAATGATACTGTTTCCTTATCACAAGTAATCCAAATAGCTTGTATTAATTATGAACGTGTGATAGCCATTACAGAATAGTTCACTCATAGCAATACATCTACTTGACATGGGCAAATCTTTTACTTACCACAACTGCATATATTCTTTAGCTTAACTACGTCAGTTCAATTATCATCAGTAACTTCATAAGTTACCGGTATGAAACAGACCCTAACTTAGATTGCTTCTTATTAGTAGCAGTGTTTAGGATCTCTTTTTACTAGTGCTAAGTAATTTGTGCTTTTGTCCCCTATATATTTAGCTGAACTTTTCACTTATGATAATTATATTTTTATTTATGATTATTAAATATTTTTCTCAGTATAGTTTCATATTCGTGATGGTTTCCATTTTGGGTAAACTGTGCTTGGTTGTTATGTACGTGGACAGTAGCAGTAATTATGTATAGCGATGTTAATGTGACTATTGATTCCTTCTTGAAGTATCCTCTACAACTTTCTGTATTTTTCAGTCCACATAGGACTCGTATAGCTCTCTTTTGGAGGAGGAAATATCATATTGGGGTCCGCGGCTAAACCCCAGAACAGCACACCGTAGTTGAGGTAAGAGTAAAACATGGGGTAGTAAGAAATCTTTGCAGCCTGGTGAGCAGCTTCAATATCAGCTTCAATATTTTTATTTTATTTATTTATTTTTTTTAGCATACAGCGTCGTTGCAAGTTTACTGGCTAGTTGATGGATGTGTGTGGTCCAATTTAGTTTGGGATTTATAATTAAACCCAGAAATTTAAGAGATTTAACAGTTACATATTTTCATAATGTTTCTACTTCCGGTTTAGTTGAAGTACAAACGATTTAAAAGGAGGTACAAGCGAATATAAACGATGCTCTTTCGAATAGCGTAGTCGTTTTTCGATATCTCAAAAATTACCGAAATTTCTCTCTCCGACTTACTTATTTGCAAATGTTTCTATTTCCGGTTTGGGGGAAGTACAAACGATTTAAATGGAGGTACAAACGGGTACAAACGATGCTCTTTCGAATGGCGTTGTCCGTTTTTGAATATCTTGTACTTGCTTGCTGAAATTTGTTTAACCCTTTCTATTTTTTTAACCTTTGAGATACAAACAGAACTGAAGGTGGTACAAACGAAGCACAATCGAACTGTACCACGTTTTTTTCTTTAATAAAGTTGCTTGGCAAGTTCACTCCGGTGTTTCAAAGATTTTGTGGGAACTTGTTCCATGCGATTACGAACATCAATAATCAATTCCTCTGTGCGAACAATTGACCTATATATTAAACAGTTTCGCAAAATATACCAACACTATGTGCAAAGTATGTATATGTAATAATCGTGTTTAAAAACTGCGAAATCTGAAGTGCTCACGAGAATTGTCCAATCAATAACGCTGACTGTATTGCCAAATTCCACTAACACATCTGTTCTAAAATAAGCCTCAATCATATAGAATTGTGTCAAAAGAATAGAATAAGCTACGACAAACATTTTGCACTCCATGGTAAACCTTTATCAATATAATTTTCGATTTCGCGGTATATCTGTAACGTGTACCTATACACACTTAGATGTCAATTATGTTTGTTAAATGATATGTTACTTGTAGCGGCTATCTTTTTGGCTAATGACGGACCATACATTTTAAGTGTAATTAATTCTAAATTTCTTCTAAAGCACTCATGTAATTTAATTGCTAAATAGATGATGTATGTTTGCTTTGGCGGTACTTATCTTATCTTGTTTCTTGCAGATATGTTTATTACTCATAATAAATTTCAGTATATGTTATAATGGGCTTATTTAGAGATTCAGATTTTTCAAATTCCTGTCATAATTATACGTATTTGATATTCAATGTTATTTAGTAGTATCAATGTTCGGCATCTACCTACATGGTAATACGATGCCAGTGATAACGTCAATAAGTAAAATATGATAGCCCCCCTTAAATTTAGTCAATAGTGTCCAATAAATCTCTTCCGATAACAAATAATGAAACTAATAAATACAGAAAAATTGTAAACTTATAAACGATAAATAACAGGAAAAAAAAATTCAATTGCTTCTTAGGATATAAAAACTGTTATAAATGTTGAGCAGCGAACAATGGAAAAAGTATTGTGGTATTCCGAAGGTGCATACCTACGCACTTAAAACTACAATAACCCATAATAGTTACTATTTATTGTGAGTCATTTGATATTATCACTTATCGAAAACGTAAAGTTCCATTATCGAATGTAGAAAACTCCAAAACTAGAAATTTTATTTTACCATTGATTTCTTAATTATAGTCATTAAGTAAGTTTCCTCTAGTAAAGTTCATAATGCTAGGTGCGTACACCACCATTGTATTTCACCAACCAAACACGCGAATTTTCTAACATTTTGCAGAGATTGTCTTTTATTGCAACTTAGAGAAAGAAAAGTTATAGAAATAATTATATATTTTTAGTTTATTTATTTGTTTATTAAGTTATAATGAATATATCTCGTATATCTCTGCGCGTTAAAAGTATCCACAATGTTTTTTCGAATGATGAGTGATGAATGATAAGTGTGTCTTTCAAATACTATGTTGTTCTGTATTTTTTTTTTTTTGGTTCTGTGTTTTCCTTAGCAGCAAATTTAATATGGATGCCCTTGTCGTGATTATTTTGTCATCTTTTTTCCGTCCTCAGATATTTACAGTCTCACCGAAATTCATCGCATAAATAATGGTGAGTAGGTTCATTAGAAGAACTGATGTTTTTTTCTGGCCATATCTTTTACATTCTCTCAGAGATATACGACCCATGCCTCTTCCAATGAAAGCTCCAAAATAAATTTTAATCTCAAGCTTCGCAAAGAAGTGCCTGTACCCAATAAGAGTGTCATTAGGACAAGTTAGCTAGTGGTATGGTTTATACCGATTTTTGTCGGAAATCGATAGAAAGGCATGGAGTATCTTGTCTAGGAAATAGAGAATTGGCTCTAGGTGTGCAAGGAAGCGGTATTATAATCAAAATAGAATAAATGAGAGGTCAGTAGCGTGGAGACGGGGATGAATTAGAGAAATGGCTCTCCTGAAAACACTATTATTTTAAACACAAAAAATATTTTGCTATAAAATTGGCAGCAATTTTCTTGAGAGTCGTATCTATATTTTCTTTTCTTTTATCAAATCGCAAATTTTAAGTATAGCTTAATAAAAACAAGCTTAAAGTAAGAATTTGTAGTATTAAGTAGAAGTAAAATATTTTCAGCGGTTTCTGAAGAAATGTTTAATGTACCATCGCCGTCACTTATAATGTTTTGTATATCTACGGGCACGGCTACAGTCTATCGTTCCCAGCTTATCGAGTAAGTGCGGCAAGTATAGCAGAGGTCTTATGCAGATTGCCTAAGGATCTCGGAAATCATTTGAGATTATATCTAAAGGATAAATCTTAGAGACAAAACAAACTTTTCACTTATTGAATAAGGTGTTTAATTTGAAAGCTGTGAATTTGTTTTTTTTCTGTCAATTTATCTGCCACAAATGTAGAGGAAACTATAACAAAGGGAATTAAAAAGTCTATCCAGGAATTTTACGATTGCCCATGCATAGGTTCTAAAAAAATATTTCTAGGATTAATTCCTAATCGGAAACTACAAAGGATAAATTCTTCGAACGGAAATCTCTGCCCAAGCCGAAAAGGTTGCGGCATCTTTGTCGCATGCCGTAAAAGCAATTATCTTCCGGGACGATTACTGATAAATAAAAATTACAAATTTTTATCAAATGTATTGGCAAAATTCTCCTTTAGATATAATCTCAAATGATTTTCAATCCTTTAAAAGACGTTCGAGGATCTTTGCTATACTTGCCGCCCTACTCGATAAGTTGGGAACGATAGACTGTAACCGTGCCCTTAGATATCCGTCACCGACCGGACATTATGAGTGCCGGCGATAGTACAATTATCTCAAAAACCACCAGGATTCTTAAAACGAATTCAGACATGGAATTCTAACATATCTACTTTAAATGCAATGCCATCGTAATCCGCCACATTTACATTCCCAGAATTAAAACCATTGTAGTTTCCGCCAAAAGATTTTAAATAATAATTCGGATTTTCAATTCCCTTGTTCGCGGTACAATTTGATTTCAATCAACTATTCGTATTTCTTTTTTTTTGTAAACAATAATTTATTATTATAGGTAGTTTTAATTTAAATTGTTTTTATTTTGGTGATAGGGTGTATATAACTTATTTTTACATTAATAAATAAATATCTATTTTATAAATCTTTTTTACTTTTACAAATATCGATACCCGTAAAGTAAGAATATTGAAAAACAACTTTTACTTGCTTATTTCTCATTATCTCAACATTAAGAAAGAATAACTTTTTTTTAAAGGCAACAATTTTTTCAAAGTGTATGATTTGCTAGTGGGCTTTTATGTCTGATAAATTATTTTATACAACCACCTTAAAGAATTCTGATAAAACTAAACCTTAAACAGTCTTTGTAATCAAAGTAATGGTTTTAGTAACTTCATTTCTTCAAATAATTTAGTTTGTAACAGTATTTGTAAATTATATCATCTGAACACTTGCGAATAATCGATGGCTAAAATAAACAACAACTAACCCCCTTGGTGTTATGCGACAAAGACCACCTTTTTTACGCGCATTTGCATTCGCAGAATTTTACTTTATAGTTTCCGTGGAATAATGCAGTATTAAAATTCTTAGAATCTGTACAGGCGCAGTCGCTGGTAGATTACAGGGGATGGATCTTTCCTTATGTTTCCCAATGGCTCATTTTCCCTGTCTCCTTTTTTTGAGTGGATCGTAGAGTATATCTAATGAATCAATACAATATTACCACCATAATGCCTACTATTACTGAACGGAAAGGACTTAGGTACACACTTGTTATTTTGTCACCTGGAGCTATACCGTTATAAGGGACATAAAAGTCTTTACATGAAGTCCTACTATTTTCTAGCCTAACACTGACGATTGTTCTATGTAAAATAACGATATAAGCATGCGTTTATTTAACTTTAGAGCACTCGTCATTCTTGACTACGCAATGCTAGATTTCATAAAGGTTTTGTAGAAAACATTTTTCTTCTAAAATGAAAAATAAAGCTGTAGTTAAAAGATTCGATTTTCAGTGGAACAGTTACACATGTATCATTCGGAATAAGGAAGTTACATTTGGACACCTGTATATTGTGAATGCACCAAAACAACTTGCGGAAGAACTCGCAAAATCCTATGTAATTTGTAACGCTCGTTACAACAATTTCTATATTTTTAACCTCACAATATTTTTCTAAACCATTCTTTTTTTCATATTTTAACACTACACTTTAATCAGATATTTGACGACGGGCAAAAACAGGAAGAATAAACTACTGGAATTGAATACAGAAAATCCAGACGAAGATGATAAGGTAACCTCAATGACCGCTTTAACGGGGTTTACGCACATTTGCATGCGCTCCGGTTTTAGTGCTGTTCCGGCGTTGTTCATGAGAAGTTGCGCTGATGTATGAAGCGATGACATTAATAGTTCTCGTGCGCGATAGAATAAATTCTTAAATCGCCCAAGAAGATTATAGTTCGGTATCTATCAAAGGAAGTCGTGACATTTTACGGATACGGTGAATTTTAGGCCTCATTCATTTTCGTATAGTACTAATTGTTTTGAGCCAGGGAATCTTTTTATTTTGCTGACCAGGATGAAAGCAACAGGTGTTTCATCAGTCTACTTCTTGGTGATTTTTCTTGCCGGTATTCGAGCATCGCGTAAGTATTAAGATTTATTCTGTGCGTGAGGAAATATAAATTCTCATTCGCATTGTTTCGATTATAAAAATAATACTCATTTAACTATCAGTCCTTTTCACTAATCATAATGTTTATAAATACATTATGTCTCGACGGCAATATTATTATAATAAAAAAAGCAGTATTTTTGCCGCAAAGTGACCCAATTCTCAAGTTTGTTTTGCTTGAAATTTTACATGTTTGCTCTACGCTTATTGTCTTTTGAGGCAATATATTTTTGGATATAGGAAAGGAATTATATTTCTGCTGTTCTGACATAAAATACGAGTACCATTCAATTATTGATAGAATCTATTTATTTCTTTTTGTTGTCCTTCCAGTGCGATAATAAAATTGGAAACATGGAAATAACAAACAACATATTTTTATTGGCGATTATCAGAAAACTGAAAATGATGAAATAAAATGTCGTGCAACAATAAAAAAGTTAAGCACTACAATAGTAGACTTTAATCTGTGTTGTATTGTTAATTTTATTGCTTATACAATAAATGTAAACGAAACTTAAATTCGCAACGAAAATTATGTGCAGAAAATTATCATTTCACTCCTTAGTGATCAATTCGTTTACTCATTCAAAAAAAAAAACTCCAGCTTTTTATCCATTTGCGTAACGTACACCTATAAATAAAATGTTCAGAAAAATTAAGTTCACCCAAGTTGAAAATATTTACCCTAAGATATCAATAAAATATCACATTTGTTAATATAATTTTTTTTTAATAAATCAAGGTTTATAGCCGATAGTAACTCGAGAACTACTTTGAAAGAAATTCTCACCCACACGTTAATCTTTAATTAATTTATACTTTCAGTGACTTCGTTAAAGAATTTGTATTTAAAATATTTGGAGAATAGATTTAATTAACTTTGATCCACACTTAGGAAGTGTCATTTGCTCTATACGTTAAAATTAAAGATTATAATCAATGCGTATTAGTTAAAATTAATTAAACAATTAGTGGGCTTTAGATTTAAAATTTTTCCACACTTGGCAGATTAAGTTTTCAAAGTTTAAAGTAAACCAAATTTATTTGGAATTTCAAAACTATAAATTCTTCGATGCGATCCTAAGGAAACGAATCAAGGAACACAGTTAAAATTTACACAATACATGCAAATATTGCAAATGGATGACCCTTATTTTATTCATAATGAAATTGCATCTGTCACCTTGCGTTACAGTTTATATACAAGCTTGGAAAATATTTTCCTATGTGTAATCCATAAACACACAAGAAATTATGAATTACCGTGACAAATCATTTGTTGCCATTGTATGCAACAATAAAAGCCTTTTGCATCATCTACATGTTTAGCTAATTCATGCGATAATTATATTAAATTGAATCAGTTTGTTATTTTAATAAATAACAATAACATCGACAGTTTCGAATCCAATACAGGCATTAGAATCAAAGATTAAATGTAGTATATTATTTCGTAGTATTATAACTAGAGTGGTCAGACGTATCTGCTTACACGGGCCGTACTCGCCTCGCGGTATGCAGAACGTTTAGTCATAGTACATCTTCAAGGCAGTAAAATCACTCCCTCCAATTCGTGTGTCTAGTATCTAGTAACTAGAGAGGATAAATATCAGTATTTGCCGATAACAGGTACGAACTGTTCTTGTTCTCAGGTCATACCTATTATTAATACCTATTACCAATACCTGTTACTGGCCTTCGAGTCTAGATATGGGTAGTTAAAATTAATATGTATGTGTTAATACGTACCGAGAGTGCGCATCTACCTAAATCAGTATCAATATCTTTACATAGGTAACTGTTACCAGACAATTGCCAGACAACTAACGTAGTATTTTACTGGTAAAATATCAGTATGCGTACGCGTACTGTTACTCTTTTCCAAAGACGTTTTATTGCATTTGGCTATTAGAACGGAGGATGTATGAGATAACAGGTATATATTAAATCGTGTACCTGTTCTAAGCTGTTCTATATTCATACCTGTTATAAGTATTTTGTACCATCTCTACTAGTATCTAGTATCAGTGTTAGTCGAATCTTGATGCGAAATAGTACAATTCTCCGTTAACGTTTTACGCATTGTAAATGTAATACAATGTCGGGCGTAGAAAATTCCAGAAAACGACCATTGTTTTATAATGTAGAAAAGTATTTTAAGATTTACATTATGGTGGTGCCAAAATAGTTTGTACAGTGTGCGATAAACAGTTATTGTGCTGGCACAAATCGGACTACACATTAGTGGTGGTGCATCTGATCCGTTATCTACCTATAAAGATTATTTTAATTATGCGTGTTTTACATCCGTAGATGTTGAACGGTTTTTTTTTTTCAAAATATAAGCATGTTTTATCATTGCGATAAAAGCGGTTTACTGAGAAAAATCTTGAAACATTTAATGCTACAAACTTTTCAGCAATCCTATACCATTTCTGCTACTTAAATGAAGTGAGGGACTTATATATAATATTTATAGTTAAATAAATAAATAATTTTGCTCTTTCCCGACACTGCACTTACTGTGTGCTTGTGTTAAACGTTAATGTCACATGTATGAAACTTAGTATTGACCTGGCGCGCAGACGAAAGTTGATCACTCTAATTATAACTCCTCTTTAAGGCATATATTACACTAAGGTTCTTGGACAAAGAACTTTTGTGCTGTAATATCCTTTATTATAATCTAGATTATAGAAAAAAATAATTAGTAATGAATAGATAAAATATAGGTATACTTACTGGTTCATAACCTGTATAACAATTATACTACACATACACAATTTTTTTTTTGTAAACGTCTCCTTCAGCCCTTGGACTTCTTTATTGCCAATGGGCTATAATGAAACCTCAAACAATGATATACAAAAACAGTTTAAAACTTTACACAAAGAAATGTTTTCTTTATAAATTACCATAGTTCCAAATCCCAAATTTAGTCAACGTAATCCTAGATGTGCGTGCAAGATTCGAACGAATTTTTGTATTTCATCATCTATATGAACATCTTAACACTTTTATCTCACCTCAAGAACCCGGTTTTGTTCGTGGGCGGTTAACAGCTGGTATAATTTGGTCAATATCACGCAGTTCATTTGTAGGGAGCTGGACAGACAGGGCTAGCTTGGTATATACGAATTTTAATAGCGCTTTTGATACTATCAGCCACAGCATTTTGCTTGAAAAATTATGCTGCTTTGGCTTTACTGCTTCTGTTACAATTAATAGAACCCCATTTGAGTAATAGATCTAAGTATGTACTACATTGTAATGCTTTCTAGTCGTATAAATTATTTCCACCTTCAGGTGTTCCGCTGGCATCTAATCTAATACCATTGCTTTTTGTATTATACATTAAAAAATTGTTGCAGGATTTTTTTTTAAGTTTTCATTTATTTCGACGTTATTTATTTACGTTCGACTCTTGTTTACGCAAACGTCTCATTTAAGAACCTCGTCACTGTACGTAGGTACGTCTTACAAACCAAATTAAATTTTTATGACTTGCACGAATAATGTGAAAAAAAGATAAAATATTTTAATTATTTACCTATTTAATAAAGCTAAGTTCAATCACCTTAATGAACTTACGGTATTCCAAAATACATGTATATATTGAAATTAATTAGAAAAGTTGGGTAGACATGCTATTATGGCACACTCACATGTGTTTATTTTTAGTTAAGATAACATACGATAGCACTTATGTGCATAACTCACAGATACTCCAAATTATTTATATATTTATATAAATAAAAATAACCATTATTAAACACCTGCTTCATTATAAGCACTCGATTCATTTTTTTTTATTAATCTTAAATTAGCTGAGCGGATATTGCATGGCCAGAAATGGCGCAACTTTTAGAGATTCCAGTATCACTAGGTCAACTTGCAACTAAAAATTCGTAAATACAATTATTATTAACTTAAATGCCAGTGCTCAAAATTGACATTATCATCTACTGTCTAGAAAACATGTCGCCGTTAATAGCTTTTGTTTTGATATAAAATTATAGGTCGTTTTTGATGGCTATCAAATGTAATCATTAATTTTACGTAGTGTAGAAGTTACAATCGCGATATGTTGTTTAGGACTAGTGTTTAGGCTACAGATTTTATATTGAATTCATATAGTATAAAGGATAAACACACTTATATTTATCTAGGTATATTTATAATCCTTGTCGAAGTTAAATTATAATGGAAATTCTTCTAGTTAAGTAAATCTCCTTGGTTTTACCAGAATATTTAAAGTACTTATTTAAAATGTAAAGTATGTAGTTATATAAAGCAAAACAAACGTTGGGAAATTTACTTAACAAGTTATATATCAAGATCGCTTCAAATTAAATCTTATATGCCCCGAAAAGATGAATATTTGAGCTTTCTTATATGATTTTAATAATTGGACTCATAAATAAAGAGTCCAAACGAATACGCAGAAGAAGGAGCTTATAAAAAAGTTGATTACATAAAATGTTGGTAAACAATCTCTACCTTAATTTTTATAAAAATATATTATCTTTTATATTATAGATTAAAGGCGTTTGATAGAACAATGATAAAATTTGAAACAGTCCTTTGGCTTCTCGGGCTTTTGGCTTTCAATTTCAGATATGAAGCTATAGTTATATTAATGATTTATTTTTAAGATCTTGATTATTATATTTAATTTCTTCAATATTTATATATTAGCTAATTTCTCTATTTAGCGATTAAATTTTATTAGTGGAATTATGGCTCAAATGAAACAAAATTTCGTATTTAAAACAATGTTTCGACATTTGTTGTCGTTTTTAAGTTTCCTTTTCTTTTACTCCTGCTCAAGTAATTTTAATTAAATGTTTGTTTGTGTTGATTTCTTTTTTTCACAACACAATTATAAACATTTTAAAACTAAAAAAAAAATCAACAGAAACAAACATTTAATTAAAATTACTTGAGCAGGAGTAACAGAAAAGCAAACTTGAAAAAGACAATAAATGTCGAAACGTTGTTTTAAATAGAAATTTTGTTTCATTTGAGTCATAATTCCACTAATAAAATATAATCCCTAAATTATTATATTTATTCAACTGTGGATATATTTTAATCTTTGTTTGTATAAACCAATACTATTCCACTGTTTTGTGCATTATAAAGCTTTACTTAAGATTTATTATGCAGACGTTCTAATTTTTTTTTTTATATTTTAGTCATGTAAATCAAAATTAAAAGTTTATGTAGCCAATTCGTTTGCCTTGAGTGGTTTATAAAATACCAATTGCTTCTAGGTAGTGGATCAAGCTAGGCCTTTCTTCTTTATTTAAACCAATAGATTTATATTATAGGTAATCTATTTAATTCTCTCATTTAAGCACAGTTTGTTTGTTGTTGTTTCTTCGGTTATCTGTTATGGTAATCGCAATTGCATTTTCAAATTCTAAATCATTAACTTGTTAGTTTATTTGTTAGCTGGCTTATTTGTTACTGTCGAATCCTACACATAAGTTTTCAAGATATATCATCAACCCCTGAAATAACCAACTTAAAACCACCACCATTTCGTTGATAGTTTTGGGGATAACAAACTTAAATTTAAAATATATATTTCTTTGGTTTGATCACATTTGCAAAGCATGTTAATTTGATTTATTTGAAATATACTTAAGAAATTGATGAGAAAAGCATAGTTTTTATCTTAATGAGATAACGAGACGATTATAAAATATTTGTCGGTGCATTTGTGTTTTCTGATTCAGACGAAACTTAAGCATAAAATAATCATATAAATGATGACATAAGTAATAACATGCAGCTGTCAAGTGGTTAGAGGTTAAGATATCTTCTAAACATTTGAAGCATTTGTGGAAAATAGTGATAGCGGCATCAGATATATTACTTATTCTAAGATTTTTTTTTTCTTTTGATGATTATGGCTGTCTAGATCTAACACAAAATTAAATATTGAATTACTTGTAACTAACTCATTGTCAGTTAATTCCATAATAAAATCTAAGATTACATAAATATTTCCTTACTTATATGTTTTCGTCACATATTCAGTTAGCTTATAGATCGAATAAAAATTATCATGTTTTTCATTTATTTTTATATGTTCGACACCGTTCCTCTTCCTATTTTTGTAATTGGTCTATCTAGTTTTTTTATTAGTTTCCCTCTTCTTTTTCGATTAGATGTCTTGTTTCGAACTATTCTTGCGATTCTATCAACTTTTCAGTCGTTTTATAGGTAGATTTTATTTCCAATTATTACGTTTAAATATTCAGTTGGGATTTTAATATTTTTAATATATTTATCCATAATGGGTATCAACTGCTTCGTTTATTCCTTCTTTTTTTGATTATAAGCTGCAAATTTCGTAAAAACTGTTAAGTAAATGCTTGGGTAGGCAGGCTACACTGTTGCTTTTTGGCATACCCTGCGACAATAAATATACCAGTAAACAGTAGGGAAGAGAGATGTAACGTCGATACAGCAGCATATGACTTAAATCAGTACATCAGTATATAGATCCAGTAATAATCCGAAAGTATTTCAAAATAACATGGCGTGTACTACTTACACCTATGACACATTGAAAGTTGTTGGCCGGTAGGGAAAAGGCGGTGATATCTTTTATTGGAGTTAGTATAAACGAATTTTTGTGGAGGAAACTGAAATCTTGGACGTAAAACGATTCTATTTTCCTCATAATTGTTTGTTCATACTAACTCTGACAAAAGATATCGATCGCTGCCTTTTCCTCTCAGGTCGGTAACTTTCAATGCATTCTACATAACCAAATCAAAGTGTGAAAATGGTGATAGTTGAGGAAAATTTCTTGAATTGGAATTTATAATATTTTGGTAATTAATCCCGCTTAGTCTGAAACTTTTTTATCGTTTATTTTCGATTTTTTTAAATCCAGTGGGCCTTTGCAGCTGAGCCAAAACTTTCGTTTCAGGTGAAGCACCTTTTCTGTTGGCAGTATGCCAAAATGTTACTAAGAAATGTTGTTCAAAATAAAAAGTTATGACATGCAAATTTTCAGTTATCGGTCTGTTTCGATAAAAAGCATTGTTTATTAATTTCGTTTTAGATAATTTACTATTTGCGTTCGCAGTTCGCATATATGTTAGCAAGAAAGTTGGTTAGGGCAAAAAGTTATAGAGTTATGCAAAGTTTTATATTGATCGCCCTACTTTGATAATAATGATGGAGTTAATAATAGGCGGAAAAAACCAATCATGATTATCAAAGTAGGCCAATAAGTATGAAAATTTATATAACTTTTTGCTCTAAGTATTTTTTCAGTAACATATTGGTGTACTGTGAACGCAAATAGTACTTTACCTATAATCAAACTGACAAACAATGGATTATAACAAAGTATGCTGAAGACTGAAAATTTACATACCGTCATAACTTTTCATTCTGAATAGCATTTCTTAATAACATTTTAGCATAATGTGAACGGAAAAGGTACTTCACCTGAAGCGAAAACATTTTTGACTCAGCTGCAAAGGCCTATTAGATTTTAAAAACTCTAAAGCAAACGATAAATAAGTTCAACCAAGCAGACTTATTTCCCAAATATTAAATTCCAATTCCATTTTTTTCGTTGCGGTTTATACCGGTTATTTTTTTAAATTCAATAACCGAAAGACCGAAAAAAAAAACAAAACCAAATTGCACAAAACGAAAACAATGGAATGCGATTTTTTTAAGTAAAGTGATAAACTGATAATACTGTGCAAGTGATAATAAAATAACCTACGCTGAAGGAACTGCGAGAAAAGTTACAAAATATTACTTTACGTGTATTTTTAAAGATCTATTCCCGTAAACAATACTTTACAGATGTTATATATTGTATTAAAAATGTGTTTTTGCGTATCAGCAGCCTAATTTTAAATTGAGATTTTACAAATTGCACAGAATGCGCTATATCCCAGTATTTTTCATCAAAAATATAAGTAATTTTACTGTTTATGCGTTATTTTACATCAAAATAATGTGAATTTGCATCATTTTTTGCATAAGTTGCGTAACTTTAGAAGCAAAAGTGAAATTACAATACGTGTAAAACTATTGTACTTGTACTACACCGATAGGTATAGGTATAGAGTAATGTTACACAAAATGTTTTTTCGGTGTATAAGTTTGCTCACCCACCACACGTTACGGACGGGTGTTTATGAAATAAACAAACGATATTTATTATTTTTGTTCCTAAACTCATATAATATAAAATACTTCTCCAAATTATTTTTATTTTTTAAGTTTATAAATCTTGTCAACTTATTTACCTTTTTATGTTCTGTGTGACGAGCAAGAGCAATATAGCAAAAGAAAGGTTCCAGTATTGAGAGTTTTTACTTTGCAAAAGGGGTTGACAAAGAGACAGTTAAAAGCCGATTATTGTTGGCGATTATAACTGGTAGGTTAAACCGACTGCAAAATAAACCTGAATAACTCATAACTGGTTATTTTGTAAACATCTGACACCCCTAGTCCGGATGCGTGATGCATGTTTTGGCGTTCTGACAGCATCGTCGGTTTACAGAGAGGACGACACATTTCTAATTGAATTTATTGTTATTTGGTTTCTTTCTTTCCATTTTATTATTTAATAATAACAGGAATAATTTCTCCATTGCCATTAAAATTCCACACAATAAATATATATGTATGCTTAACGCAGCATATGATAAGTAGCTGACATATAGGTATATATATTATACATGTTGGAATTCGTATGGACACTTCCCATTTACAACCGATATGGTGTTATTGCAATAATCGTAAGTCGTTTAATTGTCGTTTAGCGATTGAGAAAAGCTTCGCTCCATTTTTTGTTTTTAAGTTTTTTTTTTTGACTAAGCTGGCTATTGAGCCCGAAAAGATTGATGCAATAGATGTGTGCTATTGAAGACTTTGCTATAAGGAAAACTAGGAGAATAAAATTTTAGCTTCATAAAGAATGTTTGTTTTATTTAATGAATCCTACTTCTACTTAGTGGAGATCTCAGTTTTATATAATATTGCTTAATCCAAAGTACAGGGATTCCATATGTCAGAGGGTGAAATGGTATTGGAATATGGTGCGATCAAAGGTTTACATGGAACCCACATATCCAAAATACAATCAATGAGGCCACTATCTACTACTATGGCTCAGAAATCCAACCTGGATACTCAGTATCAAACAGTAAGAGCAGACTCGAACTGATATACAGATAGCTCTAAAACTAACTATTGCGTAAGAGTTGGAAGAAAGCCCTTTCGATAAGTTTCAGCAAGGAGACGACGCTGTTCCTGGATGAGGTTGCTGCAATTCATCATTGTGTCAAAGAAATAGAAAGATGGTCCGAGTTAGGCAAAAGCGTCTCTACTTTCTCTAACAGCCAAGTAATACATAAAGCAATGAGTTCCGTGTGATTTCGGACTGCGTAAGTGTCCTAACAACTCTATTAACATTGGGTTGCGTTTGCACCCACTGCGATGTGAAGGGAAGCGATTTTATGGTAGATCTGGCCAAGTGAGGTTCGTCAAGGTCATTCGTTGGAACAGGTTCTTTCTTCAGCATTACTAAATTGCAACTTAAAAATTCCATCAATGAATGGATACATAATGAGTCCAGGAAGTTGTAGCAAAAATCACTAGAATAGAGACAGGCAAAAGAGTTCGTAAAGAGACAGAGGCCTGAATTTACTAAAGACCTACTGAGTAAAAATGGGAAGACTATCAAAATGATAGTATATCTGCTGACTGATTACTGTTGACTAAAGAGGCATATGCATAATATAGGCCTGGCAGATAACGTTACGGATTCTGCCAAGAGGAGGAAGAAACACCAGTTCATATACTGTGCCAATACCAGGGCCTAAACAAGGGGGACAAAGTTTTTAGTACTAAGCGTTGAAAACCTCTTAGTTAACAGCTACATGATGGAGCGGTTGTCAAAGATGATAGGTCTAATCAAGAGAGCAAAGAAGAGTGCATTCTAGGACAAAGGGGATAAATCTGAAAATGTTACGGTCAAACAGATCAGTATGGCCACCCTAACCCTAATTTAATTTTATGTAATAAAAGCATTATATTTGTTGTGCTGCTAATACTACACATATGTGTGATCGTTTTTTCTTTAATTTGAAAGCTAATGCAAAAAAATATTTTCTTCCGTGAATACAATATTTGTTACATTGCAAATATTTGTAAATTTCAACTAACAATATAGTTGTTATATAGATTGGTTGATTGATTAATATGAGATTTAAAATATGTTTTTAAAATTAAATTTCCTGGTTTTTAAGAATATTTTAGAAAATTTTATCTTCATAAATCATAATTTCAGTAATTGTTATTAAGGACAAGGAGCTGCAAATTTGACAACTGCCTCGGTCAGTATAAACCCAGAATACTCCATTGCCAAGTGCACCGAACCACGGACCCTGTAACTATAACTCATGCGTACTTCATCATGCAAAAAGTTAGTAGTGACTGAAGAACAATTTGATTTGAGTATAAAAATATCAATTTTTAATATACCTATCCGCTGATATATATACAGGTGTCCCATGACGATTTACACACTAAATATCTTGGGTACGAGTTGTATCAAAAGTTTAATTTGGTGGATAGACATTATTGGGAACTCCGCATAATATGGCGTGTTTAAATTACTTTCAGAAGTTTTAGTTTTAAGTTACGCGAGATAAATTTAAAAAAAATAAATTGAATACCCTGTATATTTTTGTAGTTTTAGATTTCACTCAATAAACTGGTTAAATTGATTTATCGCAATTACGTCTATTATGATTACCTAGTCTGTTATTAACAAATGAAGTTGGTATTTATAATCACACATTTCTGGGGTTACAGTTCGACATGCTTCTCGTATTTTATTTTTTAAGTCTTTTAAATCTCTAAAGTGACGTCGTATAAACTATACCTTTCAAATATCTCCAGAGAAAGTAATCTACTGGGGTCAAATCTGGTGCTCGCGCAGGCCAATGAATAGGACCGTTTCGTCCAAGCCACTGTTCAGGAAGGACCCTATTTAAGTAATTCCTAACTTCGTAATAAAAATGTGGAGTAGCGCCGTCCTGTTGCCACCATATTGTTTGCCTCATTTAGTGGAACATCTGCATGTAGGATCGGGAGCGTATTTTGTAAAATGCCCAAATATATCTCACCGGTTAGTGTGCCATCATAAACATATGGACCAATTACATGGCCATTAAATACACCAAACCATACATTCACTCCCCAGATTGCTTGAAATCTGTTTTCTCTTGTCCATTTTGGATTATCGGAAGACCAATAGTGGCAATTATGATGGTTAACAGTCCCGCTATTATGAAATCTTGATTCGTCACTCCATAAAATTTTATTCAAAAAATGTACTCCTCTTCGACGTGGACGTTCATGTGGGCGATAAATGTTAAACTTTGGGCTAGATGTATCTTACAAGGATGATACTTCTGATTTTTCAGTAGTCTCTGGATTGTTGATTTGCTGATACCTAAGTTCTTCTACCAGACATCGAATACAGGCGTGGGGATTAATTTGTAAATAAGTAAGAATATTAATTCTATTTTCGTCGGATTGAACAAGTTTTTTTCTAGGAGCTTCCTATTTCGTTTTTCTATTTGGGAAATAGCCAGTGTGTAATTTCTGTTCAACATTTTTAAATATATTTTTACTAGGTGTTAAACGATCAGAATACCGAGCTCTATAATGTAGCTAAAACTGGTACACGGATGGATCCAAATCCAGCCAGGGGACAGGAGCCGGTATTTGCGGGCCCAGTCCTAATCAAAGGATATTCATAAGCCTAGGGAAACATACAACGGTCTTCTAGGCAGAGGTATTCGCCCTTGCAGCCTGTGCAGAAATGATTGCAAAAGGGGGCTGCATGAGGAGGAAAATTAACATAATGACTGACAGCCAGGCTGTCATTAAGGCAGTCTCAAACCCTGTAACTAGGTCAAAACTAGTTAGGGACTGCAAACAATCCCTCATTGCACTGGCACGAGACAACAGGGTGTCTCTAATTTGGGTGCCGGGACATGAGGATATAAAGGGCAACGTAATCGCTGATGAACTAGCCAAGGAGGGCTCTAAGAGACACTTCATGGGTCCAGAGCCCGTATGTGGGATTACTAAGGATTCCGCAAGAAGGGAGATCTGGACCTGGTTAGATAAAGAAAGTACAAAGAAATGGAGGTCGACTGAAGGTCAACTCCATACCAAAACGCTGATAGGGGATGGGGATGGTAGTTTCTCTGATAACCTACTCAAGCGCAGTAAGAAGGAAGTTAAAACCATTACTGGGTTGGTAACTGGACACTGCCCTCTGAAAAAGCATCTATACAACACAGGCCGTGTAAGCGAACCGTGGTGTAGAAGATGCGAGCTACAGGAGGAAACGAGTTCACATGTAATCTACACATGTGAGGAACTGAAGGTACTCAGGCAGGAATATTTCGGGAGAGATCTATTGGAGCCCTCGAAAGTCCTCAAGTTTCCACTGGGCAAGATACTGGGCTTTATAGAGTACACGAAGCTGCTCGAGTGGAAATAAGAGAATCAATAAGGATGGTACAATGAGCACCAAGCTCAAGTGCCCACCCTAACCTGACTGAATGAATGAATGTAGCTAATTTCTAGCTCTGCTACAATCTTTTTACATTGGCCATAGTCAGTGAGCATATTAGCATATTCACTGGGCGTAAATAGAAAAGGCATTATGAACTAATAAACAATAATAATACCTCTCTTATAATGAACTGTCGATTTGACGTTGACATTTGCTACAATGTTCTATGTTAATGTGTGATGTAGGGATGTAGACCACTAGATTAACTTTTTTTTTATTTATATTTCGTTAATATCTGTTTGTTGTCAACTCTATATTTCATACATCACTTCACAGGACTTCGATGTAGTGACTGCAAAATACCGACTTCATTTGTTAATAACAGACTAGGTAATTTTAACCAGTTAATAAAGAGGAATCTAAAACTGCAAAAATATACAGGGTGTTCATTTTTTTTTAAATTTATGTCACATGATCTAAAACTAAAGCTTTTAAGAGTAATCTAAACATACTATATTATGCTGCGTTCCCAATAGTATCTATTCACCAAATTAAATTTTTATATTACAATTCCTTGGCGAGATATTTCGTGTCTAAATCGTCATGGGACACTCTGTATAAAAAGTTTTTACTATACTCCTCTTAAAAGAGCTTTTGATGTAGCAAATTCTGTGAATTCTGTGAAATACAGAGGAATATAAGTTAAAACACTCACAGGCTTCAATAAGAATAAGTTCTACCCACTGGTTATTCCCAGAGGGAGGCAGCCTATACGGTATGATTCGCCTCATCATTCAGTAATAGGGATTTTATAGATATATACAGTATACATATAATAAGAATCCTATATACGATGTCTCTTTCTGATTAACACATTAACCGAAACAATCTACCACCGTCATCATTAAGTAATACAATTGCTATTTATTTCCTGGAAAGATTTAGTTGCTGTCTAATTAAATGAGTATTTATATTATTTCATTAATGCCAATATTTTTTCCGAACTCTTAAACTTTTCGTACCTGGTTTAAAACAACGCTAAAACTCCATAATCACTTGAGTAAATTTTATGACACCAGACGAAAAGTAAACATACCCAAACAATATTATAATAACGTTTCTTTATGGCATATAATTATAATTATCCATTCAAAAGATAATAATTAATCGTAAAAATATAAATATATAAAATTTTAACATTGCAACTTCCTATTTTCTGTTTCATATAATTTGAATAAATCATATGTTTGTTGATATGTAAGTATGACTATGTTTATAAATAGAAAACAGTTCGATTTAATAGCTACCATCTACTAGAAAAAAAGCGGAAACCATTTATGGTTGACCATATACGTCTCATACGTATGTATATGCTTAGAGATAAAGTACACTTGAGAATCGACTAAAACGCTAGATAAGGATAATTTAATTTAATGATTATTAGTTACTACTACACTAAAATGAGAAGTCGAAACTCATGTAAAAAGGTTAGAGACCTTATAGTCGTAGTTAATCAGTAAGTATGCCGCTATAGATAACCTTCTTACGTCAATAAAATTGAATGAAAAATGCAAGAAAGATAAAACTAAATGTTTATTAAAGAATAAATTGTGCTATCGCCTTTCGTCAGTTAACATTGCTTGCAGAGAATTGGAGAGAAAGGTTAAGGAACTGTGTCAGAATTGCGGAAGGATGCTGCAAACAGAGATTATTGTTTATTTAGGCTGTGTTGACAGTTTTAATATATTTCCGAAATGTACATATCTAAATATTAATCGCCTACGTAGACTGAAAATATGATTAAATGCTTTTTTATTTAAATAAAAGTAAACTTTAATTCATTGACCTCGTTCATTTTCAAATATACAAATATGAAAGAAAAATTGTGTATTGTTGGGTAAAACATATTTATAAATATACCAGTGAATAAGTAGTTAGTCACGTTTGTTGACCACTTGTTATTTACCTCTTTAACGGTTGGATTAAGAATAGTGACAAGAAGCAATAACAGTAAATGACCCAGCTATATTTAGGAGAACTACAATACGTTGAGTTTAATAATTGTACTTACACCTCAAATTATGGACTAGTGCATTTACAAATACCAGATTTTTCGCTAAACTTATATTTTGAAAAATTTATTATTTCAGCATTTAATAAATAAAATCACCATAAACTATATTATATACAGGGTTACGCAAATGTATGGATCTATTCGAATATCTTTTAATATAGCTACTTTGATTTCAGTAAAACTTTCCACACTATTTAAATGCAAATCATCGGGGATTCGATAATTGTATTTATATCGGAATCAAGTGTAGTCGGAAATGATCTTAACTTTCTTGTTTTAAATGAAGCATCTTGTATATAGTTATGAATTTCAATAGAACCCTGACTCAAGGGTACAGTATTAAGGTTTAGCACCCCTATTGAGATTAATTTATTGAGAACAAGGAAAATGAACACAAAAAAAAAATTATAAATAAAATCGATTTCAGTTAAGAAAGCTTTCGAAATAATCACTATTCACTTCTTGACAATAGACAATATGCAGGTTTATAAACAAATTCTTGAATGACATTTTCCAAAGTCTCCACAAATTAATTGCGCTTCCTCAATTATTTTCTGCCGTAATTCGTTCAGATTGTGCAGTCGTCTAGTAGAAACCACAAATTTTAAGTGACCCCAAACGCAGCCTCGTCGGAAAACAGCAAATTGTTCGCAAAATTTTACTCTACGGTCAAAATCCCCGTTCAATAATTCTTGCACTCATTTTGGTTTCTATGGATGATGTTTTTCGCGCTTCAATATTCTGGTTACTCATCGGCAACTTATATCATAGTTCAGCACGTGAGATGTAGTAGAAGTTTATGGAAATTCCTTTAATGCTATAGCAATATCTTGAGCAACAGCTTCATTAGTTGCTTTTGGTTCTCCGCTTTTCGGTAAATTTCATTTTCGGTTGAGTTGAACTTTCTCAAAGTTTTACCAACGACAGATCGTGTTCTGAGATGCCGATTTTTATGCAGAAAATCGCATACTTCTAAAATCTGTTGTAAATACCATTAATTTAGAATAAACAAGAGGAATCTCTAAACTAAAGAGAAGTATAGCGTTGACTTGTCCTAAATATTTGAATTCAGTGCTATGCTACAGCTCTCTTGATGCAAATAAATTTTACTATCTAATGTGTTTTTGCTGGTAATAAATCAATTTTGAATTATAGCAAGTTAGTTCTAGTGTTTCTGGCAATTAATCTGGTTATTGGATTCAAAAGTATTTATTTGCACAACTTCAGAGGTTTAATGTATTCTCTCGGTTGAAGACGTTAGATTCTGCCTTGGCACAGTATAAACCTTATCCAGGAGTTTCATTAAGTGTCGGCGCTTTTGATGTTTTGTCTATAAATTTAAGGAAATTCGCGATGGCGTTTGGCGGCTATATTTGCAAAGTGGGTAAGAAAATAATCTACATACTCAAACAGACTGACAATTGACAGAAAATCGCACAACATCAATGCCACTCCTGTAACAAAATGACAGAAAGGAACGGCTTTGTGGGTTAGATTTTTGCTTGTAAACAAATTCAAATAGTTCTAGTTACAATTTCACCCACCTATGCGACACCGCGAATTTCCTTGGGCGCCATGTTTGAAACCCATGTTACCGGCGATGTGAAACCAAGATCCGTATACATAAGGTTACCTCGTAAGTTGTATGTGAGGCCCGGGGAAAGGAGAGGGTGGATACACGATGACGCCGTGATGACGCGCCTGGCGATCATTCTCCAGTCAAAGAAATGTTCCACTGGCGCACTATAGATGACACCACCAGCATTTTCTATTGTTGTACGTTTGTAGTAGTAATATTTCCATAAGAGAATACTGCGGTGCCATCTATAGTACGCATGTGGAACATTTCTTTGACTATATAATTTGGTATTGCGGTATTCTGTTATAATAAAAAGAACTTGAAATTATATTTCAAGACACGTTCTTGTTGACAAAACATTAATTGAAAAATTTTCTAAATTAAGATTTTTGTAAAAAAATAAATATTTAGTCTGGGAGTACAAATCGCCATTTGTTTTTACATATATGCACCACTTTACTTATTAAACACAGCATACATGATGACGCGTTCGCGCTCTTTTTCTTGATTGGCTAAAAAGTTACGAGGCAACCTGGTATATACGGACCTTGATGTGAAACTACTGGATACTGGCTTGCACACATTTGTGTACGATTAGTACGTTATCTACTTCGCACCTTCGTAGGTATCGGCAGTTTTGTCTTGTATTACTTAACTGTTGAGTTGTGCTATTTGCTGTAAACCTACAATGGAATTTATAGATAATTTAAAGAATTGGGGACTGGAAGAATACGTTGTAGCTTTTAACAAAGAATTATAATAGAATCAATAAGGATTACCTATGACTACTCGCTGTATATGTATAGATAGTAAAAATATGATTGTCATAAGTATTCGATTTTATTGGCACTATTACAAGTATATTAGAGGTAAATAATAATTTGGCTACTACACATGTATCAAGGCAAAACTGTATGTTAAAACCAAATATCTTATTTTATTGGGACAAGTAAAGTGTTATCTTTTTTTCCCTAAAGGTGTTTATTCTTTTAATATATTATCGTAATTTGTTAGTAAAGGCGTAGACCTATTAACAAGCACTAAATAATTAACTTCACGTTAAGTTATGCTAAAATACGAAAAAATAGCAGAAATAATCCAACAAAAGAAATTTTACTAAGTTTTAATTTAAATTCTGTTAAACTTCCGCTATTTTGCCCATTAGTAGTTTTCAATAATTTAGCTATTGTAATTCGTTTAAATAAAACAGGTAATGTATTTAAAATAGGATAAAACTGCAATTGCAGGTCTTTATTGACAAGTCAATAAACAATTCGATAACGCAGAAATACTTATTCCCTTTTGTGTGGAGGTAGGCGGCGTATGCATATGGTGGGGATGGGGGATGGGTGAGTGGATATGGTAGGCTCTCTATCCATTAAAAAATCAGAAATGCAACATGCACTTCTAATTTTGGCATGAAAAATATTAATAATCCTTTCCTCGGTAATTGAATTAGTTTACATAATAGTAGATAATATTTGAGCTATTCATGCGCATTAATAGACATACGCAAAAACGTAAATATTATGATTAAATTTGATCGAAGTAAATATGCTAAGTTGATTCCTCAAAATTGTTTTGTTTTGGTTAAAGTCTCTATAAAAGAAAGCGATTGCTTTACAGTTCAATATTCCAATTAATATTTGTTATGCGACGCATTAAAATATTTAAATGTAAACAAAGATTCGTCAGTCATATCAAAATAGGAAAGAAAGGAATACTGCCCGTTATATTCTTTAAAAGGTAAAATAAGTATGAATGTATTTTGGAATAGCCACTTAATATTTCTTTTATTCCATCACCATATTTTTTGCAATGATTATTCATTATTTTTCCTGGCTAGAATTTATCTGTTTTTTAAGTAATAATTACTTAATTCATGCATGCGAGACACAACAGTATATGTACAGGTACAATCTTCTCACTGAAAGTGATTTTATTTTTTTTTAAATGTATTTAGTTTTATTTCTCTTGTCTATGTGAGATTACTTTTTTTTATATTTAGAATTGTTTTTTTTCCATAAAAATAGCAATTATGCATTGTATTACTACAGTAGTAGTTTAATACTCGCATGCGATTATTTGCACTTAATAGAATTGTATCATGTTATTACGAGTGTCGTTTGCCCTAGAAGTGAGCGCGTTTGTAGGGTATTGCTTGCATACACTTTCGTATAACATCGACTGACCCTAGGATAGTCGAACGTACTGTATAAGTATGTCTAATAGTGCTTATATTAGTGCTTATATTCTTATGGAAAGGTTAAAGCAACAATATTAACAAATGCAGTCAATTATAAATACATAGTTTTATTTTATACTTTAATTGTTTAGCTAACTTTAGCTAAGTACTTTAGGCATTTCATCTAATCTTTATTCATTTTGCCCATATCACTTCTTTTCTGTGCATATGTATATGTACAAACACTAGCTTTACAATGCATTCAAATTGTATCTTAAATTGTTTCAATGGTAAAATTTACACTGGTACTATATATTCAAGAACTTAAAATCATTTAAATTTTAATTGAGTTAATGGGTTTCTTTCCATATTCTTAAGTTAATGTTTTAGTTTATAAGAAATAAAATTAAATTTAGTTCCCTACATTTTACTATCCATATTTTATATGTTTATATATCGTACGACGTATTGTTTTATTTAACGTCTATAAACACATAAGCAGTAAATTTTACTGTGAACATACTTACATCTACTTTCATACTTCAATTTTAATGTGTCATCATTTCCCTCCCGTTCTATCTTGCTATTTCGTGGAATAGCGGTTTTGTGATTATCTCATCTATCCGCGAAAAAGGATGCGTACATACGTACTTGTATTCATACTAATTAAGACTCAAAATAAATTTCTATTTACACACCTACTCGCAAATTTGGGCTCAATCAAAATATGTGTTTAGTTTCATTCACCTTCAATATACGTAATTGGATTTTCTTTCAAATCTTTCATCATTAGATCCAATAAATAAATATACATATGTCACAAATCTATTTACGAAAAGCCGATTATTATGCAACTATATTGCGTATTGCAGGCGCCTATATGCCTAAAAGTTTTTATTAATTCAAAGCTAACTGCTTTATTTATTTTAATCAGCTAATTAATTAAATGTTGTATTCAAGGTAAAGTTTGTAGGTATGTTTGTAATCTAAACACGAATGCGTAAGCGATTTCTGTTTATAGCTAGAGGGAACAACAAACGTCAATATTTTCTTGAAATGCGATCTAATAGAGGCAAACAGCATTTCTATTTGAGATCAGTAATAGGAATAATGATGTTTGAATTATTTTTAATCCAACTAATAATACGATAACTTACTTGCTACATTACTCCAGCTTCAATTAGAGGATTTCCATAAATGATGTATTGTATGTGGTATCTACGTGCTTATTGCAATTCTTCCAAGTTTGTGTGTGTGTGTGTGTGTGTGTGTTTAAAAGTAATACGTACTGTAAATAGGCGTAACAGATGACTTGATCGATCCGCGAAAAATACGTGTTGTACAAACCTTCTAGTTGCAACGAATACAAGAAATACATATAGCTTAAATTTCACAGACAGGGAGTGCAGTGGTCGTCTTAATTAATGTCTCCCTCTATGACGAAGAGTTAGTAAAAAAATGATAGTGTGTTTAAACGATAATAAGCTTCGGAATACGCTTTCTATTTTATACCTGCACAAACCTACAGTCTATGATACCCAGAGACTGTAGTTTTGATATTCTTTCCGCCATAAGGAGAGGCATTAACTAAGACCGCTACTGTACATACATAACACGTTGACAAGCATCATCATGTTAGCTTATTCGGCGTATTTGTAAGTAGCCTTTCCTCCACTTTTTATTACCTACAAAATCCATTATTGTTTCCATGAATCGGTTTCATATAATTGCTAATTGAAATGTAATACCATTATTATTGAAGACTTGTTCTCGGTATTAGAAAAATGGCTTTCCTGTACCAAATGTAGTAGCGTCTATGGCATACTCACATTTTATGAATACATAAATAACTGGGCTTTCAAATTTTCACATTTGTAAACGAAAGCGTATTGATATATAAGAATAGCTTATTAATTCTTGGTTACTGCTTTTCGTAGTCATCGTAGAGTTATCTTTCTTGTTAAATAGGTTTAGTGGAATATTGGCTAGTTGATAATAAAACAGTTTCTTAAATTTTGTGGAACATTTCGACTAGTTTATCTAATCTTAATATTTTTCAATTACTAAAAATAGTTGCAAGAAACAATTTTTTATATAGCGAAAATTAATCGATTGTGATATACAGGGTGTATCAAATAAAAAAGTAAATTTTGCTTGGGTGTTAGCTACACGATATATAAAGCACAAACCCGCCGAAACCGGATTTCATCATTAAAAAAAAAAAGCAAAATTTAGAGCCAAAAATTCTTTAGTCCGGGCCTGATGCAAGGAAACATCATGTTAAGCACCCGCTAAACGTGGTATTATGTATAAATACATTGCACTCATTTAGTATTATTCTTAATAGTATGCCATAAGTTCATTTAACGTCATGCTGAATAAATAAAGGCCCTTGTAAAAATAGCAAAACTGAGGCATTTTAAAGTTCTTCTTTTTATAAAATAAACATTCCTTATTTGTTAAGAGCATTCTAGGTAAGTCTACAAAGTATTATTTTTAATATCCTGATAAGACGTTCGAGTTTCACTGGATATGCGATTTCAGTAGTTACAAAAAAAGTAAATATTTTTCTTTCGCTTTGTCGAATCGAAAGTTAGTTGTTAATAAACGGTCCCACATCATTCTTAGTTATTTCTTTTGGATTTATTTAATCAAATAACGCAAAATGAATTGAATCGAATTACACAGAAATAAATGTAGATACAGAAACTTTGCAAACACGCCTTTTTACTATGATGTCGCGCGAAAATGAATCTATTGTGTCATTTGTATTTCCTCCCGTCTCTCCGTAAAATAACACGATATCTGTCAATTCCTGCGTTGTGTAGCGCTGCATTTTTATACACATGCATTCCAAGCGGCGATCCACACAAAAGTAACAGCGGTAATGGCTGGATGATAGTGGTATGTGGGGGTATACTCGGGACAGCATTTAGGTTGCTTACAGGTGCGGCTTTAGCCCACGGCATTTACAAAATATTTTTTTTCTCGTTAATGCTTACAGATAGACCCCCTGTGCATTAAGACTTTTTGATCGTAAATGATTACAGCTGCTACATATTATTATATTTACCTCTATATCGGATACACCCTGTATACCTTGGTTGTTAATTGTTTTAAAGTTTTTCAAAACATTGCGTTGTTATATATATATAAAATTGTATATGGGACAACAACAATAACATATAAAAGTTTACAAGTATTTGAATTCATTTGGGAGATACGACTGACACGTAATTTTTTTTAAGATTTATTTTAAAGTAGGTACTGAAGAAATGTTTTTAAATGTTAAACAATAGAGATAAACCTGGAAAATTATAATACCGATGTATAGATTTTTGAAAGAAAGGCAATGTCAGTACGATCGTTTATACTATTTTTATCTTTTTTTATATAAATTATTTTCAAAATACTTCTAGTATAATAGTTTTTTCCTTAGCGAGAATTTTAGTGTTGTTAAAGTTAAATATATGACGATAGTTATTTTCATGGTTCTTTAAGGCTGTTAAATTTGTAGAAGAGTTATGATTTTGGAAACGATTTTTAAGATATTGTTTTGTGCAATGATAATAATGTCACAAAATTATATGCAATCCCATACATCAAAATATTATCTGAAAAAAAAATGATCAAATCATTAAACCTTATAAAATTCTACTTACATACAAAATTCCAGTGGCGGCTCGTGACAATATTAAGTGGTGCGCCCAATCTCCGGCCAACTTGAAGGAAAAATGCATTAAGTTCTTATCAGGAATACTTATTAACCTAAATATAAATACTAACGTAATTCCTTCGGAATCGCATATGTTTTGTCTTTAAACTGCACGTATGGCCACTTGTTTACATTCCCCCACCTAACTAACGTAGAACTATTCTGGTATTTTTCTGATTTTATATCGACGAAAACAACACAATACAGAGCACATGAGTTATTTAAGCAACGATCATTGAGTAAAATATAATGGATATTCTAAGCATAAGCGGGCGTATTTCTTACGAAGAATGGCAAACACATTATGATGTATTTTTTCAGAAATAACTCCGTTATTATATTTATTATTTCATTTTCAAAATTTTTTACCCCAAGAAAGATATAAATGGTAGTTCATTTTGATTTGAAATACTATAGTTGTTAATTTGCCATCCTAGAATAATACTACACTTTATTACTATAATTAATAAATATTAAATATTCTTAAACCCAATTTTTATTGCGCAGAAATGTCTATACCGAAGTCTGTTTGCGACGCCTCTCTGCATATGTTTCTACTTTCAATAGTCGATCTTCGACGGCTGTCTGACTCACACGCTTGCCTACCGTGATAGTGGCAGATCCTTCCCCCACAGTGCCGAGCACTGAGGTATACTGATGACACGTGACTCGATCAACCAACGGGCAGCGAGCCAAGATACGGCTGGCCCCACTTCAATGTAATTTTTGCGTATACTCCGACCATCCCCTCTTCCGCTAGCTTCGCGCCGGAACCTACAAGCATCTGAAATCGGTGCCATTCTAGACGTGGCCTCAGTTCGCCGCTTCTCTGGATAAATAACTACGAAGCGCATTTCGCCGTGTATGTGTGTACGTGTATTTATCGGTATTTTTACACAAAATAAAAGCTTTTTACTGATTAATTTCTTATTTGCAATGATGGGGCCATGGCACCCGTGGCTCTTTAAGAGGAGCCGCCCCTGCAAAAATCATAACACTCTCAAAACCTGTTTCACACAAAGAATTTATATATAAAATCCCGTACAGTAATTGCAAAGGTGTGTATGTTGGACAAACAAAACAATCTCTTAAACATCGTATCGAAAATCATAGACCTTATATAAATTTAACAGCTTTAAAGAAATATAAAAATAACCATCGTCATATATTTAACTTAAACAACACTAAAATTCTAAAAGATTAAACTAGTCAAAACGTTTATAAGATTTAAATTTAAGAAGCTATCTTATTATCATCCAGCCAATATTCCACTAAACTTACGGTTTCAACATCAAACATTTAAACAGAACAGCCTATATTTTGTTTGCATTTATTTTGTTACTAAAAAATTAACTTTTATTTTTCAATAAAGACTACCGTGATGCACTAAACTCTTTGTAATTTTCAACATGGAACCAGGAATCACAAATGTTGCACGCTTTTGTGTTATAGCATGCTACGACGCAATAAATTACACTTTCACAGTTCTTTCATAAAAAGTAATTAATTGGAACCTCATGAGAGCAGTGCCTTAATTTGAAAGACACCGATTCCAGTGAAATAATAATATATTCGAAAAAAAAAAGCCGAGAGATACTGCCAGTACTGAATATACGATAAAGCTGGTAAGTAGCAAAATTGCTACACCAGAATTATTATCCTCGGAAACAATGATTAAATCTATATGTATGTAGTATGTACATATATGGCACTCGATCAATTTTTCGTCTCCTATTTTATCCCATTTACCTTAGTGACTGAGTACTGCTTGAATTATTGTTATTTTCTTTGGCATGACACATTTTCTTTTGATTTTGTTTGTGTATCATCTTTTCTGTCATTTTTTGCGCTGTACTTTATTTAGCATGGTCCTGTAAATGGTGTCGTCTGTTGAGCAAAACAATAGCTGTGTTCGCAAAGGAATCACAAACTAGTCAAAGCCAATCAGATATTGTGAAATCTGTTTCAGAAAACTGTTTCGGATTTCTTTAAGCCAATCGAGTCGCGTCTGACTAGTTTGTGATTCCTCTGCGAACACAGCTAATATTATCGTTATTATTTCTCTGTATACCGACTTGAAAAGCTAAATATGCTAAAAGTACTACTACGACGTTTACGAGATCCCAATGGAAAACAAATTTAATTGGCTTTTTTTTACTACAGAAAATATAAAATTTCAAATAATTAAATGAACGGTGATCGTGGATTCGCACCAAAGAAAGAACGAGTATTCGGCAAAAGCGCCCGGCTTTGAGACTTTTATTTCCTTTGATGACCTTCTCAGCTCACATATACTACGTCAAACACCAAATTGGATAATTGTATTGACATTCACTGAATAGATTTTAAAGTATAAAAACAATTCAATTTACAACAAATCGCCTTTAGTTCTATACAGTAGAAAAACGTACGAAAATTATATACTGCACAAGCTATCTCAACTATACGCTATAGTTATATAAATCGTTACATACTTATGTAGCTTCTGCTTGCAGTGGACCTGGTTTCTGCAGGATGTATGAGTATATATACAGAATTATGAGTAGCATGGTCAACTTTCGTGTGCGCGCCAGGTCAGTACTAAGTTTCATATATTTGGCATTAACGTTTACCTAACACCAGTATGCAATACAGTGTTGGGAAAGAGCAAAATTATTTATTTATTTAACTATATATATATATAATATATTTAAGTATATTTTACCTTATATAAGTAGCAGAAGTGCTATAGGATTGCTGAAAAGTTTGTAGGATTAAGTGTTTAATTTTTTTTTCTCACTAAACCGCTTTCGTCGCGATGATAAAACATACTTATATTTTGAAAAAGACCGCTCAACATCTACGGATATAACACAATAATCTTTATACGGAGTATATTACTAGATAACGGGTCAGATGCATCACCACTAATGTGTAGTCCGATTTGTGCCAGCCAGCACAATAATAATGTATATCCAGGAATTCACCGATGTACCTTTTTACACTATGAAACAATGGTCGTTTTCTGGGATTTTCTACGCCCGACATTGTATTACATTAACAATACGTAAAACGTTAACGGAGAATTGTACTATCTCGCATCAAGACTCGACTAACGCTGATACTAGACACAGGAATTAGAGGGAGTGTAAGCAGACACCATTCTAATTATGAGCTGATATTGATATGTGTTATTTAAACGAGTATTGGATAGACTGAATTTTTTTTTGGAAAGTTTAGAATAGTCATAGACATTAGTCACAGTTATACAGTGCGTTTATGATGAAAGGAACAAATTGGTTTAAAATTGAGGTAAGGCTTAGTATTTTTAGTTGCGATTTTAAAATAAAGGAATAAATTCAGGTAATTATTTTGCAGAAAAACGATTGGACACATCTATTAGTATTTTTATGCAAATTTTTTAACATAAGAAAATTATATACAGGGTGTCTAAAGAAAAACATACGCAATCATCATTTTTTTTTTAATGGAACAACCTGTCTATTGTGCCATTCTTGAATTGTGCGGAAAATTCAGAACATTTTTTTTGTATATCATACCACATCTCTAAAATGAGTATTTTGTGGCAATAAAAATCTCTCACCAGCCTTTAGTTTGTCAGTGTCATTTGGTCAATTTTACGCGTCATTTTAAAAATGCATTCAACTGTGAAAGAATGTATTGAAGTTCTTATTATGAATTGTTTGTAAAGTGTGCTTACCGTTTCTTAGAGTTATATCTACGTTAATAACATAGCAAATTTGGAGTCTCTACTTGCAGTATTAACCGAGATATTAATTTCTCAATGATGCAATGATTATGACTAAAAAAAAAGAAAAACTTAAATAACTCAAAAACGGCAACATGTAGCTATAGGAATAGCTAATGAAAACTGACGTATTTATAGTTGTAGAATCCAAAAATGAATAAAAAACTATATCATTCTATTTAAAATAAGAAAGTTGACATCCATTTCCGGTCAATCGGAAGTGATATTTTGGTTAAGGTATTTTACATTTATAGTTCCGATCGAACAGATACTGGTGCCAAAATCTCAAATATAAGTAAATAATAGAACATCATAAACTTTTAATGAACCAGTTACGTGAAATACCCTGTATACCTTAGAAAAATATACCAGCCAAATCTATGCAAGAGTCGATTTCACTAGCTTATCCGGTTATAGCTTTTGTCTTTTTAACCTTTGAATTTATTTAAATGCCTAATGGTTGGCGTAAAACTATGCTGAACGTAATATTATCTATTTTATTGGACACTAACAGTTTTACTAGCGTTTGATCGTTAACGTGAACTTAAAAAACAGAAGTTGCTTAATAAACATAAACAACATAATAATTTAGTCGACATATTAATGCATATTATCAAAGTAATTGTAATTTAACCCTAACAACATTTTTGGGCTAACTCCCTGTAACCCAAAAATATTATTAACACGGAAGCATCAAATTGTAATCATTTCAAATGTGCGGGACTTAGGTACATATAGTACCAATAAAAAAAAATAGAAGAAAAATCAGAATCTACATTTTTTTTCTACTTGAAACTCAGTTACTTACTGACTACTCAACTTACAATTTTCGAAACTTTAAATGGGTTTTTCTTAGAAACTTGTTTCTGCATATTACGTAGGTACATACCTTATTGCAGCGAACGTCAAATATATGTAAAACTGAAAATTATATTTTATTTATCAAAGGGTAGAAACTTCAAAGCCGCCTATATGAAGAAATAAATTGCTTTATATCACAAAATGACATGGTGTTGTTATGTCATTAATATTTACTACACTTCTTCTTTCATGTAATTATATCTTATCCCGAGGGGTTAGATCAGTTTTAGTATGTTGTTGCAATATTGGCGGCCCATAAAATTTACCGCGACGGCAATGTAATGCATATTTTCTCGATCAAAGAGGCCAATCCGCGACTAGACAGCCGAGGCGCGGGCCGCGGACGTGTCAATAAAAGTTAAAACCAAAGTTGAATATCTATTCTATGAACTGGTTAATTCTGTACCCTGATCAACTAAAGAAATAACGTTTCCTTTGTGATTTTGTGGTACAATGGCATTATAATTTAGATATGTAGTACGACAATATTCAGGAAAATAAATAACACTAAAATAATGTACCAAATTATACTGTTTTACCATATCATGTTGCTGTTACTTTATTGCATATTTACTTTAGAATAATAAAATAAATAAAATGAGACACATACTTATAAATAAAATTATCCATTACAATTAACAAATAAAATTATAAAACAGACTACATAATTTTTTAATGTAGTAACAAATGTCTTGCAATTCCGTACATAAATAATTCATCTGGAAGAATTAATTCTGTACTTAAACATAACCAAATTAATATGGTAGGGCTATATAGAAATACAAACAATTTAGCATTATGTTTCGCTAAATTAAAATCCATAACTCCTTTTAATAAAAATTCAAATTTAATATATTCTATTCCTTGCAAACATTTTAACAGCGTGTATGTTGGTTTAACTAAACAATATTTAAAAATAGATTACAAAATCATAGAACTTGATATAACAGCATTAAAAAGAACATGATTCCCAATTTAAACTTTCATTTTAATAACACCAAAATTTTTGTTAAAAAAATATTATATTACGTAATATCTTAGAAATGATCTACATAAAGAAAAATAAAAACAGCATTAAAAATCGTACTGACATATCTTATTTATCAAAAATACATTCCTCCATATTTTAGTTTTTAATTTTCAGTCTCTTTTTAAAGTAATATTTATGTTTTTACTGTTAAATTATAAGAAAAAAGTGTTTAATATGTTTTTAACATACAGATTGGTCTTCTTGTGCTTCAATAATTTCGTTTATTTATATATTATCCGCACAGGAGGTAAAAGTAGACACTTAGCAATGAAAAAAAAGTTTAGTATTAGGTAATTCAATTTGCAGAAGAAAGTAATTTGAAAATCAGAACCACAACATTCGAACAAAAAGACATCTACAAAGAGACGTGAATTTCATCGGATGGACGAACTAAAAACCGAGTTGGTCACCTCTTAATAGGAAATAAACACCAACTAGAGATTACAGATATACGAACCTGCGGACGTAAACTGCGATCATATGCTAGTCATAGCAAAATTTAAACAAAAAATGATAAGAAAGCCAACGACAAAGATATCACGAATATATAACACTGAAAAACTTTCCAACGAAGACATGATACAGAAAATAGAACAAGAATTAAAAAAGAAATTAAATATTGCTAAGCAGGAAGAAGGATTGAGAACAAATAGAGAAAGCGATTCAAGAGTGCTTGCAACATGTGCAATTTAAAGAATTCAAAAGAAACAGAGATTGGTTCACAGAAAGCTATAGAGGAGTGAAATCGGACAAGTTAATTGGTGGATAGACCAACTGAGAAACCTAGAAAAAGACACGGCGAATTAAGAAACCTGAGAAACTTTACAAACAAGAAAAATGGAATCATACATAAATAAGAAATTGAAAGCAATAGAAAAAAAAACACGAAAACAGGGAAATAAGGAACTTTTACCAAGGCGCAAAAAACAAATAAAACAAATAGGACAGAGAGTTCCGCTGCATCTAAAGAATAAAAACGGAGATTTAATAGGAAATATTGAAGAAAATTAAACAGGAGGGGGAAGGGAATATTTTGATGAAATCCTAAACACTGTGAATTGTGAAAAACACAGCCAGGATCTAGGAGCTACCAAACGGTGACAAACGGGAGGCAATAGAGAAGCCAATAGTTAGTTCCGAACAAATTCTGAGGTCTGCATTCTCTCTTCATTGATTTTATGAAGAGCACGACTCAATAAATAGAGAGAAGAAAAATATATGAAGTAATGCAAAAGTTGAACATCTCAAACAAATTAATTAGACCTACAAGGATGACAATGACAGATACGCGGAACAAACAAGTAACAAAAGAAAGATATCGTACCGTTTCGAGAGGAAAACTGAAGTTAGACAAGGATTATCTTGGTACTATTTAATCTAGTATTAGAAGCAGTTTTCAGAGAGCGAAATACAAACACAAGTGATTAACTAAGCAATTGCCTATGCAGACAACGTAGCAGTAATAAGTAATCAGATTAAAAAAAAAACTAGAAAAAATATTCAGCAGAATAGAAAAACCGCAATGTTATGCGGGCTGAAAATTAATGAGCATAAAACAAAGTACTTAATAATTAAACAAGCCACAACAACTGAACAAAGATATAGTCAATTCGAAATAAATACAAGAAGTTATAGTTTTGAAAAGTAAGTCATTTTGAATGCTTGGCGGGTACGATTGCATATCGCAATGAAAAGGAGAGAGAAATAGAAAAAAAAAAGAATAAACAAGGAAAGCAATCCAAGTTTCGTGTACGGGTGTGAAGCGTGGGTGTTGACGTAAAAGAAAGAAATTAAAATAAAAGTCTGGGAGAGAAAAATGTTAGGTAGTATTTTTGGGGGAATTAAAGGCAGAAGAAGGCGGTTCGAGAAGAAAAACATAGTTCAGGGTGTTAGGACTTGAGATGGAAAGAAAAAAGAGGGCAAAAAACCGAAATAAACCGAAGAAGAAATTGCTAAATGCAGTGACAGCAAACTTAAGAACTTTGGGAATATTACACCGTAAAAGTGCGTCACAGAACAAAACTCAATGGAGGAAAATTGTGAAGAATATTGAGGAAGTGGAATGATAAAATAAAGCCATACACACTAAAAAAATAGGTAATTTTTTTCTTGGTGAAAATTACTTTTTTGATAATTTTCCGCATTGAATAGAGGTAAATGTACAGAAATTTAAAAAAAAATCGAAATGTTAGAGATCATCCCATAATACATATATTTTACGTTACTATTAATGGGAATTTTTTTTTTTCTTAGAAAAAAATCTTTAAAATTGTGATATTACTAAGAAAAATAATAATATCTCTTACGAAAAACAGGACATTTCTTACAATTAAAATTAAAGTTAATTATGCAAGTGGTGAGGAAAAAAGTGAATTTGAAAAAAAAAATATTTCACGTAAAGAAATTTGAATTTGATATAGTAACGTAAGAGTAATATTACTGTTTTCTTTCAAGGGATCAAACTATTTCTTTAAAATAATATCTTTTATCAGTCAATTACCTTAACAGCAAAAACAAAGTATTTTTTGGACATGTGATATCAAGTACGAAACTATTTATTTTATACAAAGGTGGTACAGTTACAGACAAAGTACTAGTACATTTACGTCAAAATTGTATTACTTAAATCATCACGCCATAATGCTCTAAACATAAAACAGCAAAGTCTTCTGACCTATTGTAGCAAATACGTTAAACATATTACAGAAATTGCCGCGAAGTAAGCGGTTCTCCTATTTTACTACACTAGCTTTTCATGTCCGAATGAAATAAAGTGTTGCTTGTATTTTACTTTTAAACAAGTAAAACTTGTATGGAAATTATCACTATCTTAGAAATTCTACTTGACTGAGTATTCCAGACTACATGAAAAAAAACCTTGGCAAAATTGATTATAGTTAGAAGTATTACTTCTAAAAGTAAAATACCTGTACGGTTTTAAGGGCACAAAATTGACCCAAATTGGTACCGGAATTTCACTAAAGAATAATTAATAAAAAAAAATCTCACAATTTGAAAATGTAAAAATAAAAGGTCGAAACGTCACGTAACTAGTTAAAACATCACAAAAGATTTTTTTTGCATTTTATTGTAAACCATATTTCAAAGAAGAATTAAATAATATTAATTATTATTTAATTCTTCTTTGAAATATTGTATTGTCTAACAAATTACTACACCAAGCATATATTTATACACTTATTTTATCTGAAACAAACCGACCTAAAAATAGGAGAGCTTTTCCGATGTTAATTTATTTTAGGAACACCGACCATCGGTAATTGAAATGGATTCAAAACAAAACAAAACTAGAACAAAATGTAATTTGTTTGGTGGAAACGAAAGTTTTGGGTTTATCTCACCTGCGTTTCTTTTTTTTTTTTTAAACAAACCAAACCTAAAATTTTTCTAATCTGCTTGGCGAAAGAAGATTTTTAGGTATTCCGATGATAGATTTCTGTTTCAAGGCAGGGAAGAAATTAGTTAAACTTGTGTGAAAATCAGCTTTTATTACAAGAAATTACAATCACGCAAATACTTTTCTTTCGTTAAATTAGATCTGGCATACCTATATTAATTTTAGTTTTAGTCAGGTACAACAAAAAAAAAACTAGAAAAAAAACACGCAATAGTTGATGATTTAACCCTTACCAAATCTATGCTAACATGTCCGCGATATCTCATTGTTTACGCTAGGCATTTGTTATTCCATCTCATTACTTATTTATATCAAAACCCTGGATTCTATATTTATACATATGACATTGATAGCAACTTATTTCATTCCCTATTGAATATTTTAAGATGCGAAACGAATCTTGATCTTCTTATGTTGCCTAATACCTACCCACTTGAATTTTTCTTATGTTCGCAAATGTCTCTTGATATGTATCGCACGATCACTCGAAGGTCGATCCTTTTTCTCCAGTTTAAAAATACACCTCAAAATCATCCGGTAATAATAATGGGCTTTGAACATTCAATATCTCTGCTCTTAAACGACGTAATTCACTTGTATAATGTGTTGCTTAATTACTTAATCAATGTCAAATGTGCTGCATGAGAGACGTATTTTCTTCACTAACAACTAATATTTATTCTTATACCTCTACATATCCGTGCACACACATGTGAATGAGAAACAACTTTATTTTGCACTTAGATTTATTCAAATATTTCACAGTTACTACGCAACATCGTTTTACATATGCATGTGGATTGTTGTAAACTATAAAAAAATTGACCTCCTACTTGACACCTATAGTCTACTGGAGCAAATACACACGTGCACTATTTTCTTCTCTCGTAATTTGATTGACTTGCGAATAACTTTTAATCCTAAGGGGCTTCTACATCTTGTTTCACTTTAGAAACGAAATTATAAAGTTGCGTGTGAGCTTTCTCCCAAAGGAAATTTTTCCTTGTCGTTGGCTTGATGTCGGTCGGGAGGTCAGAAATTAAATTAGTTAGGAGAGCAATTTAAAAGATTTAAAGGTTAAATGTAATTGACGCCATATATTTTTCCATTCGCTAATTCGATGATAGGGCGATTGGGGAATTTATGTCCTTACCATGACCAAAGCATCATGAGATTTTAGATATATTAATTGACAGTTAATTTATCGAAACAATTAAAAAAGAACCACTTAATTCGTTTTTAACAAATGGTTATTTTAATATACCTATAAGGAACATGGTAGATACTTTTTATAAAAGTTTCAAATTTGTTTTGATTTTTTTTTATTTTCTCTCATACAGAGCAGCAATGTATTTTTGTTCAGCATTTCAGATGGGTAAAAAATCAGTGTTACAAATAATGTTAATAATAAATAATAATATTACCCACATTTGTAGCAAATACGTTAAACATATTACAGAAATTGCCGCAAAGATAACGGTTCTCCTATTTTACTACACTAGCTTTTCATACCCGATATAAGTTTTCTACGAGGCAGACGTAGCTATCAAATATTTAGCTATTACTTTCGAGATAAATATTTTTTAGGAACTGTTATCACAACACAAAGAATTTTTTTTTGCATTTTATTATACACCATATTGCAAAGAAGAATTGAATAATAATTAAGTATTGGCTAACAAATTACTACATCAACCAAATATTTATACACTTATTTTATCTGAAACAAACCGACCTAAAAATAGGAGAGCTTTTCAGATGTTAATTTATTTTAGGAACAAAAAGTCCACCGACCATCGGTAATTGAAATGGATTTAAAACAAAAACAAAACTAGAACAAAATGTAATTTGTTTGGTGGAAACGAAAGTTTTGGGTTTGTCTCAGCTGCTTTTTTTTTTAAACAAACCAAACCTAAACTTTTTCTAATCTGCTTGGCGAAAGAAGATTTTTAGGTATTCCGATGATAGATTTCTATTTCAAGGCAGGGAAGGTTTCAGAATGTGGGAAGGTTTTGAGGGAGATCTTTAAAACAAGAAATATTAAACGTAACTACGTCAAAAACCGAAGAAAAAAAAACATCATGAGAATGAAATAAACAGTAGTATTGAAATTTTTATATTACGAATGTATTCTGATTGACTGAGCACTCGGCTAGAAAAATATAAGGGCTGTCCGAACATGCAGTACGCGAACGGTTCGTGATCACGTGAAGCAATCAGAGAATAGATTGGAGTTCCCGCGAACTGAAATGCGTTGCCTGATTGGTTCACATGATCGTGAACCGTTCGTTAACTGCATGTTCGAACAAACCTAATAGTTCTCAATGCATATGAGCACATGTTAAACAGACAAGACGCAGGTCCTGCATTTAGACCCATGTACGGGGTGGTCCAAATCTAAACGTATTTCTTTGTTATGATTTAGCAATTACGAGCTGATAATTATTATATTTCCAAAAATTTGCAAGAAACTAAAAAATGTAAAAAAAAAACCACACACACCGCAGTAATGGAAAATAAAATAAAAATAAAAGTACCTACGTAATTAAATAAGAATAATTCTCAGTGCATTAATACTTTTATACCGTATATCGCATCATTAGAAGATGTTTATTCTCATTATATTGTATGTATGAATTATACTTACTGCATTAGCCACTCGATGCTAATTGCAGCATGTAGTCATAAAATTTAGTTGTACTTTAGAATAGGAATTTTTAAGAGATATTTAAATTATCTCATTGTACATTTCTGCTTTTTTTTATTTGATTTCATAATCTTTATTATTCCACATTATACCGCCCAAACACATGAGTTAAAACTGAGTTAATGACCGCCTTTAGTATTGAAGACATATAATTACGACTGTATGTCTGATACCTAAGAAATATGGAAATCCTATTAACATAATATTTTTTCAACACCAGTCAATAAAGAAAACAACTTACAGTTTATGTAAACCTGATAATTAGGCACTTGGCACCAAAAAAATAAAAGCTGTCATTAAAATTGCAATTAAAGACAAATGTGGTTTAGTATACAGAGCATCAGAAAAATATTGTTGACGGTATTATCATTTACACGAGGACTTATTGATTGAAATTAAATAGAGTTTAATAGTTGAATAGTTTAATAAATATTGTAGTGCAAATTAAGATATTTAACAATAACGCTTTGATATTTATGAGTGGTTTAAAATACTATTGTTTAATGATACTCAAATTATTCATGATAACTTAAAAAAAAACATTAAATACTAGTTTTAATTTGTATAACGCTAAAATTGATCAATATTTACTGAAAATTCAAATATATTTCGCGAAATATCTCTAAATCATATAAAGAAATAAACAAAAGGCCAAGGTGAATAACTGATACAATGATATATGCACCTATATTATATGACTGTAATGTACTGCATACGTATATATATAGATGTTATTAGAGTTATTGCCAAAATTAAGCAATACAATTACATAATATATGTAAAAAATGTTTCAATATATTTAAATATGTTCATTATCTATCGCTAAAGCTTTCAAAACAAAATTTTAGATTTTTGTTTCGTTCTTGGTTACCTACTGCTACTCATGTTCTCAATTTCTAGCAATCTCATCACCTACTTCGGTATGCGATCGTATACGGAATATTTGTACTATGTAGTAATCCTATATGTAGTAAAAAAGTTATCGAAACCGAATCTAGCTTTTGCTTGATTCTACCATTGCAACATAAGAAGATTCTACTATCTGAATCGAAACTTACTCTCCTTTTACCCAGCGCTATTACATACACGTACGGGTGTGCGATTTAGCAATTCTACATACTTTATATGTGCGAAGTCTGAGTCCAGCCGTTTTTTGCCACCACGACGTATTTGCTATATTTACAGCCTATCCTTTTTCAAACTTTTGGATTGTAACATACGATATTCATTACGTAAATCAATATTTAGAACCCAGTAGCATAAAGATATTTAATCCCCACAAGTAAACTGGATGTGAATCACCAATGCATACGTTATTTACACATTCCGTGATATGTTACTGTTTATCTTACGTACCGTTAATCATGCCGAACAAATACGTGCAACTTTGCGGTCGATTTGGCGTCCGCAACTGAGAAAACCCATAAGGACAGGCAAGATCTGACGCTCAGGTTGCGGAAGTGAAACTGTGGTTTCCGTTATTGCCCTAGATGTGAAAGATACGCAAATATTCTCTTTCATTTTCTGGTAAACTTGACCGTATAAATACAAATGTCTTTATGTTACTATGATATAAAACATGCTGATCATTTTTCTTTGTGCAACTGTTGCATGCATATTATCAATAATTAATAAAACACGAACAGTTAACATAAGAAGAAAACGTGAAATCAATAAACTGATTAATAACTATGAGAGAACCCGAATTAGTCGAAATATTGTAATATTGCGAAATATGTCACAAGAAATTTGGAATGTTATAAACAGCAAGCTTAAAAGCAAAAGCAAAAATCAAAACGATACCATGGTGATTGATTAATGTAAACGGGTTTAGCGGCCAAGAACCTTAATATCTTTCCGAAACACTTCTCTATTTAATTACGTTAACGGAAATTCTCTATTTCAACTAATGACAATGGCATACATACACAGTTGTAAGTCATATAAATAGCAACAAAAATAATGTATATTTAATGGCTACCACGGTTGACGAGATAATGATTATTTGTAACAGGCCAGAAGCACTACTCTTTTGAAAACTCCCAAGAGAGTATCTTAATATATTGTTGAAAATGCAAAAATCAAATTTGATGCTAGGGAATTAACATTACAGGTTGCCAATGCTTATTAGGTGTGAATTTTGAATTTGAAATCGAGATTGTATTTTTACTTTAGTATTTTAACGTTTTAATTTCTTTTTTCCGGTAGTTTTGATACTAATTTATGGATAATAAGAACAACGGGGACTCATACTACAAAGGTTTCACAACAAATTGTTAACAGTTTATTACCTGCAAAATCTTCGGATGGCTATTAGAAAGAATACGATTTATTTAAAATATGGTGTAACGAAATTCAGTGAATGATTATAATGAGCATGTATTATTGGCATATTTTGAACTAAAAGCTAGAAATTTAAAATCTTCTACGCTATGGTCGATATATTCTATATTAAAATCGACATTAAATATTACAATATAAATATCAACAGCCATACAAACCTTTCTTAAGAGGAAAAAAAGGGAATATTTGTCAAAAATCATTGAAATGGAGAAAAATTAATTGTTTTTCGCGAGGCCCAAATAAGAACTGTTTACTGATAAATTTTGTATTGCATATTTATCTACATATCATTTTGATATATTTTTTAATTTATGTAGGTCTAACAATAGACATGATTTACTAAATCTAAAAGTGAAGATATTAAAAACAGGGGTGATGTGATTAGACGAAACAAAAACTCAAACTGCATGTATTACGGAGCCTCCTTAAATCGATAAAATAATTAAAAAAATATTAATAAAGCCAGAAAGAGATATTAAAAAAAATATTTGTTTATTCAAAGAATAAAAAATGTAGAAAGCAGTGCAGGCATCTGCACATTCGACAAAATGTGCCTTACAAAGTGGTTAGTTTTTTGAAATCACAGAATCCGACACATTGCGTAGGGCAGAGTTTTCGGCGCAGTAGTGCTATAATATTAGCAGGTTATGAATACAACATTAAAGCGAAATGAAGTCACGTGCTGAAGATTACATTGAAGATTCACTAATAAAAAAATTTCAGCAGCAAATCAACTTATTTCTTAACCGAATATCTTAATATTCTATTCTTGTACTTTGCTCCTGCATTCGCAGAACTGGTTTGAAAAGTCTACATGTGACAACATTGTTGTATATTACGTAAGTTTGTATTGATTTGCGCGGCAATTGAGCTTGCACACAAAGTTATAAAGGTTTTAGAAGAGACTATAGTATACTTTGGAAGGGTAACGCATATTAGCATATCTTTCTTCCGCGGTGTTGCAAGAATTCGCTGACAATACAGCCAGTTTCCATAAAATAAAACTTGTGTATTATTTGATATTTTCTATTTACGATGACAGTTGCCTGTATATATACAATATATTACGGCAAATATACATTTATTACTACTAAATATTTTTTTTCGAGTTGTATTACATCTTGACACTAAGAGATAGTCGGAAAGTATTTCTTCGCGCTGTTTGGAGGAACCATTTCCTTCAGTTAATTTATTGAAATAATAATATTAATGACTACTATATTTACCAGTATATATGTACATATTTGAACTTTGATTCTGTATTGATTCTATCACGACAAAGTTTTTATAACACTCTCGAGAAGACTTCGCACTATTGCAGAAATCATATCGTTAGTGTTAAACAATAAACTTTCGTTAAATAACAAAAACTTTGTAACATCAATTATATCTACAGTGTGTGTCATGACGAGCTTTCATTACAAATGTATGGAGAAGTAAATAAGGGCGAGGTTTAAAAGTTTTTATGGTAAGTCTGTGGATGTAGGTCAGTTTAGCTAAATTTTTTCGACCGGAAGTAGTTGTCAATCTTATTATTGCAAATGGAAAGATTTGTGTTATGTAATGGTTCAGGAACTTTTAAGTTGCTTGCAGTTGATACAATAGATTTTTTCATTTTCATTTCTAAATAATTTCTGTCAAATAGGACATCTACTTCCAACAATGAAATTAAGAAATATTAAACTGACTGCAGGAAGAGAGAGGGCAAAATGAAGGAGCTTCAATTTGTGGTAACTCATTCTTTTTTAAATAACAACTCCTAACTTTCTATGCGCCAATCGATTGTTCGTCAAAAAATACGTATAAATGTCAAAAATCGTTTTTAGCTGAAATGAATACTTTAGGAAATATTTTAGAAAAACCGCAGCATAATGATCACAACTACATGGTCGGTTCTAGGTGGCTATGATTGAAAAAAGTCAATAATTATCACCTATAATAAGTAAATAGCATAGACAATGGCAACACCATATCGGTCTTGTTTAATATCTATTCAAAATGAGTAACAGGAAATTAAGAAATTATTCAAAAAACAAATAATCAATTGATGCATTTATTTTTACAAATGTTAATCGAAAATTCTACCGCCCTGCTCTAATCATGCCGTTATCCTGCGCAGTAAATGTTTGTGTGTTGCGCAGTGAACTGATTCTGCGTTTAATTCATTTAAAGTTCTTACTCTAAACATATCTTCTCCCAAAGTAACTACATTGTTCGACCCTGGCTACCTAGAACTGCCATATGTAATGATTATGCTGTGACAGTTTTTCTAAAATATCTCCTAAAATATTTATTCCAGGTAAAAATGGTTTTCGACATTTAGGGTGGGTTTATAAATGTAAGGATAAAAGTGCAAGGTAAGCAACTGACAGATATCGTAAACTGACAGGTAAAGTTTTATACCTGCTTATCATTATATTTTTAACTCTAAGTTTAGTGTCTACAGGATTATTAATAGTTGGTAACACTCACGGGTAAATAATGCGTTAGGATTGGTTAGCAGAAAATAGATTGACGTCTTGTAGTCTCGTTTGATATTTTACACATATGACATAGGGATAGGTTTGTTTACGAATTGCCTGCGATATCACGCTTATTTTATCATGGAATATATATTCTGGATTATTTATTAAGTGGTGATGAAGACTGAGACATTGCACGCTTATTAAGACATGAACGACGGCCCTACACAGTAAGACCGAGAATTGATCATTGGTATGATAATGGTATGTGGAAGAAAAGATTTCCTGTTCTAGCATCCAAAATAAGACTACAATTGTATACAACATTAACAGTAATAGTGGCAACAGCTGTGTTACATAATATAGCTATGTATTTATTTCTGTAAATAAACAACGGTTTTCGATGCTTTCTTTAATTTATATTAATAAACAATAATTTTGTAAATATAAGCAATATCACATATTAAGCTAAATTCAAATCCTGTAAATAACTAAATAACAAAAACAAAATTGCTATTTTCATAAATAAAAAGTATACAAAAAAAAATAACTCCATTATTATGAATTTCGTGTAATATTTTCAAATATTTGTCTTATAATTGGTTAACTGCTTATATTTGTAGGTTATGATCACCGATGATAATATGATCATCAAGCATCTGATGGATATCTGCATTACCTATCAAAAAAAGTGCTAGACAAATTTATCTTCCATATAACCGTTATCTAGCAGGTAATTGCACATGATAAACGGTTTAGATTATTTATCTTTCTGTTACTATTTTTTCTGTAAGTTAATTTATTTATCCTTGCATTGATAAACGCACCTTTATACGTATTTTTTGGACGGGCAATTGATTGGCCCGATGAAAGTTAGAGATTGCCATAAAAACAATGAGTTACCACAAATTGAAGAACTTTGGTTTTGTCCCTTCACTTCCTGCAGTCAGTTTAATAGTTCTAAATTTTATTGTTGCAAATAGACACCCCGTTTGATTAAATTAAAGGCAAATCGAGCACTGTCAGATATACTGATAACTAACACATGAAATACAAATAAACTTCTGTCTCACAACAATTTTTAATCTTCACACTATGTATTACATTTCATTAGCTATCTTAACATCATCAGGTGTACAAGTATAATGTCAGAACAACAAATATGTATATATAGGTTACAAAATTAAGCTTCAGGTTATTATCTTCAATAAATTGGAGGAGTGTTCAATATGTATTAAATAAGCTATTATTATGTTTTTTCATATATAGCTTCTCACATATTAAGATTTTTACAATCTGAAGGCTTAATTACATCTAAATCATTAATTGAAAAAATACTGTACTGTATTAACAAAATGATATTTGCCTTTTTGGTTATATGTCGTAATATTAGTTATTAGTTATGGATTATTTTATATTTTACATTTTATATTTTATCATGGATAAGAACATTATTATAATGCATATTATCTGCTGTACCATATATAACCAATAAATCTCTATAATTATTATTATTATTATTATATGCTAAAGCGGATTTATCAACATTATGATTCTTAACATGATATAAATGTTCTTGAAATCTAATCTCCGTATTCCTCTTTGTTTGACCTATGTATACTTTTTACAAACACTGCATTTGATTTTATAAATCGTAGAACTTTTTTAAAATCAATAACTTCAATATTACATTTAATATGTTTCTTAAAGTATTAGAATTTTGAAAAATCGGACTAAGATTGTATTTTTTTACGCACGTTTAATATCTAGTGAACCCATAATTTATTAAAGTTAAACCTGCAAAACTTTTTCTCTGTTAGTTTCTCTGGAATAAGTGTAGCTATATTTCTTAATGACCTCTTATTTTCTAACTTCTTTTTAATTTTATCTACCACACTTTTCTTATAACAATTAATTTCTGCTACATGGCATATATATTCTAACTCTTTCTTAAAATTATCTTCCGCAAGTATACATAGGTCAAACAAAGACGAATGCGAGATTAGATTTAAAGAATATTTATATCGTGTGAAGAATCATAATGCCGATAAATCCGTTTTAGCATATCATCTTGTTAATACAGGACAAACTTTTTCAACTAATGACAAACAACAAACAACACTTAATGTAATTAAGTCTTCAAATTGTAAAAATCTTAATACGTAGGAAGCTATTTATATGAAAAAAACACAACAATTGTTTACTCAATACAGATTTAACACCCCTTAATTATAAATATTTATAATTTATTGAAAATAGTAGTCCCGAAGCTAAATTTTGTAACCTAGACATACTTATTATATATACATATTCGGTAATCTGACAATACACTTGTACACCTGATGATGTTAGCGTAGCTAATGAAATGTGCATAGTGTGAAGATTAAAAACTGTTGTGAGACAGAAGTTTATTTGTGTTTCGTATGTTACCGGGAAACGTTACCGGAAGTCGAAAATATTTTAGCTAAACTGACTATCACCCACAGACTTATTATAAAAATTTTCTCGCATTTATTTACTTCTCAACAAACTTTTAATGGAAGCTCGTCGTGACCCACACTGTATGTAGAATTTGTATATATTTAAATTCGTCCTTGCCTAGCCCACATTTAAAATTTACTATAGAAAATATTTGGAATGTCTAATCTTAGTTGTTTTCCGTTCTACTAATAAAAGAAATATTTTTATTCTTATACGAATTTGCATATTTCTATACAAGTACATAGCTATACCAAAATAAATACATTAAATCCCATACCTTAAAAAGCTATATAACTTGACATGACGTCCTTGACTTTCACATTCAAACATATCAAAAATTATGCAACCAAAAAAAGATGATGTAATGTTTTTTTTTACAATAACGTAATGAAGTATACCTACTTCTATTAATGTAAAGGCGTTTTCTCTCTTTTGATTTCAGTAATCAGCACAAAACTGGATTTATGCGGCCCAATGTCCGAAATCGTCCTAGATTTCCTAGATGAGTCTTCAGTCACTATTGCTCTGGTGTCGGATGACTACATGCCTAATTGTAGACTAAAGATTATTGCGCCCGAGACTCACGTCATCTACTTGAACATTATCGAGACCACTCCACCTCAATTCCATAGAGATGCTTTGAGAACGCGCAGATTGGCAACGTGTCAATTGAAAGTGGTAAGTAATTAAACATGTTTGTTAGATAATGATAATGTAACTTCGAAAATATGCTAAAAAATATTTTCTTTAACGTGCTTGTCATGCGTATGTTTTTCTTTGTTTCGTTTTCCTAATTGCAAAATTTCCCAGCAAATGCTGATTATAAAGTCGTCTCCTGTACGAGCACCTTCAGTTTAAAATTCACCTCATATAGGCATGACACAATGTTTGATGATTCGCCACTGGAATGGAATCTGTAATGTAAAATAGGTGTTTAGTGTTACAATGAATGTAAAGATATCAGAAAGTTTGAGAAAATATTTAAGAGTGTATCAGCATAAGCATAGCTCTTCTTTATTTATTCTTTTCTTTGTTTAAGCTGAAAAAAAAAACATGAAAGAATACCCTTATTATTGCCCGAACAAAAAAAAAACATTTTTCTTATTGTTTTTCTTTACAGTGAACGAGCAAGACGCATTAAACAATTGAATTGAACAGTGGGATAGGGAACCAACCCCCAATGAATCTATTGATAGTTGGTTCCTTGATGCTTAAGTTAGCTTAAGCAGTCATTGTTCGAAATAAAGGTAGTTTTACACTAATAGCATGTTTTGTCAGTCTTACCGATATATTATCACGGAAAACTGTGAAAAAAGAAACGGTATTACGACACATCAAACTTAACGGAAGATACTTTACAACCCCTAATGTAGCTTAACTGCATACTCTATTACCCAGGCGCGTATACATCTTGGGTTTATGGAAGGGATACAAAGCAATGTTGTCAGATGAAATGGTACCTTGTGACTAAGAACAAAGCTTGAATATATGTTTCCATCATCCATTAATTGCAATATAAATCAATTTAATGTATGTAATTTTTAATGTAAAATTTATATTACAATTATGCCCGCTGGATCATATAATAAAATTACGACCACATGCTTTTCTGGCTTTGAACCTTTTAAAATGTATTATATTTTATATTCCAAGTAGTTACCGTAACTATTTTAAATATTATTTGTTTCTTCTATTGTTAACATAAATTAAGTAAATCACATGTCTTTCGATACATGGTTTTGTTAATTGTTTGTCTAAAACTCCAACAAATTGTCTCCGGTGAAGCAATAATTGTAATTGTGAAAGCTTAGACACTATAAATGGAATGATCAGATATGTAAATAACTGCTTACCCAATAAAACATTTTGAACTCTAACAAAGTAGTCGATACTTATACCTAACTTAAATTTGTAAGCAGATAGGTTGAAAAGAATCACGCGTTCTGAAGCTGGTATATATATAAAAAAATCAATAACCATATAGAATATACGCACTGAGAAAAAAAATCTTTTTCTGCAAAGAAATTCTTTATTTGAATTACATACAATAACCTAAGATACTGCTTTCTTTGAAGCAATCAAACTACTTCCTTAAAATAACATCTTTTATTCAAATAAATTAACTTAACAGCAAAAAAAATATTTGTTTGGATATATGGTATCAAGTACGATTTTCTTAAAGAAACTATTTATTTTTTACAAAGTCGATATAGTTACAGACAAAATAGTAGTAGATTTACGTCAAAATTGTATTACTTAAATTATCACATTTTGAACTCTAACAAAGTAGTCGATACTTATACCTAACTTAAATTTGTAAGCAGATAGGTTGAAAAGAATCACGCGTTCTGAAGCTGGTATATATATAAAAAAATCAATAACCATATAGAATATACGCACTGAGAAAAAAAATCTTTTTCTGCAAAGAAATTCTTTATTTGAATTAGATACAATAACCTAATATACTGCTTTCTTTGAAGCAATCAAACTACTTCCTTAAAATAACATCTTTTATTCAAATAAATTAACTTAACAGCAAAAAAAAATATTTGTTTGGATATATGGTATCAAGTACGATTTTCTTAAAGAAACTATTTATTTTTTACAAAGTCGATATAGTTACAGACAAAATAGTAGTAGATTTACGTCAAAATTATATTACTTAAATTATCACATCATTATGTTCTAAACATATAATAGCACAGTTTCCTGGCCTATAGTAGTAAATACGTTAAACATATTGTACGAGTACAGAAATTGTCGTGAAGATGGCGGTTCTCCTATCTCACTACATTAACTTTCCATGCTCGGTGTGAGTTTTCTACATGACGGATATAGCCATCAAATATTTATCTATTACTTGCCAGATAAATATTTCTTAGAAATTATTATGAAAACAGTTTCCCCATTGCTTAATAAAATAGTTCTTTATCAATATTTTTTGGTCAAATAACCAAATTATTAAACTCAAGATATGCTTTATTAATTTCAAATAATTTTATTTCTTAATTATATTGTCGAATCATTCGACCAAACTTGCTTTAATATTCCAAACAAAGAAATCTTACTTTGCGACTAATATCGATTATTTTCAAGTCAAAGCCAGATTTTTTTTTTTCAGGAAAGAATTTTATGCTTAAATCACTATTTATGTCAAATAATTTTTTTATTAGTGCTTAAATATTTCTTTGCTACCATTTAAGAGAATAATTTATTCGGATTAATGCAAATTTATTAACGACAAATATATTTTTCCTTAGTGTGGCACTAGGACAATACACCATCGTATACTAGACGCAAATACTAGCGATAGACATATGCCCGTAGGGTGTTAGAGAAACAACCTTGTCCTTCGGTTGTTTTTTCAACACCCTACGGGTTTACCATCCTATCGGATAATCAAGCAGCCCAAAGACATTAGCATCCTCCTTCATCAAATAACTTCAAAACTAGCTTGGGATTGCCTGGAAAACCTAAAGACCCTAGCTAAACATAACCAAGTTATTTCGATGTGGCAGGCAACGAGATGGTACAACAAGCTAACAAGAGAAGGCTCTGAAACAATATTCACTGGCTCTGAAACGGGTCTGGTAGTAACCAACACCGCCGTACGTAGTGCAGTGATTTAATGAATCAAAAGAAAACACCAGGGCTTTAATCTTTATCGCTTCGCCTTCTCTATTCTAAAAAACTCGCTTGATACTTTCAGTAGTTCATAATAATTTGTATACGAATGATAAGAAAAAACCACTTACTTCTTTTTATCACTCGCAAACGACACTTTTTCATTTCATTTTTTTTCATGTAAAGGGTGCTGTAACAAGGTCTAAACAGCAAATCAATAACGAATGTTAAAAACAGTTTGCAACATTAGCAACCAGATGTCACCGAAATCTTACTATTGTCAACTGGGTACATGTAAAGTGCCTCCCAAACCTTTTTAATCATAAGCTCCAGTCATTATTGTTTTATTATTTATCAACGGGGACCCAATTTACACATGTATATCAGGTAGCTAAAAATTGTGGGAGACAATTTAACGATTGTTAGTAGTTGCTCTTTATCTTGGGAGGCAATTTACATATACCCTGTCAACTATATGTCGCGATTCAAGTTTAACACCCGGGTCTTTTAATTAATTAATACTTTAAGCTTTATTAAACGTAATTACTCATTTTAATATATTTTTTAATAAAAGAAAATAAAATTAATAATATAAGGAATCATATACCTACCTGTCGGTTGGTAACGTCTATAAATTATATAAAAATATAACCTCAAATTGCCATATTTTCTTCCTGACACTGCACTGTCACTTTTGTCACGCTCTATTAGACAATAAAGCCCATCTGGAACTGATCTTTATTCTAATTGTTTTTTGATAAACGATAAAATTTAGGAATACGTCAATCGTACAATGTAATAAATTCTGATACTATCAACATGACTAATGGTGAAATTCTATGCATATCTGTAGCGCCAATAAGATTATCTGTAAGACTGTAACCATGTATTATGGACGCTTACAAAAATAATAATAATTCATGCCTTAGCATCCCTCAACAGCTTCCGCCAATTACAAAGGGCATCGGCCGGGCCATGAGTTATTATTACGCCTGCGCCCGTGGGGCGACTTAAGATGCATCTTAAGATGCTCTCAGCATTCGCCAAGGAGTGAGGAAAACCACGAAAACCACACTTTAAGAGCAGTTCGTCGGACTCGAACCGAGGACTCCGCGACTGATAGGCAAGCGTGCAAGTCACTAGACCATCAGCCGGGCAAAGTTACAGATAACCTTACAGGCGCTAGAGATATGCATAAGTGTTGGGGACGAAACTTTCATCATCATTCACGGTAGATCGTCCGCTTCATAATGCGACTTCAAGCAGTCTACTTCACTCATTGCGTGAATGAAGGGCCCATGCATGAAGTAAATCTTTCACATTGTTTTCACGAGAATAAACGTGTAGCAACCTGTTTGTATGTAAATAATTTACTATTCATTTTATCAATAAGGTATTTGCCCAAAAACTAAATTCTAACCTATTATAAAAGCCACGCATTGAATGGAGCTGCTTCCTCCTGTTTTTCACGAAATATATCCATTCATATCGGGAAAGTAACCTTGAGCCTTTGTTTCATTATGTGGCTTCGCACTGCAATATTTACTCATAACTATACAGACGAATGAAACTACGTACATACATCGCAACACTAATACGCATGGAATCTCACCATAAATTTGAAAAGCAAATAAATCTTTGCATCTTCCAAAACTGCTCTAAATTTTCAAAATTTCTAAAATCACATAAGTCAACGTCTATCTGCTGAGATGGTGAAAAAACATATGATTATGTTCTTTTGGTTTTAACAACAATCACAACTTGGATTTACTCACTATTAGTTTCATTGCTCTTGTAAGTCAAGAAGAGATAGTTTACGCAAAAATGATGAGGTATTTCAATGCAGAACATTTGTACGAGGTATTAGGTTTTCCTTAATGAAGAAGTTCTTGAAAATCCTACTTTAGAATAACCCACTTTTCTATCACAGTGACCCACATTTATTGTAAAAATTGAAAATTGTTGTTCGTAATTAAATTCCTGTGTTATACTGAGAGAAGTGTTTATTTGAAAGCAACACATCTTGGTAATATCAAATAATTATGAACTTTGCTTATTGTGTAATATACGTATGTGTACAGACAAGGTGATCACAGACGGGGATAATATACCTATGTATTCATATTTAAAAATATTTTTTATTTACGGTTAACTATTAGAATTTACATCAAAGTAATATTTAGTGAACGGTATCCAAATATGTATTTATTTAAAAGTATATGCACATTGAATATTTCCATTTGATAAACTTTATTTTTCTTAAATAAATCCAAATAAATTATTTCAGTCACAGTAAAGTGAACATAATAGTGTCTACTGTCTACCCACTTTAAATAAAATAAATAAACCTGTTTTCGTCTAAAGTCTAAAGCAATCAAACTTATACAAATCGGTTTTTTAAATATCAATATGTCTTCCTCTAATTGGAAGTGTAACAGTAAATTATTTATTTGTGACTGCAGCACATTAATATTTACAAAATTAAGTAAATATATTTCTATAGAGAGGCTTGCAATGCTTGTAATTTGTAATCTCAAATAATTAATACGTATTTTATAATTTATAAGCTAATACAGACGATGATATATCCTAATCATTCTATCTAATAAAATAAAATTGTTTGGGTAGGCATGTAAATGAGAAAGTTTTCATCGACCATATGAATAAATTTAAAGCAAGCTTGAATTTTACTGGTAGATACGCAATTAATTTGACTTGGAGTAGTGAACACAAAAACACGTACATGCTATTTGTAATTGTCGTCAGTGACTAATCTCGAGATGTAAACAAAGTCGGTTATTTCTTCTGGTCGCCGCATTTTTTCATCCAGGTCACGTCCGCGTGCAACATATGCATCTCTAATTATGTCAAACGTTTACCTCCTACGACCATTTAAGTCGGCGTAGTGGCTATTGTAAAAATCGACCTCACGAGATTATTGTGTTAGTTTCCTTTGTGATTTATCCTTGGTTAGGCAGTTTTGATGCAATTTTAATTTGAACGCGTGGAGCCACGTGCCCATAAAGTTAGCAGAAATAAAATGATATTATTATAGATATGTTTTTTTCCTGTGAAAAATATGGAAAATATACTCCAAAAATCTAAACTTAAGATTAAGGCTTAAATGCTGATCTTTATCACAGAACTGATAAATGATAGGACAAAAACAAGTGAAAGCCGAATTCAATTTAGAACCGAACATACATACAATCACATAGTTTTTTTTTTTTTTTTTTGGTAGCGGCAACAGTTTTGCATGGAGGAAATTTTTCTTTGATATTCATTTCCATTTTCTTACATGAGTATTTTTTTGGTGGGAGCCGTCAGGCAGGGCCTCAAAAACATACCATCTCTTGGTTTTTCGCATTTAATTCTTCCATTTCTTGTATCCTTAGGTAGTACTGATTAGTGTATAGTTGTGCTTCTATGAGCATAGCTAAAGCGTCTTCACCAGGTAAATATTATACTTTTGTTTGTTTGTTCAGATTTTATAATATTGACATCGCTATTTGCCAAGATGCTTTGAAACTCGTTTGGACGACGAAACACAATTCAGTGAGGAAGGTGTGTGCCCTAGATCTCTAGCGTGTATCGATGTTTTGTTCATTCTTAACCCATTCCGAAAGTAAGTGTTGGGTGTACTTGAAGGTTCTTATTCATTTGGCAATCAATCGAAGTAGATAGACAATTAGCGATTCTTGGTTATCCAGTAAAAAATTGGCCTTCCAGCTAGTAATTGGCATTTAAAATGGGCTAATTTATTCTTTGTTTTTGCAACTGTTCGTACAGGAATGTAAAGATTTCGTGCATACTAAGCTTTCAGGAAGAATAAAAGTATATTCTGAAACGAAAAGTGTAAATGTGCCTATGGTTAGCCAACTAACCTATTTTTTTAGAATCATATTAACACAGAATGTGCAATTTTTATGTAATTCAATTTCTCTTGAGTATTTGATAGGAATATAACTATTTAACATTCAAAATTAATTACTATTTGTGAAAAAGTACTGTGTGCAAGATTGACAAAATTTAATTTGTGCGAAAACCCCAAAACAACAAATAGTCAGCCACTAAAGATCTATATGAACCTTTGTAATTCCAGTGGTCGTTGTAGTAATTCAAAAAATAAATCTAAGCAAAAAATAAGAAATTTTTATTTTTTGTTATTCTTTGCCACAAAAATATCGCCATTTAAAAGCATTATTAAGCAAGAAAAAAACCCTTTCTTTTACAGATTAACAACAGATTACTTTTCTAACAATAGCTGTATATAAAACAGATGCGAACAACAAAATGTGTGAATGAACAAAAAATCCCCATCTTCTTCCCAAGTGAAATCATTTTAGACACTTACCAGAACCAATTTCTAAAATTATTGTCTTATGTATCGCTTTTACATGGTGTAACAGAAATACAATATAATATAATAACTCTGATTAAACTGACCAACACAATTTTTTTTTCGGAGACATCATTACGTGTAGTTTATGTCGTTTTTCATGCTGATTCTGAAACTAATTTTAAATTTGCTACATCACGTCAGGATTTTGGAAAATTGTTTTAAATAGCTTTTTCAAAAAGTACATTAAATTTTACAGAATTTCAAAGTGTCTTTTACATAAGAAAGATATTGCAAGATATATTGTACTGTAGAGCATTAAGTGGGCATGTCTGAACATGTGCTTGCCTGTTTCCTACGTCACAGCATTCAAGCCATTCCCATTTGTGTTATGTAGCCAATTAAATTAGGAATTTGTAAATTTCTGGCTGTGTGGATTTCTAAGGAGCTACGCACGGGTGGTTAGATTCAATTTAAGTCTGTTTGTGATAGTTGAACATCTTTTTATTTTCATAATATCCCGTGCGTGTACGTGTACAAATAATCCCAACAGCTTCTGTTATGTATGTGGAGAATTCACTACCCAACGATATAAACGAAATATTACGGCTTTAATAGAAAACTTATATTTCCACTATTTTGATCTAAAAATTAAATATCAGAACAAGGAATGGAATGGGCTTCTCACATTTGCTGCGCACGGTGTGCTGTTACTCTGAGGGGTTGGTCAAACGGTAAGAACAACCCTATGCCATTTGCAAGACTGATGATTTGGCGTGAACAAACGAACCATTTATCTGATTGCTACTTTTGCTGCATGAAAATTTTCGAGTTCTCCAATAAAAATAAGAACAAGATTAGTTACGCTGGTGTGTCTTCTGTTACTCGTCCAGTACCTTATTCAGAAGCCTTGCCAGTACCAAGACCTATAGGTGTTTCGAGTGAAAAATATGCCACTACAGATGCAGAGGAAGATTTTTCCGAGTTATCGACCGGCGATGATGAATATTTGCCATCTCTAAAGGACGAACCTCGCTTAGCAAATAGAATTAAATTTGTCAAAAACTCAAGCCGAAATACCAGGATCTAGACTTCAAGGATGGAAGCTGTTAGCTCCAGTGTCACATATTTCAGTGTATTGTAATCGCCAGAAAGAACTGTCACAGTATTTTTCAACCGATGAAGGCCTTTCATTCTGCAATAATGTCGATGATTTGATGTTGACAGGTCATTAACACAACCCAGAAGAATGGCGTCTTTTTATCGATGCTTCGAAATTGAGTTTGAAAGCTGTCCTTCTTCACATAGGAAACGTTTATCCATCCATCCCGGTTTGCCACGCAGTCCATATGAAGGAAACTTATGAAAATATGACTCGTCTTCTCGACAAAATTAATTACAAAGTGTATAAATGGCATATCAGCGCTGACTTCAAAGTTGTAGCAATTCTACTCGGTTTACAACTGGGTTATACAAACCACTACTGTTTCCTTTGTGAGTGGTCGATCGAGAAATTCCCACAACGTTGTTAAAGATTGGCCAGTCAGGGCTTAGTATATTCCTTGACAAAAGAATATACTTCATAAAGCACTAGTGGCACCTGATAAAATATTGCTACCGTCATTGCATATCAAATTAGGCTTGATGAAGAATTTCATCAAAGCAATGGATAAGAGTGGTCGTGGATTCTAACACCTTCAACACAAATTTCCCAATATTTCAAATGCAAAACTTAAAGAAGGAATTTTTGTAGTACCCCAAATTAAGCGTCTACAACAAAATGCACAATTTGAAGAAACTTTAAATGACTTAGAACGTGGTACTTGTAATTCTTTTAAAAGTGTGATTCAAAATTTTCTAGAAACCACAAATAAGAGTAATTAAAAGCACATAATAAAAAGCCATGTTTTAAAGTTTTCATATCTACATTTTTTTAGTGGAAACTCAATTCGTAATATGTTATTTAATTACATAAATATGCAGGAATGTGTAATAGTTTTATTAAAAACAAACTCTTGATCCAGCAAAAGCAAAAAAAAGAACATCTATCTTTTTTTACGATTGAATTCGTACATCCGGAGAAACTTATCAAGATATTATGAAGTATGAAGTGCCTTGGATGTTGCTATTTTTATACGAACATACTGGTTCATTGACCTTGATTTATTTAGATAAAGTTCGATGTCACATAGTTAACTATTGATCTTAGATATTTTATTAACCAGCATCCAGCCGTTTCGAAAAAAATGTAGTATAGTTCTATAATATGCTAACTTCTCTACTACTTGTTAAAATCTTAGTCCAACTATATGATTAGGCCAACAACTTAGTCACTTCTTAGCATAGTATATAGGAGTAAGGGCAAGCTCGCAAAATCATTTGTTCTTTTATGGTCCGTTTTCAATGACCTTCAAGCCTAGCTGCCATCTTGTAAAGCTGTTGCCGGGAATTTTCAAACGTGTAGAGCAATCTATATTTTAAAGAAAATAGGAAAATAAATTACAAAAATTCACAAATTTATCCGTTTTTTATTGTGATTTTATTACAAATATTTCTGAACAGCTTATAGTAATAAAAAACACGATTTTAGTAAAACAATCTTTGACTAAGTGATACATATATTTGCAAGTGTTTTATAATAATTGAGTTCATATTCTTTCTTGTAAAACTAAATCTCTATTTTTATATTTTAGAGTGTAAAATATTCTTCCAGGAATAAATATGTTGTGGTTCTTTCTCAAATAAATTAAAACAAAATACAACGACTTCGGTGGAAGGTTTTTGTTGTACACTTTCAAATTTCTGACACAAACACACACCAACTTATATTATAATTAGGGTTCAAGAGTTGTGACTATATCGTTCTGTGTAATATAAAGACTTTTTATTCGACTAATTCATTTCATGGTTTATCAACAATGATGTCTGGGGGTGCGCAAGTGGTTAAAATTTCAGACGTAGACTAGATAATATCGAGTTGTCTATAATGTGAATAAAAATGTGAAATGTGAGGATTAAAATTTTTACTAATATAATGCAGTTCAGACCAAAATCACATTAATTTAAAAAGTGAACATAAAATGAAATGCATTAAGTTAGTTATTGTGATAAATCACGATAGGCTTTAAAATGAGTACCTAAACAATAAATTGAATTAATGTGACCTAGGAAACTCTGCATAACGACAATAGTTCTTCTTATCCATGTACTTTCTTAATCCTTGTCCTGTTGTATATAATAGATTCATTCGGAAATCCAAAGAAATCCAAAGAAAGAATTCATCTTGCAAGAGCGAATGGCACAATAGCATGATGCCCATTGGCGTCTTATTTCATGGAAATTTCACTTAAATCTAACAACATAATATATAACAAAGTATGTAAATGTTACAGCCGCTAACCTTACCTTTTACACAATGCACTTTACCAAGGTTCATTAATTGTTTTTAAAACTGCCGGGGTAATTTAAAACTAATAAAATACGTAAAATAAATAAAACAAGTAAATCATGTAGCTCAAATAGATGAGTAAACTAATTTATGCGTATTCTGTTCTTAGTGCTTTTTAGAACACTCAAAATAAAAACAAAACAGAAACAAACCCGAAAATCTTGTTTCCACCAAGATAAGTACTTTTTATTCTAGTTTTATTTTTGTTTTCTGTCAATTTCAATTAGTTGATGATGAGTTTTGATTATATTGTTTTATTCAGTAACAAACTTATACTTTTAGAGGAAATAGCTTTCTATTTTTTGTTTGGGTTATTGGTTTGTATTAGGTTTGTTAGAGATAAAATAAGCGTATAAACATGTCTGTACTAATCATTTAATAACAACAATAACAGTATTACCGCTTTTGATTATCATGACTTTGAAACAAGAAAGTAATATCAGCACAAATATGGGCTTAAAACACTTTTATTCAGAAAAGGAACTGATTTAATACAAAATACTACATGCCTCGCAAAGCGAAAACAGATTGAAACTATAAAACACAGCACAACTCTTTCCACTAGGCAGACATGGGTTCATAAATTTGTCAAACCTTTTGATGTTATCGCTTTCGCAATAAGAAAATTTTGCTAATTTTGGTTACCGAGAGATATTGAGGTAAAAAAAATATCTACTAAAGTTATTTAAAGCTGTAATTTTTATAAATAATAAATTCCGTAGACAACAAATAACTAACTGAAAGGAGTACACCTAAGCACATATTTATTCTTAAAACATGCGTTCACGTAAATCCAAAAATGTCAACAAGGTAGTGGTTGCAATCTAAATGAAGCTCGAACCAGAACTTACAAAAATAGGAATAAATCTTTCCTTCTTAAAAGTGTGCAATATATATGATTTAAAAATGTACTTTTTCAAACAATGGTTTATTTTGATAAAATAGTTCCAAAAGTTTAAAGTATTTCATCTTTTATATAAAGGTTTCTTTTTTTTGTCAACAATGAACCATTCTGCCGCACTGTGTGTGGGTCGCATGAGGATCTGTAACAAACTTTTTCCTAATTTAGAGATAGCGTAAGAGAAATGTGAAAATTTTCGACCAATATGCGCTTGGAATTTGAACTTCGTCGGAGCAAAGTTCAAGTGAACGCCGACACAAATACGTTTATTTTTATTTTGTTTACGTTATCTCGAGTATGCACCTCTTCGCCGACCTCTGGCGTAGTCATATTAAGAGCTATATATAGGAGTGAGGTATTTTTTTATATATCCGTAAAAAAATAAACACAGAAACGCATATGTATCCATTTATAAAACCTATGCTTCACTTTTATAATTTGTTTTCAGTATCAAAACGAAAGTTCCGACCCCGTTTGGACTGGAGATTTATGTACGCCGTTTCCTCTTACGGACATCGATCTACTTCGTCCTGAAATAACTTTGGAGTGGACACCGCCCGCCGATTCCTCGCACTTCAAAGGAAAAAAATTAATTGCGACAGCTGTTGGAAGAAGTACGTCTACTTAATAGCCTTTACATCAGGGGTGGCTAACCGCGGTCCGCCGCGAAATGTTTTTGCGGCCCGCCGTGTACAATTTTCACAAAATATTTTTATTTTATGCATTACTTTTGCTTTTAGTGTAATGTAATGTTTTATATATTATTTTGGGTAATACCTCAAAGAAATTGCCTTTCAGAAGAAAAGTTTCAAGTGCATAAAGAAAAACAAATGTACAGGTAGGCCACCGCATACGCGTCGGTTTATATACAAAAAGTAGTAACATATTTTCAATTTTTTTTTTGTTAAGGGTTATACAGGTTCAGAAGGGCCGCATTTCAAAATTATTTTGAAGTATACAGATGACTCAAAGAAAAGTTACACTCCAAAGTTGTGAAAAATTAAATGGAACACCCTGTATATTATGACATATTTTGATAGTACAGACTAAATAAAGACAAGTTGGTGGAAGGTTTCTTATGCCTAATTCAATTCGTTTACGAAATAATTAACTATTCTTCAAAATGTAGACCAAAATTTAAGAGGCATACCTGTCATGCATATTTAAGCTAGATATTTTAAACTGTATTTATTTTTTAACTAAATCATTAGACTTGATAATAAAATAAAAGTAATGCAAAAATACCTTTAGTTTGTGCTATCAAAATATGTCATAGTATACAGGGTGTTCTATTTAATTTTTCACAACTTTGGCGTGTAACTGTGAGTCACCCTGTATATTTCAAAATAATTTTGAAATGTGGTCCTTCTAAACCTCTATAACACTTAATAAAAAAATTGAAACTATGTTACCACTTTTCGTATATAAACCGACGGGAATGTAGTGGCCCACCTGTATATAGGGAAAGAAGTAAATTTATTTTCAGATAGGCCTTCTGTAATTATATTAGGGTCAATTAGTGTCTCACCTGTTTAAGCCCTATATTACATTCATTCATTCATTCATTCAAGTTAGGGTGGGCACTTGATGTCCGGGCACTTGAGCTTGATGCTCATTGTACCATCCCTATTGATTCTCTTATTTCCACTCGAGCAGCTTGGTGTGCTGTATAAAGCCCAGTATCTTGCCCAGTGGAAACTTGAGGACCTTCGAGGGATCCAGTAGATCTCTCTCGAAATATTTCTGCCTGAGTACCTTTAGTTCCTCACATGTGCAGATTACATGTAAACTCGTTTCCTCCTGTAGTTCGCATCTTCTACACCACGGTTCGCTTACACGGCCTGTGTTGTATAGATGCTTTTTCAGAGGACAGTGTCCAGTTACCAACCCAGTAATGGTTTTAACTTCTTTCTTACTGCGCTTGAGTAGGTTATCAGAGAAACTACCATCCCCATCCTCTATCAGCGTTTTGGTATGGAGTTGACCTTCAGTCGACCTCCATTTCTTTGTACTTTCTTTATCTAACCAGGTCCAGATCTCCCTTCTTGCGGAATCCCAGTAATCCCACATGCAGCCCTATATTACATTAACAATATCAAAAATACTCCAAACTGTGGCACTGGCAATACTGTAAACTTCTCCTAGACCCCTCACCACAAACTGCACTAAACTGGACGTACGTTTCATAGCTTTTTGCTATGTGATTTACGTAAAACCACTCGCGGCAGATCGCGGGTGATTGTCTGCTTCATGTGCAGAAGTAAATTAGAGTGCAGATAGACTACTCACTATGATGAAAACAAGAGTATACATTTCAAGTTACATAATCCAAAAATAAAACAAGAACAAAATACTTTCAAAATCATTGCAAATTAAAAAAAATTAAAAACGTTATATGATAAAAAGAAGTCACATGGTAAAACAGAAGAGTTTCAGATGTTTCAACCCATATTTTTTAATAAAATTTCGACAATTAGTGGCATTAACTTTTCAATTAACCTAAGCTTATAATTTTTCATCACTGGTTTTATCAGAAATATGGTTTATACTTATTTAAAGTTTTGCAAACTTCTCCTAAACCCCTCACCACAAACTGCACTAAACTGGACGTACGTTTCAATAGCAAAGCTATCATCATCAGCAGAAGCACTTCAGTGTTTCTGCTGATGATGATAGCTTTGCTATTGAAACGTACGTCCAGTTTAGTGCAGTTTGTGGTGAGGGGTTTAGGAGAAGTTTGCAGCATTTCCAGTACCACAGTTTTGGAGTATTTTTGTCATTTAAAGTTTTAAATGGAACACCCGTATATTTTCGCATTTTCGATTTTTCTGGGTTCGAAAACAAGTAATTTGTTGGTTTTCGTTTCCTTGGTTACCAGAAATTTGAATTTTTACTTTTCAGTGTATAGAGTGCCGCAAGTATCCTAAAAATATTCCTAATAATTAACCAATTACCGAGAACAACTGCCCCAATCTCTTGTTTTATGTAGGAGGTAAGAAAGTACGATGAGTTTTTACATAAAAAATTACTTTTAAATGAAACCTCATGGATCCTCGATCCTTGGCATTAATCTAAACACATATTTTTTCCGATTCCAATGAAACCAGGAAGTACTTAGCATTCGAATTAAAAGTAGTGATGGGTAGAATCGAATACTTTTAAGAATCGAACGCTTTAGAATTGAGAACTTTTAAGCATCGAGACATTAATTCGAATACTTGAGTACTCGAATACCGACGGCAAAGCTCACGATTCTACAGTGTTCTCGAGAAGTTTAGTAAGTATTCGAATACTTATTCTCGGATGCCTAGGTCTCGAATCGTGTTCGGCTACACTTGCAGTTCTGTCGGCGAATCTGGCGATGCATTCTCGAGAACAGATTCGAAATCGTGCTTTTAAGTTCTAATAGGTGTATTATTTATTATTTTCATTTGACTGGGATACCATTAGCTTCTTTTTTTATTAGATTAAAATTTTCTCTGTTATTAAGTTCTGAGGAACATTTCAAGTAGTAGATATATTACATAGGTACAACAATTTTTTATAAATTTGAATATTTACGACCTCTAAATTCCAATAGTGTTTGTAGTAGTGACAATCAGATAATACAAATTTATAAAAAATAAAAATAATAAGGAATTAAAGCGATTCACCCTATTAATATAATATAATTAATACGCCCATAAGATCTCGAGAAGCGACAATTAACATACGAGAACAAATATTCGTATATTTCCTTTCAAAGCTCGGCGCATTTGAGTACGAGAACCGAGAACTAGTATTCGAATACTTTAATGGGTTCTCGAGTGGTCTCGAGAACAGTTCAGGATCGAGAACTTTGCCGTTTTGTATTCGATACTCCCATCACTAGTTAAAAGTTATTTCTTCTTGAAGGTATTAATTAGGTAGTATCATGGAGAAGCTGGTTGTTGCCCACTGGTTTCTAGTATCTTAGTTATTAGCCAAAACAAGAAAAATTAACAAGTGTAATTGCACACATATATTTCTTGAGGGACCATTTTTATTTGAAACAAAGATCGGCAAACTGCATAAATCGAAAAATAATTCATTCTTAATTATTTTATAGATACAGACGGTTGAATTTCATAAGTGTACTGTGTAATAGTCAGTCATATTTTTAAATAAAATGTAGTATGATTGATTTGAAGTCAAAAGCTTTAGATTGCATAAAAGAAAACACAATTTTTTCTGTATATTTCAAGCATTTGCCAAATAAATTTATTTTCTTTCAAGATATTCATCGTTTCAAACGTGAATACCTACCTGTTCTAAGTGTGATTTGAAGCTCCTGAAAAAAGTTTTAAAACTGAAGCAGTACAGTCTCTCATATAGTATCTACGATGGGTACAAATGTGTTCGGTATTTGTGAATCCACAATATTTGAAAAAAACCACGCCGCCTCGGATTTGCATTAGTGTCTCAGATCGCTGGCAAGCAGTTTATAGACTAATCGAGATTAGAATAAAAAAAATATGGCATGGTTACAAGAAGACTTGATATAATATTCGAAACTCCAACTAATTCAACAAAAAAAGCCAGATATTACTACGTCATCTACGCTTTCCGGTTGCTTCACAATTTGCACACGATAATGAAACATCTGTAATTATTCAAGTTGCCTAATCTTGTAATAAACTGTAATACATGGTTTACACTTTTTTTTTTCTTCTTCAAACGTCAAATTTTATAGTGAGAGTACCTCACACGTAAAGATCAAACGGAGGAGCAAAATGACTGAAGTAGATTGGGGAACAGGATGGCATCCATCCCCTCTCAAATTGCGTAGCACTGTGCAACTCAAGGGCGTTGCACCTGGAAGCACATGAAATCGAAGAGGGAGACTTACCTAACCCGGGGCCTTCTGATATCCTACACTTTCTGAAAGCAATAGAATTGGAAGGCCAGCTGTAAAACAGCAAGGACACAATAGATCTTTTAGGTCGCAGTGTTATATCACCCTTGCAATATATACGTACATAACTTTACTAGTTTTGGCCAAAAATAGGATCCTAGAAACCAGTGTGCGTTGGTAGAATTAAAGAGTAGTTACTAAATTAATTGTCCATTGTGATCATTGTGTGTGTCAAAGTTTTTCCTAATTATTTCATAAAATTTTTATTTAATATTGTTTTCTAAATGGACTACATTTCAGTAAAGGGCATCGTATTAAAACAATTTTATAGGTTATTTTGTTATATTGTTCTAATTAAAAATTACAGAAACGATCAGTATCAAGACAAAAAGTGAAAACATTCCGTTACGGACTTTTTGTCTTGAAATTGATCATTTTTCTAGTTTTTAAATTGACTTATTACATTCAATTATTTTCAATTACACTTATAATTTTTTGATGTTATGTTAATGTTTGGGAATATTTTTAGCGTATTCACGGCTCTCTAGATTGAAAAATAAAAATTCATAATTTTTTTGTAACCGACTCAAAGAAAACCAACAAGTAGTATGTCTCAGAATTACGTAGAATCCGAATATGCCAAAATATGTCGGGTGTTCCTTTTTAATTTTTTTATTTCACAATAGTTCCAAAAAAACCGAAAGTGATAGAAAAATATAACAGGTTAAATAATTGAAAAGTTATAGAGTAGAGAACATGCATGGAATTTTATGAAAAAGTAGTTGTAAATAAAAGAAAGACGCTATGACTAGGGACCTATGGGCTGAGACACTATACAACCCGCAAATAGAAATTTTTACAGTGCCTAACTTACTGTATTAGGCGAACACAGTTGTGGAACTGTAATCGCGATGCTCCGCCCGCCCTCCCGATGAAAGCCTCGCTCCCTTGTGAGCCTCGCTGCGGTTGTCCTATTCACTTCCACTTGCTACGCCCTACTCTCGTTCGTTTGCAACGGTATGGATAGGCGGGATCTATGCTTGACAAAATGCATAGGTTTTAGTCTGCACTGTAAAAATGTCTATTCAACTGTATGTAAAATGCACAGTCAAATTCAAAACTCATATCCCCCTAAAATATTACTTTTTCTATTTTATGAATATAAAGTTTCTCTATGTTTGCTTAAAATGTGGCCCTTGTTTCATTAAGCGCTCAAATTTTCGTAGAGTGGTGCCTCAGATATGTTTATATTTAAATTAGATATATTATTCGCTCACAAAGAAATTTTAGGGATACGTGAATTTTGTATTTCAGTGTGTATGCGGCCCGCGGAACTATAATGCATTTTCAAATAGGCCCATAAGATCACTTGGGTTAGCCATCCCTGCCCTACATCTTTAACTCTTCTCATTTATACCGTTGTGTTTGTTTTGAATTTTTAGATGATGTGTGCAAGGACAGCTTGCAGCACACCTGCATGTCGATCGGACACGAACCACTGTTTTGCGTTTCCAAATATCTTCTGTGCGACGGAAATCGGAATTGCCCCAAAGGCGCCACCAGAAATGACGAAGATGATAAGATATGCAAAGTGTGGAACATCCTCTTCAGGGAATTCACAAAATCAGGCGTAAATGATAAAATCTTGAACCTACTCATGTCGCAAACGACGAAATCGCCAAAAGTGCGTCCGATTTGGCAAGATTGGAGTTACATTCATAGGTTAGATTGTGAGTATATTGAGACATTAAAATATAATGATTAAGTGATTAATTCTACAATTTTTCGTAGTGACAACTTTGATGCCTCCCACCACTACTACGACTGTAGAGACCCAAACTAGCAATATGGAATCCCTTTCTGTGGCTTTGTCGCATTACGGCCCTTGGGGTTACATCCTTCTAGGGATGTTAATTTGTGGTACCGTGCTCATGTTTTGCGGTGTCTGGGAATGCTTCCGAAAACCAAAACCAGCGTCTCCACAAGAAACCGTACCCAACTCCCCAACAGCTGTTCTCATAATCAATCCACCAGCAGATAACAATCCTCCAAGTTACGATGATTTGGATCCACCTTCATATTCAACCCTCTTTCCGAATGTCAAAGAAGATGATCCTGTGGAGCTGACAAACAGTACGCCTGGGTCTTCGACTACAGCAAATGCAATTCGGCATCCTGAAGAAGCGCCTCCAAGTATAGCAGTTGTCGATCAGACTCAAACTGACGCGAGTTCTGATACTCCAGAACATAATAATAGTATTGACAGGGACAGTGTAGCAGATACTTCTTCTAGTGTAGATAATGAAGACAATGACAAAGTTTCAAACGATGCTAGTATAAGTGTAACAACAAGTGATGTTTCTGACTTTAGTAGTAATGATGCGCAGTCATCTAGTGAATTGTAGTAGTGACAAGAAAAAACAGTATTTCTCTTTCATAGGACTTTTTTGTGTAATACTGATGAATACGAAGGTTATAGTTTTAGTAACCGTTGAATTGTGATATTTACCTGTAGAACGAAATGACTGATTTAATTTAATATTAAACAATTTAGGTTTATTAACAGAAACTTGTATATTTTAATGTTTTTTACGTATTTGTATAAAATTGTACATTTTTTTTTTATAAAAAATAAATATGTTTCGATGTTATGGAAGCTGTCTTTTGTTTTTAGAAGATAACTCTTTTCTTTAAAGGTGTTGCAGCATTTAATTAATGAAGACAACCTTGAATACTAAACACGTCACCATAAGAAGTCAATGTCAAATAAGCTCCTGTATAAAATTATCTCACAGACAAAATTCCGACTAATTGGTATAACCGCAAAGCGACCGATATGAGAAGAAGACGGATAATAAAAACAACTTAAATTATCTATTTTCTTTGAAAAATTAATTTGGAACGCATAAACTCTAAGGGGGTTTCATACCAAAGTTTTGTTGCGTGCAGCTTACATGCATGCGTAGTACTTAAAATACCACGCATGTATGTATATCCAAGTTGCACGTCGTATGTAGCATACCACTTTGGTGTAAAACTCCCCGAACATGATAAATGGGTAATCGCTGTAACACATATGAGCATGGTTGTAGTGACAGTACTACACTGGTACACTGCGGCACCGTTTCTAGTTTTTTAATTGATTATTACATTCAATTATTTTCAATTTTCGCCTAAAGAAGGCTGATAATTTGGCCAAAACAGATGGTGAAAGAGTAATTTTAATACAGTAAATAAATTACAATTTAAATTGACTCAATTAAGAAGTACTTATTACCACACCTTATTTATCATTGTTTGTAACATTACAATAGATAGGTACTGCTGTTGCTTTCAGTTCATTACGTTGTTCCATCCTTCCGTTGCTAGAACAGACAGCTTCATGATGTACGAAATACCGAGTCCCTACTGAGAGACGACACAGCTAAGGAATTAGAAGAACGTGGAGACTGCCACTTCCAAACTCAGAAGGATAATAACAATAACACTGTCCAACACATTTTTTTTTCTTCTTATCACCATTACGTGTAGTTTATGTCGTTTTTCATGCCAATTTTGAAACTATTTTTAAATTCGCTCCATCACGTCAGGATTTTGAGAAATTATTTTAAATAGCTCTTCCAAAAAGTAAGTACATTAAATTTTACAGAATTTCGAAGTGTCTTTTATACAAGAAAGATATTACAAGATCCATATATTGTACTGCCGAGTATTGAGTGGATATATCTGAACATGTTTCCTACGTCACAGCATTCAAACCACCCCCATTTGTGCTCTGGAGCCAATGAAATTAGGAATTTGTAGATTTCTGGCTGTGTGGATATATAAGGAGCTACGCACGGCTCGTTAGATTCAATTTAAGTCTGTTTGTAATAGATGAACGTATTTTTATTTCATAATGTCCCGTGCGTGTACAAATAATCCCAAAAGCTTCTGTTGTCTATGTGGAGGATTCACTACCCAACGACATAAACGGAATATTACGCCTTTAATAGAAAATTTATATTTCCACTATTTTGGTCTAAAAATGAAATATCAGGACAAGGAATGGGCTCCTCACATTTGCTGTGCACGGTGTGCTGTTACTTTGAGGAGCTGGTCAAACGGTAAGAACAGGGCTATGCCATTTGCAAGACCTATAATTTGGCGTGAACATACGGACATTGGTCTGATTGCTGCTTTTACTGCATGAAAATTTCCGGGTTTTCCAATAGAAATAAGAACAAGATTAGTTACGCTACCTTATTCAGAAGCCTTGCCAGTACCAAGACCTGTAGGTGTTTCGAGTGAAGAATATGCCATTATAGACGCAGAGGAAAAAATTTCCGAGTTATCGACCAGGGATGATGAATATTTGCCATCTCTAGTGGACGAACCTCACTTAATAAATCAGTTAGAATTAAATGAGCTTATTCGAAATATGAATTTGTCAAAAACATCAAGCCGAAATACTAGGATCTAGACGTCAAGGATGGAAGCCGTTAGCTCCAGGGTTCACATAGCAAACGTTTATTCATCCATCCCGGTTGGCCACGCAGTCCATGTGAAGGAAAGTATGACTCGTCTTCTCGATAAAATTAGTTACAAAGTGTACAAATGGCATATCAGCGCTGACTTCAAAGTTGTAGCAATTCTACTGGTTTACAACTGGGATACACAAACCACTGCTGTTTCCTTTGTGAGTGGGACAGTCGGTCGAGAAATTCCCAGTACGTTGTTAAAAATTGGCCAGTCAGGGCTCAGTATATTCTTGGACAAAAGAATGTACTTCATAAGGCACTAGTGGAACCTAATAAAATATTTCTGCCGTCACTGCATATCAAATTAGGTTTGATGAAGAATTTCGTCAAAGCAATGGATAAGAGTGGTCGTGGATTCCAATATCTTCAACACAAATTTCGCAATATTTCAAATGCAAAACTTAAAGAAGGAATTTTTCTAGGACTCCAAATTAAACGTCTACAACAAGATGCACAATTTGAAGAAACTTTAAATGACTTGGAACGTGGTACTTGTAATTCTTTTAAAAGTGTGACTCAAAATTTTCTAGGAAACACAAAATCTGACAATTAAATAACAATTGTTAATGAACTTCTTAGAAATTACCACGAACTGCGCTGTAACATGAGCCTTAAAATACATTTTCTACATTCGCATTTGGATTTCTTTCCCCCGAACCTCGGCGACGTTAGTGATGAGCACGGCGAGAGATTTCATCTACCTTTCTGTTATTGTGCGTAATTTATACTATTCAATTTATTTTTCAATACGTTTGTACCAAAATCTGACGTGCCAGAATAAATTTGTTTTTATTGTTATTATTACGACTGTAAGATAAAGTAAAACTGTACATAGTTACTAAAGAAAAAAGAAAAAAAATTAAAATTTGTTGCCTAGTGTAATTTGTTGGCTATTAGTAACAGAGCCTGGTGCGGCAGGCGGAAGCGGCCAAAACGCTATGTGGCATACAAAGACTGGCGTGTTGGTGTGCCACGAATGGGATTAGATCTACCCCTACCACCACAATACAAGTAATTCTGTAAACCTGCCACCACTACATATTTACATACAAAGAACTGCTAGGTCTACGGCATATGCACAGTCAAGCACCAATAGCAATGAATCACACAGTGCTGACCATAAAAAACTATTAGATGAATCTCAGGAGGCACCCCTTACGGGGATACCATGTGATGTCATGGCTCAAAAATTCAACCTAGATACAAAGTATTAGATTATAAAAGCAGATAAGAAAGATTGCGAGAAAGGCACTCCAGTAAGAGTGGAATCGAACTGGCATAGACACGGCTCTAAAACGGACTATGGCGTAGGTGCTGGAATATATGCAAAGAAGCCTAAAAAGGGTCCTTTAGTAAACTGCAGCAAAGACATAACGCTGTTCCAGACTGAGGACGCTGTAATTCATCCCTGCGTCAGAGAAATAGAAAGATGGGCCGAGTTAGGTAAAAGCATCGCTATCTTCTCTCACAGCCAATCTACACTTACTTAAAGCGATTAGTTCCGTAAGTGTTGGCTCTAAGCTGATTTGGGACTGTGTAAGAGCCTCAAATGAGGCGGGCACTCAAAGCAAATGCCCATTGGCGTAAGTTTCCAGTCACTCGGGGGCAACGGCCTTTCGTTTAGCAATTATCAAATCGCGAATTCAAATATCCATCAATGAATTGATACATCCAAAGAGTGGTGGCAAAAGTCATCAGGACGGAGACAGGCAAAAGAGTTTCTAAAGGAGCAGAGGCCTGAATTCACGAGAGACCTACTGAATAAAGACAGGAAGACTGTCAAAATGATTGTAGGTCTGCTGATTGGTCACTATAGACTAAATAGACCACATAGGTTGCTGGATAGGCTGGATACTACTTGCAGATTCTGCCAAGAGGTCGAAGAAACACCAATTTATGTACTGTGCTAATGTCAGGGCCCGGCGAGGAGAAGGTTTCAAGCAATGGGCGTGGAGAACCCCACAGCTAATAGCTATACCAAGTGATTACTCTCAGAGATGATAGGTCTAATTAAGAGGACAAAATTAGAGAGCGTCTTCTAGGAAAAAAGGGGATCATAATAGATCTGAAAAGATCGCGGTGAAACAGATCCGTGGGTCACCCCAACTCTAATCTAACCTAATTTTCACTTATTTATCTTATGGAACGTTTTGTGTTAAAGTGTCTGTGCATCCCAAGAAACCAAGTTATATATCCGGTACATCGCTGCGATGTAGATATGTATATATCGCAAGCCTGGTGATGTACTCAGTAACGTGCACGCGCCTTACATGTTGAGACTTATGTTCGCAACAAGTACACATCCTCAGAATATACTAGCGATATTGAATAGGTATATGCTGCCGATATTGAATAGGTATATGCCGGCGCTATGGAATAGGTATATGCCGGCGATTTGAATAGGTATATGGCGGTGATATTGAATAGGTATATGCCAGCGATATTGAATAGGCATATGCCGGCGATATTGAATAGGTATATGCTGGCGATATCAACGTTACATCGACACGATGACTCGGTTTCCGGGTTAAAACCCTGTCCTGCAAATACCTGTGACCGACATTTCGTCCTCACTTGAATGAGACATCGTTAGGTATTGCTACTAGAAGCAGTTGCAGAACACAGTTTCAACCTAAAACCAAACAAAAAAAATGTATAGAAAATAAGTTATATGAAACTAGTTTTTAATGATATAAGTTAAAAATACATACATAATTTTTTGTACACCGTTTCTTGTTCATCGTTGTTCAGAAAGACTGAGCTATTCTGCAACTACACATTCAAATTCCATTTTGGTTATTAATTATATGATATTCGAATACCATACTTTAAAAATATATTTGGATAAAATGGAGACATGTTCGAAGGTATAAAAAATTTTGCCCACATTGACGGCATTGACATTGATGGCCGAGGAGCGAAAGATCACATTATGAGATGTTTTGCGAAGTTGTACTCAGATACCATATCCATTAGTTGTTGATGGCTAGGACTGAGGAATAATTGTAGGGTTTGTGATTTACTGTCAATCGGTGTTCCAAATAGTATGTAGCATTTTTCTTCTTAATATTTCAAATTCTTACTTCTTCACAATACCCATCCTATTTTATAGAGAGTTCGTTTTAAACTTCTAATTTGACTTCAGTAACCGTTTGTAGTATATGTTACAAAACCTTAACAGTCTCTGAAAATTAAAAGAACATTGTATTAACTAATAAAGTACTGGAATTTATGATCTAAAAAGTAAGAATATGTAGTATATGAACATATATATCTTTAGCAGAAAATTTTATAATTTTTAAGGATTGTAACCATTTAAATGTGTAATTTTGGAGATTTGTTGTGCTGTCGTTCTTCACTGTCCTCATTTTCTCACCAACGTGTTTCTGATAAAGGAAGGAAACATATCTATCTGTATTTGTCTGCGCTCTCATTCACTAATTTTGAATAAAAACAGAAAGACTATTAAGATGATAGGTATAGTTTATATGCACACCATGCTGACAAAGGTTGCTATTTGTAGAGTCTGCCAAGATGAAGAGGAAACCCCAATTTATATACCCCGCGCTGGTTTGGCCACAATATTACTTCTCTTATAAGGCTCTAAGAACCCTGGAGCAGATACCTACGTGAAGGAAGGGCTTTTGAGGGTAAAGAGAACCGCAATAGATGTGAAAATTTCGGGGTTAAGCAGGATCCTTGGCCAATCTTACTCTTAATCTCTTCACTATCTTAAATATAGCTTAGTAGATGAAAGCTCCTAGGAATTGAGATTAATAGTGAGATTCTATGCATATCTGTAGCGTCTGTAAAGTTATCTGTAAGTCTGTAAGGATATATAATATATGTTTACAAACTTACAGATAATCTTACAAGCGCTACAAATAGGCATAGAATTCCACCATAAATTAAAATATGTAAAGCCGTTTATGAGAAACAGACATTAATAATTAAAGAATTATTTTTTTTTCTTTAATTATATTAAAGGTCAGGATTTACGCCTAAAAACAAAAAAAAAAAGAAGCTTAAGCGATACCGTAAATAGTTTTCGTGTAAGAGGAGAAAGGGTCACAAAACTTAAGTAAGGTATTTTTTTGTTGACGTCACCGTCGCTTTCATTGTTTTTACCATTATTTGTCCTTTTTATTATTTTGTATGTTTTTTTTTTAAATTATTAAAATATATCATAATTACAATATAATGGCGACATAAAAGTAATAATAAGTTTTGTGCTGTTTGAAATACTATTTGGAATACCAAGTTACCATTTCAATTTGGAAACAATTTATACGTTAAAATTTTATCAAATCTACAAGTGTCACTTTTGACAAAATAATTTATACGTAACATACACAAGCTGTGTTTACCAATCCTTTATAGTGGTTTTTAATTCGGGTTTTTAAAGTACTTATCCAGGGTTTTTAAATACGGATATGCCTTCGAAGAAGAAACGGAATAAAACGGAGCAACACAACCAAGTGGATAAAAAGAATCCTGAAACGGGAAAAAGCGAACTTTTCCAGAAATACTTCAGCGAAGAGGAAATTCAGACTATCAAACACGTACTGAAAGTGAAGGATTTAGTAGGAAGGTCAGTTTTAACGTTAGGATAAGTAAAATAATACTGAAAAGCTTTTAGATTGGTGTACCTCTATTAATTGGTGCAGCTGTACTCAATAAAGTTGAAGTACTTAAAAATATAATAAGTTCTGGGTATAACGTAGATTTACAAGATCAGGTATAAAAGAATATTAGAATGAAATCACGGGGAAATAATAATTACAAATTACATTCTTTAGAATAACCTCACGGCATTATTTTGGGCAGTCAAATGTAAGAATTTAGACGCCATATGTATTTTACTACAAAACGGCGCCAATCCAGAAGCAAGTAATTCTAATTCCGATCACGTAATCTCCATTGCAATGGACAGTAAAAATTGGAACGAACATTCATTTATTTATCTCTGGAACAATTTGACCAAATATAAAGCGGTGAATGCAAATTTACTCAACAAAAACGGACATAGTATGCTTCATATGGCAATTAGGAGGGATTGGATAGCATTTGTTGATATTATTACTTCGCAAGGAGTATGTTAACCAATGATTGTGTTGTACATGGCTAGAATAATCATTTTAGATTGACATCGATATCGCTAATTCAAGTGGAGTCACACCTTTAATGTTAGCTAGCTTCAGGAATAACATTACCATCTTGAATAAATTGATAGATTGTGGCGCTAACGTGGAAAAGGATGATAATAATGGTTTTATAGCGCTGTGTTATGCCTTCTCCTCTGTTATATCCAAACAACTGTCCTTACCAAACTTGGTTGTGGAAAAACTATTAAAAGAATTGAAGAACCGAAGATTTTCAGTTTACGAATATCTCCAAGTAATCTCTTTTATGTACCCCATTCGATATAGTTTATTGACAATAGATATATATTTCAGAAACGATTCTTCATGGTTACAAACCCATGTAATTTAATTCAAAATAACGGCCAACCCATATCCGGAATTCTTTTACACATTTTTATCTATACAATACGCTTCTTAGAAAACGGCATGATTACACTTTTGGACCTAGACATTTTCAAAAAGATTCAATTGGTGAGGTACCATCCTTTTCCGCCAGATTCCTAAACGTAATTTTCAGGCAATCCAAAAGCATTTGATGAACGTAGATCGTCTGAAAACTCTCCTTTCGATTCTGCTAGAACTACTCCAACACACTGAGAGTTGTCAGAATCCCATTATACAAGAATCGAAGTTGTCGGAGCTGTTCGATTCAAGCGGATGCAGTGATGCCTGTTTGGAGATCTTAAAAAAGTATAAAACCTCAACACCAAATTTTATTTTTTCTGATATCAATCGTTTTTTCATAAAGATATGAAAACAATAAGAACATCCTCTGGTTGACGCCTTTGTCATTCAAAATTATCATGCAAGCTTGTCTTGTAAAGGGAAAGAGTCAAGAGTGGTTGCAAAATAATTATGAGGATTTGCAGCCTTTCTACGAGCAGGCCAGAACAGTGTTTTTTCAAAATAAGATGAGCGATGAAGGGGTAAGCTTAAAAATCCATATTACCTAAATCCAAGTTTATTTTAAACGATTCTGGCAAAATTTTTATTTACGTTGTGTAATACCTATACGTAGGCGTACTAATTGTCATTTCAGGTGTAGGTTGAGTACGCCTACAATTGTTTGCAATTTTTTATTGCAATGGTATAAAATTGTTTGTGTGTGTGTTTTTTAATTCGTTTAAACATTATAGTGTACTATTTTTCTCAAATTAAATGGCAATCTAAGTCCAACAAATTATTGATTATTTATGCAATCGAAAATAGAGTACACTTGTTAATTAAAAATGATTGGGGACAATTCCGAATTACATATCGCTAGGTATAGAGTACTTGTTTCGGTTGCATAAGCAATCGAAGATTTGTGGAGTTTAGGTTCGCATTTAATTTGAGAAAGATGGTACATGGAAATGTGAATGAAATTTTAGTTAAATTATATTATAATTAAGTACTCATCTTAAACCGCAAATGACCAAATAATTTTTAGTTTCACATTTAAAAACTACAGATCCTTACGAACTTTGCAATGCTTTTAATGACAAATCTCTTAATAACCTACCAGTAATATCATGCGATCACAATTTCACATATTATTTTTTTGTATCACCAGTTTTTGAAATTGATATACAGTCTGCTACAAACCGTTTGGTTATAACTATATTTCAAGCTCTTTCGTTAAACAGTTCGCAAAACACACATCACCTTTGTCTTACTTATTTAACTTTTCATTTAACACGGGAAGTTTTTCCCATTTGTCTGGAACTTGCTCATGTCATTCCCATATATAAAAAAGGAGATGTAAATAATTTGGACAACTTTCGTCCCATTAGTATACTTCCGACCTTTTCTAAAATTTATGAACCGATTATGAATCAAAAACTAATTAGCTCTTTCAATAAACATAATTTATCTTCGACTTGTCAACATGGATTCTTGCCTAAACATTCTATAGGTCTGTTTGAACATGCAATTCGTGAACGGTTCACGATCATGTGAACCAATCAGACAATGCATTCCAGTTCGCGAGGACTCCAATCTGCTCTCTGATTGGTTCACGTAATCACGAACCGTTCGCGAACTGCATGTTCGAACAGCCTTTATAAATACTGCTCTATTTCAATTTATTAACCAGATTTCTCGTGATATTGATTAATCACAAAATATTACCACATAAGCTTGAGTGTTATGGGATAAGAGGAGTTGCACTATCATGGTTTGAAAGTTATTTGTCTAACAGAAAACAAAGAGTTATTGTTGATAATTATCATTCTAAAATATCTGATGTCAGGAGAGGTATGCCTTCGGGATCAATCCTTGGCCCTACTTTGTTTTTAATTTATATAAATTACTTATCACGTTACATAACTAATTCTGACAATATTATTCTTTATGCTGATGACGTAACTCTTCTATTTAGAAGCACTAATTTTCATAACTTAATTCAAAATGTAAATGACGTATACTCTAAATTATGCCAAGGGCTTTCTTATAATAATTTAATTTTAACTCGGACAAACCCCAATGCGTACTGTTTCGTAATCATTCGAAATATAATATTAATGATTTTCTTTTGGATATGAATAGAATCAATCTTGTAAAATCTGCAAAATTGCTTGGTGTTTTTATCGATGAAAACTTTCTAAGAAACTATCGAAAATTTGTTATGCTATTTACAATTTAAAGAAATCTTGCAATTTGGTAACACTAAAAACATTTTATTTTTCTAACTTCTACTCTAAAATGATATATGGAATAATTCATTGGGGAGGCGGATCGAATGTAGATCGCATAATGATTTTACAAAAACGAGTACGAGTATAGACAATCTTGTAAACAAACCTTCAAAGAAAATAAAATGCTAACTTTTTATGATAGCTACATCTACGAATTAGTATGCTTAGTTTTCAAACATAAATCTGAATTTTCACGAATCTCCCATCAACGTATGATATCAAAAGTTCGCTAAAGTTATTACTAGAGTTGGGCAACTGTCCGGCGGAGCAGATACGTATTGCGACGCGGGCCTCATATAATGTAATATAAATAAAGCAGATCAATCGTATTTTTGTAATTTAGTATGTATTTATAAAACATAAATCATATTAATAGAGTTGTGCAAATTTTCCTTAGGGACAAAATTGAAGAAAGCGGGCTAACAAACGGGCCACCTTGCGATGCATTCGCATTTTACATCACTACATATTTAGATAAAATAAAAAAAAATACATTTTGTAAGAAAAACAGGCACTGTTTTTACTGACTTGCAACTCTACGGTTCATCGCTTTGTTGGGGTACATAAGTTGGAGCGCACGTTCTGAATACATACCTGCCGCGCCGGAAAATTTGCCCAACTCTGGTTATTACCCCCGCCTCATAGGACGGCTTTCTATCAAAAAAAAAAAAACATCACATACTTGGGATTTAAGCTGTTCAATAAGCTACCAAGTGATATTAACCCTCCGTAGACACTGGGTCACCGATGTGTGGTGTCCGGCCGTTTTTAGAAATTCGTGTATTTCTCGTGTTTTGTATCACTTTCCATTAACATAACATTAATAAAAATTAGTTTTTATCCATAACGCACTGCATGATCTCTTTCTATAGATCTCAAACTACTATCCTGAATTTTTTTGAGATTTTTTAAACAAGTCTAAGTGTGGTAAAACATACAAGTTAAAAGATATTTATTAAGCACAAACTTAATGAATTTCTTACTCTTTAAGCTCTTTTGTCTTATCTTTAATGCTACTTTAATTACTCAAACCTTTTTTGTCTTTGTTGTGACGTTATTTTGTACGTTTCTTCTGTAGCGTAGTTGAAATAAAGACTATATTATTATTATTATTATTGTTATTGCATGCAATGACATTTTTCGTTCGATTCTGATTTAAAAATTTTAATGTTAAAATTCCATACTCTAGGCGTGTATCCTACAGCTAAGCTAACTCCATAACAGTGGCGCTATGTGTTCTGCTCCTTGTTGAAATACTGATAATATTCCATCCGGGCCAGATGACTTGTAGGGTCTAACAGTGTTGATGGCTCACATTGCCCTGTTGTGTGTTGTTACCCTTCTAGACACCAGCTAGCGGTTCCTGTCCACGCTTGGAAAGTGATTCTAAGGTTCTTGCTGGCCGCTCGCACCTTCAGGGTTAATTTCTTCTGAGTCTGGAAAGTGTTTTTGAAGTAGAACTTGCTTTCCAGTATCTGTAAGTTCACATATGGATTTTCTTATTGTGGCCAGAGGTGTTATGGGATCTGTTGCTAGAAGTTTGTAAAGTTTTCCTTCCGTCATCCTTCCCGATGTAGTTTCTACATCTTCACAAAACTCCCTCTATTCTCCCCCTTAATTCTCTCTTAGCTGCCCTTAAAGCTCGATGATATTCAGTGAGTTTCTGTAGTTTTCCCACTGATCTGTTTTTTTTTTCGCTCTGTTAAAGAGTTTGCAAGCTTTCTGTCTCAGCTGTGATAGTTCTTCCTTTCACCAGCTTACAGCTCTGGAACCGGCCTTTGTTAACTCAGCACAGCATATATAATATGAATTGGTTATTGCTTATTGAAGCTGTTCTGAAGGTATAGCTCAATATTTAGTAGTATTTGCATGTCTGGCTTGACTAGTTTGTTGTTGTTTTACAGTTCTTATCTGTACTTATGCCAATAAACCGTTTGCGCTGTACAGAAGCATATCTTCACTGTTTTATCAGCGGATATGCCGATGATTCGAGTAAGACGGTTCCTCAGATACATAACAGTTACTGCCATGTGTGCTTACATTCAGAGAGCTTAGGGTTAAATCAATTACCTGTTTCCTTCTCTGTGTTACAAAAGTTGGTTCACTATAATCCTTGCTTAATACTACCAAGTTCTTTGAGATTATAAACTCTAGAAGTGAGTCGCCTCTTCTGACCGTATAGGTGATTCGTCTTGCTATGTTAGGGGTATTAGCACTCTTCCCGGTGATAACATGGAGGTGACGATCCTCACAGTATTGTACCAGCCTCTTCACTTCCAGTGATGGTAAGGGGTTTGGTTCATGATACAGAAGGTAAGCCGAAGCGATTATTAGCTTCTTATCATTTCCATCGCCTTCCAGTTTTATGGCTCCTAGATCTCTAGAACAGAAATTTAGCAGTGTTAACTGTACGTAAGTAACTGTTGAGTTGTAAGTATGTTTTTCTTGATAAAAATACAGGATCTAATTCTGTCAGAGTGTAGGTCGTCAATTACATTACCTTTGGCTTCACTAAGTCCTGCCATTCGTCCCACAGCAAGCCAGGGTTTCTGTATTAGGGGTATATCAGTTTATTTGAATTGCCCTCAGTTCTTTCCTTTCACCCTATTACCTTAAAAGTAAGCTGAGTTAGCCCTACGTAGGGTTTAAAACTCATGCCACTCAGCACCTTCAAGCAACTATCGTTGATGTTCAAGACATAGAATGTTTCCTTGGGTTCTTCCTTGCTTGACACACGTGCTATTCTTTAGTCATTATTCCTACATTCTGGGTTTCCAGGAGTTTGAAGATCTGCCCCAGAAATGCTTTTGGAAGCCAGGTAACCACTTTCGTGGTCTTAACGATGTTCCTTGCCAAACCGACTCTGAGAGCAATGCCTTCCCCACACAGCACAAAATGTCTAGCAGACATCTATTAGACGTCATAGACATTCTCTGGATGTCTCATAGATATCCAAATGTCCGCCTATTAGATATTCAAATAGTATATCTAATGGATATCCTATGTAACACATCTAATGGATACCCCACAGAGCACAAAATGTCTACCATACATCCATTAGATATTATTTGTGGATATCCATAATATCCATTAGATGTCACAAACATTATATGGATACCTCTTACATCTCCAAATAGCACATCTAATGGATATATCTAGATACTGGTCCTCTTGAATTCGTGATAAACATGTTCACCAACAGTATTGGAAATACTATCTGTAATTTCCGATTGCGCGGGTTCAAAGGGACCGGTATGGTAGATAACACTTCCATACGATATAATACATAGCATATCCATTACACTAGATGTATTATATGTTTAGCGTAAAATAATTTCAGCACAGTGTTCACTGGTAAACACGTCTTCCGAGAGTTCCCATTTTTAAAGAAAAGAAAACCGGTATAATAGTACAATAAATAGTTTATAAGTGAAGGTACCTATATATTTTAACAAGTTTACAAACAAAAATTATTACAAATTAAGCCAGTGACAGCTACCTATACATATCTACTAACGCGGTAATCTCAAGGTCATATAAAAATAATCAATTATGTTTAGATACAAGCTATAATTAAAACACATTTTTTTTAATTTTTCTGCAAGTACCTATTCATAACTAATCCAATAATGCGTATAATTAAGATTAGAAATGTCATCTTAGATTTTAATAATTAATATTAGGGGTTCAGAAATGCTTTTAAAATTTACACAAACTAAGACTTTACAAGCAAAGTAACACATTTATTCATGTATGCCTAACGTCTAACCGGCTAAGGTTAGATTTTCAGTTGTTTTAAATTACCAGTAACGTTTTAAAGGTTAGAAAGAAACAAAATAATACTTACGTATACAAATGCATACAGCGCAACGGCCCTTTTTAACTTGTTTATCGACTCTCGACGTGACATGTACGATTGAGTATAAACATGGTAAACAAACACAGCGCACGTGGACAAGCAAATTGGTTGGTCTGATTAGCCTCGGCGATTTTCGACCTAAATTTGATTATAAGTACAAGTACTTTCAGCACATGCTTAGTACAGTTATTCAATTTTACTTAATATTTGTACCAGTAATAAAACCAACCGTGTTTTTAGAAATAACGTTAATTCTATAAAGAATCTGAAATTTAACATTACTGTAAAATATATAACATCGGATAGATATCCATAAGATATCTGATATAAAGTTCATGTACGTGTCAATAACTTCCAAACAGGTAAATTGTGTCTATTTTGGCCATAAATATACAAGGTGATTCAAAGAATCGGGAAATTTTGAAATATAAATAATTTCATGAAAATAATTTTTTAAAGAAAATTATTTATGTTATTTAATGGTAAAAATGATGCATCTTGTACAATTTATTGAGCTCCTTCTCTACGCAAACATTCCTGTAGTCGCTTCGTTACATTGTTCATGGTTTGACCTAACATCTCAACTGGGGTTTCCGCAATTTCTCTTCAGATATTGGCTTTCAATTCGTCAATTGTAGTAGGTCGACTAAAGAATGCTTTGGTTTTAAGGTAAGCCCGCAAAAAGAAATTACAAGCCAACAGATCAGGGGATCTGGGCGCCCATTGAAAGTCACCATATCTTGCAATTACGCGTTCCCCAAACAATTGGCGTACAGATGCCATCGATATTGCTGCAGTGTGTGACGCTGCTCCATCTTATTGAAACCAGGCTATGTCAATAATTTCTGGAAATTTCCGTAGTTGTTGCGCAATAAAGGTTTCAAGCATGGCGACGTAACGATTCGATGTGACTGTGGCCGTATTGCCATTCTCGACCTCAAAAAAATAAGGGCCTATCATACCGTATGATGATATAGCACACCACACGGTAACTTTGTTGCTGTGCAATGGACGATGGTGTAGCTCCGTAGGATTGTCTTGTGACCAATATCGGAATTTTGTTTATTAACGAATGCGCTTAGGTGGAAATGCGCTTCATGTGAATGTTCTTGTAAAAAGCTTTGATCGCAAATGTACGTTACGCACCACTCCAAGCATCCATGATAATTAAATGGCAAGGTGTTTCAAAATTTCCCGTTTCTTTGAATCACCTTGTATTTGGAGCAGAGAAAATCCAGTTACTGGGAAAATCTCCAGGGAATGAGGCAAAGTAAAATTCTTCTGGGAACTTATAACCAGAAGAGATTTACAGAATGCATCAACCTGAATAAGAACAATGTTCGCATATTAACAGGAATACTTTCAGGCCATTGTAGACTGAAAGGACACCTGAGTAAGCTTGGATTGGAAAAGGAATTTGCATGTAGATTTTGTAGGGAACAGGATGAAACACCCATCCACCTCCTCTCAAACTGCGTAGCACTGTGCAACTCGAGGGCGTTGCACCTGGGAGCATGTGAAATCGACTTACGACGTTATCTAGACTGGGGCTCTCTGACATCCTACACTTTCTGAAAGGAATAGGATTGGAAAGCCAGCTGTAAAGCAGCAAGGATAGGGGACACAACAGATCTTTTAGGTCGCAGTGTAACATCACCCTTCTATCTATCTACATCTACATCTACATCACCTTGTATTTCTATTAATTTTATAAACAATTGTATCTCCAAAACGAATATCCCATGGATATATATCCAACATCTGTAATGGATATGGACATGTTTTGGTGATTGGGACATCCAGTGGATACCTATCGGACGAACTGTGCTGTATGGGTTCCGCTCGTATCTTGAGTATAGTCTCGATCAACAACGATTTCGACTTTTCATTGCCACAAGTGAAGTAAATCACACCTTTTTTTTAGCACAGCTGTGCCTAAGTTGGGATGCTACGCCTAGCTCACACTCCTAGATCTCCCCCATAACAGCCACATGGATTTATTTTGAACTACTCCATAGGTTTTTCCTCAGGACATTTATCCAAAATCATTTTTACAGCGGTTAAAGGTTGTCTCAGTGACGTCTCGTGGGGACGTACTAGCTTTTACCTTTGTAATAATAATAATAATAATAATAATAATAATAATAATAATAATAATAATAATAACAATAATAATAATAATTCACTTTATTGGCTCATAACTAGATACAAATACATATATTGTATGATGTATATAAACCAAAAAAAAAATATCGGCTTTCCACTGTCAGAGTTTTGTATCTTTGTGGGTTGGTTACCAGTCGGAGACGGCAAGCTTCCCATAGACTCTTAGACCTTACTCTTTTTAAGGTAGAAGTTGTGGTATTTTGCTCAGTGTCCGTACCAGACCTCTTTTCTCTACCAACCATTGGTACTCTGAGTCCTATAGAACATTACATAAACATACTGATACTACTACTACTAATAAAAATAAAGAAATTAGAACTTAATAAATTGTTGCGACTTTAGCCTTAAAAATCACTGACTTGACTAATTATATTTTTCGTTTGAGTGCCGAGAAAATTGAATTCGTTTCATGAATTGAACAACATGTTCAAACTTATTTTTCATTATACTTACCTTTCTTTCGGTCTCTCTAAAAAACATTGTCAATTCATCCTTTTAGACGTACAATAAAATGAAGCGGTTTGAAGTTCTCATGAATTTGCTGATAAGTGGCGAAAAGATATGCAAAAAATTAATATACAATAGGACTTTAGTTACACCACAAACCAGTCATTCCGAAAGAAGTAAGGAGGATTCCTTGCCAGATACAAAGAACAATTCTAGAAAAGCTAAACGTAGAACGAAAGCGTTGAAAGCGAAAATCGCCAAAGTTAAAACCGCTGAATTAACGGAACGTCTCAACAGCACCTCAACCCGCAGAGCTTCAGATCCCCGAGAAATGGAAGTAACATCGCCTAAAGAGGATTGCGAAGTGCAAAATCTCTACGAACATTCAACGGATTTCCACTCTGGTGACGATAAAATCCCGATATTAAACGAGAACGAGTGCGATATCGTAAACTCGATCAAGAAAAATCTCCTGATAGGTTTGGAATCCGAATCGCAAATGGTATACGAACAAACCGAGCAGAAATTTTCCTACGCCAGATACGATTGGAAAAATAAGATTCTTTCGATGCCATTCAATGTCAAACCTAAAGTATACGTAAACAGTATTGATTCGTACGAAGAGGACTTTTATCTTAAACCGGATGATTTGAGCATTTTCACGGCGGAAACGAGTAATTCCGCTGAATTGCGGGGAGAAAGTTTGGAAGCACTGTTATATCCGACTGTACGATATTTAAAATTGCTTTTAAATAAAATTATAAACAAATACCAAAAATACTGGATAATTGATTATCAATTAGAAAAGGAAGTAGAAGAAAATAACGGTAAGTAAAATTGAAAGAGATATAATATGAAAAATTTTAAATTTTCTTAATTTTCATGTATAGAAAAGCAAACTAAACCGGAGGAAGGTGTTAAACAAAGCAAAATACTGCAAAAGTTAGAAAACGAGAAGGTAAAAACTTTGCGATATGAATTCGATGATATAATCTCATACATCAAAGAAGTAGCGGCGAAAGACATGCGACAATCTCGGGTAATCATAAAAAAAGTCGAACATATCCTACTTAGCCACGAAATCCGCGGGACAACCATCATATCCGAAGTGTGCCCATCAGAAACCATATTCGTTACAATCACGACGCCCGAAAACGTTGAATTACCAACACCGACTGGTACCAAAAATCCTCTGATTCAATATATGGAAGATGTTCTTAATGAGAGACAAAAACCCATCGAAGGTATAAATATCGCTGTTACGGAACCGGAAGTAAAATCGCGAACCAAAAATTACATTTCGGATGATATTTTATATATGAAAGAAATGGCATTGCTACCGAAAGCTAAACCTGTTGATTCCAAATGCGTTTTGGAATCACAGAAGAAAACCCTGAAGAATGCTTATCACATGCAAACTTCCATCTTGAACGTTTGCGAAGAAAGTGAGGATGGACAAGGCGAAAAGAACAAAGATCTGAATTTCGATTATGAAAAAATATCCAAGACGATGATGTTCTTCAACAAGAACGTCTACGCCAACCGACCGGAACTAATCTTCAATGATGCGTTCGTCGACCCACTGAAGAAACTTGATAATGAAGGTGAAACAAGCAGATGGTGCACTTTAGTGCGGAGTTTAAAAATGATGGAAGATTGTCAGGAATTTTTAAATGGCACAGTTCATATAAGTTGCAAAGAGAAAAGGCAATCTCACGTTATATCAACTGGAGGAAATTTCACACCTGTGGAATTAGGGTTAGATTCTTGTAATCGCCCTTTGGCCGTAAAAAGGATCCCAAAAGGCAGTTGCGTGTGCGAAATGATCAGATCAATGCTAGTGAGCTTACTTGATTTAAGGCATAAAAACTTATTGCATTATTTTGCTTGTGATTACGATACAAATGAGTTGATAATTGCAACGCCCTTATGTGAGTACAATGTGGGTCAGTACCTCATGCTAATGAAACAGCATCAAACCAATCTCTCAGCATTGGATGTCGTCAAGCAATTCCTAACTGGACTGCTTTTCTTGCACAATAGGGTAGATCCAATTGTTCACGGAAATCTCAAACCATCTAATATATTCATCGACATGAATGGTATTGTAAAAATTGCAGAATTTGGAATACACAGGGTAAATTAAAAAATATATTTATTATGTAGATATTTATATATTAAACCCGTAGGCTTTGTTTAAATTTAAGGAAGCTCCAAACTCGTCTATAATCTGGTTCGCCACTGAAACTTATAAAACTTTCAAACAATTATCTATTATGGAATGCACTTGTGCCTCTGATATACAAGTAGCAGGTATTACCAATCTAAAGCAAAGTATTTAACCAAACTCCCTAAAATAGTTGTTCTTTTAAGGCATGCTTGTACATTTCCTAATGACCGCTGGTAAACACCCTTATGGCGATGACATGAGGATAATCTTAAAAAATTTGGATAAAGCGGTGCCTCACTTGTCCGCAAATGATTTGGAATTGCAAGATTTAATCACTTGGATGCTACTGTACGAGCCGATAGAACGTCCGACAATTCAGCAAGTCGTCACGTGAGTAAGCACATTCTAAAAAGAAAATTGAATAAGAAAATCCGTTTTTTTTTTCAAAGACATGTTTATTTTTGGTCGTCAGAGAGGAAATGGAAATTCATATTAACTTGTGCCGGCTTGGGAAATCGCGGCGGATCCCCACTCTTTAAACTCGAAGATTTACACGTTTGCCTGGATAAAGTGGCGTCAAAAGATAACATCAAAGGAAAATGGGTGCAAGTGGTAAAGAAGCAATTTCCGAAGATTTGTTTCTCAAATAACGACGACACACCAACTGGATTGTTGAAGTTTATAAGAACTTGCATGGACAATAAGGACTCGTTATATTTCCATAAAGATCTTAACTTGTCCACTTATATACTGAACTCATTCCCAGCTTTCGCACTCTCTTTGTACAGGATGTTGGAAAATTCCGTTTGGGTGAAGCATTCAACCTTTATCAGTTTTTATTCGATAGAGAATATTTTTACTTAAATTATTATTTTTCCATCCATTTTAATTTTACATGCTTTAAAAAAGACCTAATGAGGTGTTTAAAGTATACATTTTAGTATATATTTATATTTTTATAAATTCATGTTTTCATTAGAATGACTTTTATAAATCAATTTTTTCTTCAACAAGTTTAATTATTAGCGAGGCTGTGGTCTGGAGCAGAGGTGCGAATGGGTCCGGCCCAGCCGGACTGTTTTATCGTGAAACGGGCAGCCCCCTCGACATGTCAAGCCCACACGGCCCGTCAATCTCGTTCAAGTGGTCAAATTTGTTGGGTAAATTCGTTTTTAGTCTTAATAAATTATGAAATTGTAGTATACATATAGCAGCTTTTTCATTGATTAAAACAGAATACGTATACAGGGCGATCCAAATTTAGTGGTTACTATTGTCGTTTCCACCATTTAAATGCACGATGTATGTACATTAAATTTGCTAGGTAGTAGTAATAACTGGTAACTAACCAAGAGTCAATAGAAGAGAGCAATTGACTTGAGCATTGGTCAGATGAAAGTGATGTTTTTCTTAATAGGTCATTCTCTATATTTACAAAAAGAAAATATCAAAGAAAATTCTATTTACATTATAAGAGCTTATATACAATATTACGCTAAAAGCTATCCTTTCTGGATATCCAGAATATCCATTAGACGTCATAGACATTCTATGCATGTCTCATAGATATCCAAATAGTGCATCTAATGGACATCCCGCAGAGCACAAAATGTCTACCATACATCCTTTAGACGTTATTATTTTTCTATGGATGTCTCTTACATCTCCAAATGTCCGCCTATTACATATCCAAATAGTACATCTAATGGATATGCTATATAATGCCTCTAATGGTAGCATATAATAATAATAATAATAATAATAACAATAACACACACCGGATATTGCGGAAACCGAGGGTTTCTGGAGAGATATCCTGGAGGTGCCAGCGAACTTGAACCGGAGTTCCGACGTGCTACACAAGTTTGGTGTACATTGCAATAAACATATAACGCGACACGTCGAAGAATTACGTGCAATCACGGAGGAAGATATAAAAGACGCTCTAAGAGGAAAAACCTAATTTCTCGGCCCCAGGGCCCGATGCAATCAACACATACTGGTGGAAAAAGTTAACAGTGACACACAAATACTTAACGGTTATATTTAACTACTTCTTGAGCAACCCAACAACTATCCCCGAATGGTTATGCAAAGGAAGAACCATTTTAATCTACAAAAAAGGAGACCAAGAAAGACCTGAAAACTACCGGCCGATAACCTGCCTGAATACCATATACAAGATATTCACCACCATACTGCAAAAGCTACTGCTTGAGGAGATTTCGCCCATATGGGAAGAGGTTATTGAACAGAGGGGGGCAAAACGAGGAGTGTCAGGAGTAAGAGAAAATCTACTAATCGATTCTAGTGCATGTCAAGACGCCATCCAGTTCAAACGAAACCTATCGGTTGCCTGGGTGGACATCAGGAAAGCTTTCGACTCAGCCTCACACGAATTGATCTTGATTCTGATGAATCATCTTAAAGTCCACCCACGTATTACGAACACCGTCAAGGAACTCTTCAAAAGATGGAAGACTGTCATATTACTTGGCACGGGCAAAAACATGAAGAAATCCAATCCAATCCAATACAGACGAGGAGTTTTTCAGGGCGACTCGCTCAGTCCGATACTTTTTTGTCTAATTCTCCTACCATTGTCAATAGCTCTACGTGAATTTGGAGGATACATGGGCGGGCAGACCAAGTAATAGAAACCACAAAATCACTCATCTCCTATATATGGACGATTTAAAGCTGTATGCCAAAAATAAAGACGAATTGGAGGACATGATTAGAGCAACACATACCTACACGCAAGATATCGGCATGGAATTTGCGCGGACAAGTGCGGCACTCTAAACATCAACGTGGCAGAGGGCTGAAACGAGGTAGAAGATGGGATATACATAGATGGACGACACTGCACCACCTGGCACTAGAAGAGAAATACACCTATCTGGGAGTTAACCAGCGACATTTACATGATATAAACGACGTCAAACAAACTTTAACGAAAAAGTACCTCACCGCTGTCAGGAGGATCTGGAGTTCAGAACTATCAGCTAAGCACAAATGTACGGCAACGAACATGTTGGCGGTGCCAATTGTATCCCACTCGTTCGGCGCGATAAGATGGAAGGTGGACGAAATCATGAAATTAGATACCGACACAAGACGAATTATGACCCTAAATAGAAGTTTACACCCGAATGCGTCAACGCAAAAATTTACTACCCGCAAACAAGGAGGAAGGGGACTTGTCAATATTGAGTGGTTACACGGAAGACTGATAATCGCGACAGCCCACCAAGTGCACAATACCCAGGCTGACCTCTTAAAACTGGTCCGTGAACGGGAGAGCGGAAATGAACAGGGCTCCTTTCTATACTCCGCAGCGGCCAGAGCATGCCAAAAGTTAGATTTGCCATTTAACACCAAAGGCGAACAGCGACATAACGATAGCATCACCAGGCACCGATAAATGAAGTCCGAAAGCTTACACGTAAAAAGACACCCAAAAACTTATGAATGATCACCTCTCAAAGAAAATGCACGGCTTGTATTTCAAACTGATTGAGGAGCAGCAACTTCCACTGAACTATCGTTTGCGTTCCTGAAGTCACCGACGCTGTTCTCTGAAACGGAAGGCTACATAACAGCGGTTCAGGACGGGGTCTTTAACACCTTGGCATACAGGAAGAGGGTCTTGGGACTGAACATCCCCAACACTAGATGCAGAGCCTGCGGAACACACGAGGAGACTACGATGCACTTGTTGGCAGCTTGCCCAAAATACGCCCGACACTCTACATAGACCGTCATGACCGAGCATTGAAAGTAATCTACTACCAACTAAGATACACATACGAGATAGACTGCTTCCCCATATTGCCATACGCTGTTTCGAACATCGAACCAGTAATCTCAAACGAAAACTGCAAGATGTACTGGAACTTCCCGTTTCATACAACCACCGAAATTACCGCCAATAAACCAGACCTAACAATATGGGACTACAAAGAAAAAACAATGTATATACTAGAAATGACATGTCCAGCAGAGAATAATATTGTAATGAAGCAAGAGGAAAAATAAACAAATACACGCCACTCGTCAACGAACTACGCCATACTTACCCGGATTACGGATCGTCTTCATCCCAATTGTGGTAGGAGTTCTAGCGGCATCCATTCGAGCACCGTCAAAAACCTGAGAAAAATTAAGATCATCAAGGAGAATGTCAACACACTTACCTCCATAATGCAGAAATATGTTATCCTGGGCTCACTGCGCGTCCTGAGGATTCACGAAGCTGGCCACCCAACACCCGAGGGCTAGACCCTATGTTTGCTGATTGCCGGAAGACAAAAGCAGCAGAGGAGAGATCGCCGGTCCACCGTATTCGCGAGCTGCGGGGACCGACCCGAGACGGACACGCGGCACCGTATTGTTGATGACAATTTGACTCTGACAGACAGACTAACGGACGGACGTGGGGTGGGAGCCGGGGACGTGGCCGCTGTAAGCTAGTCGGGCGCGCCGCCGGTTTCGACCCCGCGAGAGGACCCCGGGGAGCGGGGGCAATTTATTGCACCCGCTTACCGGGCCAGGTGTAGGGGTGGAGGTCGACTCGGACATTAATAATAATAATAATAATAATAATAATAATAATAATAATAATAATAATAATAATAATTCATCAATCAAATCAAATACTGGACGAGCATCTGGAGCCAACGGCAGACCTGTGGAGAATTGATTGCGCTGTATACTCAGCGGGCCTAAATGTAACACGGAAACCCGAAAGAATCAATACTTAGTCAAGCTGGAAAGAGGATAAAACAACTTGAAGAAAAAATCAAGTCTGGAGAAGGAAAGCTTCACAGATGCAAACTATGTGTGAGATCATACATAAGAGATTACGCTTCACAAAAAAGATAAGAAACATAGCTAAAAATATCAAAGCTATACACCATACACTGAACAGAGACATCCTTTTATTATTGAAAGAGCAGGCAGTGGATAAAATAAGATCACTTAGCGCTGCAAAAAGGAAAATGAAAAAGACTGCAGAACGCATCCTGCAGAACACTTTATTTGCCAGGAATCCCTCGCACTTTTTAGAGTCTCCCCACCCGACCACCGAGGCCCCAGAAATCGTGGAGATCGAGCGCTACTGGAAGAGCATATACGAGCACGAGAAAGAAATAAACAAAGACAACCAAGCGTTTACAAAGTTTAGAACGTTCTGCGAGCATCACCGACCAAATGCAGCCACTCAGACGCAAAAGATCACTATAGACGACATTGAGAAAGCAACAAGAAAAATGTCCAACTACTCTTCCCCAGGGCCCGACGCAATTAATGCGTTCTGGTGGAAAAAATTGTCGGCTACGCATAAACATTTAGTAAGAATATATAACGACTTCATGGAGGATCCTACCACCATCACAGATTGGTTATGTGAAGCACGAACTGATTTTTAAGAAAGGCAATCCGAGAAGCCCGGAAAATTATAGGCCAATTACGTGCCTAAATGTCGTATATAAAATATTCACAAGCATACTCCACGAATTTGTCTTGGAGATCATTGAACCTGTCTGGGGGGGGCAATAGTGGAACAGAGGGGTGCAAAAAGAGGAGTTTCCGGAGTTCGCGATAACTTACTAATCGACGGCAGCATCTGTCAAGACGCCATACTATACAAAAGAAATCTATCTATGGCATGGGTCGATTATAAAAAGGCTTTCGACACCGCATCACACACGCTGATATTACAACTTCTCCAAGACTTAGGAGTGCAGGCATCCATCATTAACGTTATAACTGAGTTTTTCAAGAGATGGAGAACACATATGCATGTAGGCAGAGGAAGAGAGGAAAAGAAAACAGCCGCCATCAGTTACAGACGTGGAATCTTTCAGGGGGACTCACTGAGCCCCCTCCTGTTCTGTATCACCCTTCTGCCACTATCGATTGCACTGAGATGCTACCAGGGATACGCAGCCGGAAAGCCGAACAACCGCGTTCATAAAATCACCCACCTGTTCTACATGGACGATCTAAAGATATATGCTAAAAGCGAAAACGACTTAGAACAAATGTTAAGGGCCACTCACGACTACAGTACAGATATAGGGATGGAGTTCGGTCTAAGTAAGTGCTCGGTATGTCACCTGAGGAGGGGTAGACTCGGAGAAGAGGGGGAAGGGACTCGAACTGGTTGACGGCTCCATTGTGCAACATCTGAAATTGGACGAGAGTTATATCTACCTAGGGATCAGGCAGAAACAAATGCACGACGTCAAACATGTTAAACGCGAATTAACTACCACATATAAGAAAGTCCTCCAAAAAATCTGGTCATCTGAACTAACATCAAAAAACAAGTGCGAAGCGACCAACATACTGGCCGCGCCCGCAATAACCTTTTCCTTTGGGAAGATAAAATGGAACGTTGACGAGATACTTCAGCTAGACAGAGACACGAGAGTCATTATGACAAGGTGCAGATGCCACCACCCAAATGCTTCGGTGCAGAGACTCTACATGGCAAGAGATGAAGGGGGGCGGGGATTAATAAATCTGGAAAACCTACACCACAGGATAACAACCACCACCGCCTGTCAAATCTTCCAATCAAAGGACCCTTTACTGAGAATTGTTGCGGACCGCGAAAAGGGAGGTCAAGGAGCATTTCTGTACAAGATGGCAAGCAGACCTTGTAAGGACTTAAGTTTGCCATTAACCTGGAGACTGAATGCAAGACCACCAAACATACTGTCCCTGACACCGAATGAACTGAAGGCGACGCTTAGGAAGGCGACAGAGAGAGCCATTAAAATTCAACACACGGAAAAGCCGATGCATGGAACATTTTTTAAGAACATGGAAGAACTCGAACTGTCCCGCAAACTCACATTCTCCTTTTTGAGGTCACCCACACTTTACTCAGAGACTGAGGGATACATAATCGCAGTCCAGGACGGCGTTTTTAGGACACTGGCGTACCAGAAGTATGTAATCGGAAAAAAAATAAATGATATCAAGTGCAGAGCATGCAGAATGCACGAAGAAACCACAATGCACCTCCTATCGGCTTGTCCGAGGTATGCACCAACGATGTATATCGACAGGCATGACATGGCTCTCAAAACACTGTACTTCCATGTGAGGTTTAGATACGGAATCGATCAAAAGCTGATACCCCCTTATCATCATGCGGAAGTGAAATCAGTAGTACAGAATGAACAGTGCAAAAATCCTTTGGAATTTTGCGTTTTCTACCACGGAACAACTACACGCGAACAAACCAGACATGGCAGTCTTCGACCACATCAAGAAAATACTATACATTATAGAAATGTCATGCCCCGGAGAGACAAATATCAAAGCTAAGGAAGACGAAAAAATAGTGAAATATAGAGACCTGACTTTCCAACTGAGACATACCTATGAGGGATACGACATAGTTTTCATCCCCATAATAATTGGTGTCCTTGGGGGAATGGCCCCGAGTATCCATAAACACCTGAAAAAAGTTAATGTTATCACTGACAATATCTTGGAAGTGCTCCCCACTCAGATGCAGAAGTGGGTAATCCTGGCTCGCTCCGCATCCTTCGGGCCACGAAGCGGCTACAGGTCATCTTAGTGTCGGACACCCCGCCATCTAATCTTCAAAAGAAGAAGACAGCGAGGTCCACCGGCCGCACCGTATTCGCGAGCTGCGGTGCGGCCATTGAACTCCCCCGCCTCTTAGGATCACAAAAAAAAAATAATAATAATAATAATAATAATAATAATAATATATGCCTTTATTGTGATTCCTTGTATAAAAAACAACTTAATACAAAATAAAAATTATACATAAATTGAAAAATTCCAAAGAACACAATCCCAGGGCGTGGTTCAGTTATGTTTACTGATTTCGCCTAACCCTGCACTATATGTACATATTAATTTAGTTTAGAGATATGCCTAAAATTACAACTAAGACTATACATATCCATTAGACGCATTATATTTGCGATACTGATCTCCTTGAATTCGTGACAAACATGCTCACTAATAGCGACAGTATTGGGAAATACTATATTGTTTCCAGCACTCTGCCCACTGCTCAGCATACCACTCGTGAGTTCAAAGGGGCCAGTATCGTAGATAACACTTCCATCCGATGTAATACATAGCATATCCATTACATTAGATAGATATTTAGGGTAAAATACTTTCAGCATAATGTTCACTGGCAAACACGTCTTCCGAGAGCTCCGATTTTTAAAGAAAAGAAAACAGGTATAATAACGATAAATAGTTTACAAGTAGAGGTACATATATTAACAAATTTACAAACAACAAATTATCCTTGTTAATCTACTTAAGTCCTGTTCCTTCTCTTGACTTCCTGTAAAGAAAAAGAAACCATTGACAGTTAGATATATCTACTAACGTGGTATATAAAAATAACTAATTATGTTCAGATACAAACTACAAGTAATACACATTCAGTTTTTTTTTTAATTTTCCTGCAGGTACCTATTCATAAGTAGTCCAATAATATGGATAATTAATAAGAAAAATCTCATCTTACACAAACAAATTTCCACAAACTAAACAAAGCTTTACAAGCTGAGTAACACATTTGTTCATGTATCCCTAACAGCTAACTTCCTAAGGTTAGATATTCAGTTGTTATAAATTACAGTCAACGTTTTAAATGTTATAGAGAAAGACAATATTATTACCTATACTGTAATATAAACAAAACCATAAACCAACGTAACAACAGATAAACACAGCACATTTAACAATGGTCGTTTTTCGACTGACGATGTCAGGACAGATACGATAAATGATGAGTATAAACACGATCTACATTCGACTCGGTGATTTTTGACCTTGTTCAAATGGTCATCGAATAGATATCCATAGGATATCTGATACAAAGTTGATGTACTTATCAATAACTTCAAAACAGGCAAATTGTGTCTATTTTGGTATTAATTTTTACGTTAAAATTGCGATAAATATATTTCTATTAATTTTATAAACAATTGTAATAACTCCAAAACGAATGTCCCATGGATATCTATCCAACATCTGCAATGGATATGGACATGTTTTGGTGATTGGGACATCCATTGGATATCAGTCGGACGAAGTATGTTGTGTGGGCGTCTCTTTCGCTAATTGATCCGCCCTCTCATTACCTACGTAAGCCCTAGTCCAAAAAAGTTTTACACCCCCCTCACGTGTCATGTCCCAAGTAAACAAATAATATAACTCGTGGAATTGTCTGAAGTATAATTAATCTTGATTTTCTTTTTTTAGCTTAGTTGTTGAATTTGTTTTGCTGTTCCACTTATTTAACAAAAATATTCACAACTGTGACACAGATGACACAAATTTCACTACACTGGACGCTTTTATAGCAAAGCCCTCATCATCAGCAATAACGGTTATTGTGTCAGTTTTAGTATTTTGCCATTTTCATTGCATTTTTCATATTATTTGTATCGCTCATGTTGTGTTGTTGAAGAAGTTTTGTAGGATGCCTGTTTCTTTGTTGCATTTTCTTTTTTTTTAGTGTAATTGTGGTCTTTTCAAAATTCGCGACCCGTTTTGTTTCATAAGCTTTGAAATATCAGACTCTATCGACTTAAATATTGTTTTAACCACGAAAGCTTAGCAGAGGTTTGGCGATATTGACTAGAAATAATTATTCAATTATAAAGGGGACTAAACTATTTTTAATATACATATATAAAATATTAAAATACCTATATGTTATTGTGAATACATGTCTTGTTTGAGGTATTTCGAACACGAAGAGATGATGAAGTGTTACAAATAAATTACTTTCCTTTAGTAAGATGTTTTGTTGATTGCATTTCAACACACATGGATTAATGTTACCAAAAAAGGGTTTTCATAATTGTGAATGAAAGCCATAGTGGTGCAACATTTCAATGAAGTGTCATTAGATTGAAGTTAGTTACTTCGCAATTGTGAGTAAACACCATCTGTTGGTAATATTAAATTGACCTAATTAACCTTAATCATTTATCTAGAATTTGAACAAAGCCCTTTAATTTTAGTTTCAGTCAAATTACTGGAGACGCTATACTAAGATTTATTACCTGGTAAGTCGGTAACTCGGTTTTAAGCGCACAAGGGGACTGCCAGGCCAGCATATAGCCGATCGAGCTGAAAAAAAATCCGCATAAACTGCACTTGTACTCCCGTGGCCGCGCTCATATAACCTCACTAAAATGATATTACAAAACAAATGGGCCCTTTGGTCTAGCGGATAGTGCGCTCGATTTCTAAAGGCAAGGACTGAAGTTCGAAGTTGCGTCCTGCTCTTTTTTTTGGTAATAAGTATATAAACAATTATTACATTAAATTTTCGTGTGAAAATTACGAGTATGTAATATCGAGTATTCTCAATTTTTATCTATTTTCTTTATTAATCATTGCCATAATTTTTTATAATGAATGTTTCATATCTTGAACGTCTTGTTTTTGAATTTTTTAGATTACAACTTCACTGGACTATTTGATCTGTAAAAATTGACTCCCTTTTTGACTTTCACTCTTCAAGTAATATAAATAAATGAAAAAACAATATACTTATACTAATTTTTATTTTGCTTGGTCATATATAACATCTACGTGATGTTATGATGAAATAAAAATATTTATCCAATTCATATATGTGTGATGAATACAATAATAGTCGTATTTAAGTAACTACTATTTAAAATATTTATATGTAATGCAACATAAAACGATAACTATTAAGTAAAAAAAGAACAGAAAATATTCAAACTTGGTATCTATAACTTCATCACATAATAAGCTTTGATCTTTCTTTTACTTCCAGCTTAATTCATATATGTGCTAAAAATAAAATTTAAATCATAAATATAAAATTATAATATATAAAAAAAATCTATGATCGTTCTTTCTGAGATCAAAATCATTAAATATCTTTGGTATATAAATGACTGGTTACAATTCGATCCTTCGAAAATTAAAGGTTCTATATCAGGGTGTTCCTCCTTATAAATTCTTAATAATTAATACATGGAAGCTCACAAAATGCAAGTGGTATGCTCATATAAAACAATAAAATTAAAGATCTTATATCACAACCGCCCCGGATTCCGCACGGCTTTCTGGTAGAGAAGGATATTCGGACCACGTATTGGTTATTGTATCGAAAACTTCTACAGAAGTAAGAGTAAATTGTGCTCTGTAGAAATCTTCCTTTATTTGGGCCCCACCAACGACGTACACCAAGCCATCAACAGCTGCCACAGCTGGACGACTCCTAGCCAATCTCATAGATGGAACGGTAAACCATTTATTCTGCAAACCAGCCAATGTTATTATTGTTATATTCGCCATGAAATGCATCAGAAAATTATTACCTTCTTAAAGGAATACCTTTCAACTGAATCTAGAACTGTATGTTTGTTATCCTCCACCAACAACGTAGAGATAATCATCAATTACAGCTACTCCCATTTGAGATCTGGCAATGGACATTGAGGGTAAGCTTTTCCACTCACCGCTAAGTGGATCGAAGCTAAGTAAATCCGCTAGATGTCGCTGATTTTTGGTACATCCTCCGACCATGTAAATAAGTCCTGTTTGCATATAAAAAATTGTAAAGGCCGTAGCCGGGTAAGTATGAGTTGTCGGCTCCAGGGGATTTTTGGTTGAAAATTGAGGCCACTTCTAGGGAGCTGCAAAACTCTCTGGAAGTGCCCTACAGCCAAATTTTCAGCTGTAAATATTGAACAATCTTCAAGTAAAAAATAGTAAGCGAAGTTTGAACATTTTCAATTTCGTTTCGTGATTAGAAATGTACAAAAAAAAGAAAATATGTGGTTTTTTGACGGCTCAGATCAAAAATAATTCGTCGATCAATTTTTTTATTTTATTGTTGTCCATTCTTTTTTTTTACGAAGTAACCCTTTTGGTACGATCATCATTTTAGAAACCTTTAGAGATGGAATTGTGACAATCACACTTTTTTTTATTGATAAAATAACTGAAAAAAAAAATCGGTTGTATAAAAATAATTTTAAGCTGTTGGTAGCGATAATCTAAAGATAATAGGAAAAAATAAGTTATCAAAGGAATATAGTAGTTTAGATAAAAATAAAAAGAAACAAAGAAATACATATTAATTAATCTTCGTCGCTGCCATCAGCAATCACATTCACATACATTTATATATGTATGTATACCACAATACCTAATACTGCAAGACCTATAGTCAATAAAACTTGAACTTGGAATTTCAAGATGTCCGTTCGAGTATTGATAAACTGTAGAGTAATTGAACCTGAGTTTATATATGGTATGGTATATTTATATCGATATGAAGTAGTACCTAAATAAATTCTTTCATTCCTTTTCTATCGATTCTGGGAAATCCTCTGAATCGTCAGAAGTGACGTTTTCAAACGAAAGTTTCTTGCGTTGCCAAGCATTGGTTTCTACTTTTATGGCTAGTGGATCCTTAACGTCTCTCTGACCTTTTATTCTGTTCACTATTACAATCTAGTAGCCAAGATCAGATGAAAATTGTTTCTGAAACTGATTGCACTGAAAAGAGGCTCTTTTGAAATAAATACCAATCTTCGGAAGACTATCTTTTCCCCCAAAATTTCCGCCCAATGAGTCTGCTCTGCTCTCTTCCTAAGATCGCAAAGCCCGTTATTCTGTGCCGTTTTCGAGATGAGTTAATCAAATTTAATCCCATTCCTGACTGAAAATTTAGATTTCGTACTATTTATCAACCAACAGCTCTTTCGACTTACTGAAACCACTAGGCATGGATTCAAGGGGAGAGAGACAACCGTGGCGGGATTTCTCAACTTCGACATCCAGTGTAGCCTGTTGGAACTTTATATATACTCAACATAGGCATGGTACCCGACCTAATTGGATTTGTCGGAATGTACCTTTCGGATCATTCCTTTTCGGGGTGTTCCCTGGGGTTCCTTGTTGGGCCCGAAGCCGTTTTTGATATATATTAGTGGTATGCCCCAACACCCTTTGATTAACTTCGCGGTGTTTGTCAACGATACAACTGTATATTCCACTTGCAAAAACGAAGCAATTTTCGTGCGCTGCATGAAAGGTCGTCACTGACAAAGTGGAAACTTGAGCGGGACGTTGGGGACTTCGAATCAATGCCGCCAAAACCGTAGTAGTGCAATTCACTAAGAAAAGATCCGTTCCCGGTACTAGAATTGTTATCAACGGGGAAATTATTCCCTGGTCAGACATCTGGGACTCAGTCTCGACCGTAGATTAACTTACCGCCAACACGTTAACAACACACCTACCCAATTTTAGGCTGCGAAGATCCGATTAATCTCATTTCTATTAAGGGAAAGCTATATGGTCTCTAGATCAAAACTGCTGTTCTATACCGTATATCTGAGACTAGTGCTAACTTACGAGGCGCTCGCCCTCTCAACGATGGCCACTTTAACACATTGCAGGTCCTCCAGAGACGAGTTTTGCGGCAAATCATGGGGACTTCATGGATGGTGCGGAATCATCAAATGCGTTACGACCTCAATATTCCATTACTTCATAAATATATGCTTGCCCTTGCATTGCGGACGTGCCTGAGGGCGAGTGTTTCATTAAATTCGTTGTTGGCCCGTTTAGTGAAGCAACAGGACCGTCTCCTTTGCCCGACCACCTTTTGTTTCGGCCAGGAATGTTCGGGATTGTATCGATACCACCAAAGGAAGAGCCGGCGAATCGAAGAAGGCTGCAGCGGCAAAAAGGAGGCACAGTAAATGAAAAAAGATTAATTTGGTCAGTAGAGATCCTCGATGTTATTTATAATAAAAAAAAACACCAGTAATACTCACGAAGTCTTGCTCCGTATACCTACAGACAAAAGTAGTAAAAGTACCCCAGGGATCATAATAGCAAGGAAAGATTTACAAAAAAAAATTGATGATTGTAACAAAACAGCTACTTCATCAAAAAGAAATTAAAATAAATGCTAAAAAAATATATATATATTAAAGCGCTTTATAACTCAATCGTGAAGTTAAAGTTTTCAAAGAAAAATTGGTTTTCATTCTTCTACTCAAGACCGTTCAATATCAGAGCTGAAAATTTGGCTATGGGCCACTTCTATGGAGCCAAATGTATGCCCCACTTTCCAGACAAAGTTCCCCTGGAGCCGGCAAATCGTATTTACCCGGGTCTTTAAATTACTTACCTTTATACGCCACAACACCCATACTAAAGCGAGGTTCTGGTAAAACACCGACATGTCTCCATTCGTCGATCTTCGTGTCGTATCTCTCAATGCAACCTCCTATATCGTCACCTATCCAGCCGCCTAGGGCGTATAAATAACCATTGAGAGCACATAATCCAAATTCGCAGCGTGGGACAATCATGCTTGCAATCTGTGTCCAGCAATTCAGTTGTGGATCATAACATTCGCAGGAAGAAAGACTGTTCGATTCTTGTTCGCCTCCGACGACGTATATTTGGCCATTTAATGTTGCGACCCCAGGTACTATTCTGTTTATTAATAAATCCGGGGCAATAGACCATTCCCTGAGGTATAGAAAATGCGATTTGTGATTAGTTAACAGCTGGTTTAATGGTTAATATATTTCTTCAAAATTATTTAACCGATGTTTAATTACTTTATTAATTATGTTCTTTTCACGTTTCGCAAAAATTTATTGTTTCCTTTTTCACATTTCATTTTTTATCATTAGTTATTTTCATCTTTTTTGTTACGTTTCGGAAAATTTAGTTTCCTTAAAAAAAAAAATGAAATGTGAAAAAGGAAACAATAAATTTTCCGAAACGTAAAAAGAACATCTTTGTAACTAAACAAAAACCAGCATACACAAGGAAATGAAAAAATAATAAATGGTTAATATAAGACATTTCTCAAGTTTTTTTGTTTTTTTTTTAAGAATGTTTAGAGGGATGTTTAAGGAATGTCTAATAAGTCTTAACCAACGGTATCTATTCAAAGTGATGCTTTATAGTTAGCCAGATGGCAGTGTGTATTACGACGAAAGTAAAATATAATTTCTAAAAATATAATTAATTGAGTTGATGTTTATATAAGACTCGGTCACTATCCCAGTATTGCTACAAGATTATCATTTTTTCTTGCATGCAAAAAAATTGGGCGTATGCTCATTTGATAAATTTAGATCATTTGAGTTTGCAATTCAAATAGCATTCCGTGCAATGCAAGTAAAATTGCACCCAACAGATTTAAATCCAGGCGCATGCATGCATTTCTTACTACATGTAAGAAATTGCAAATTGTAAACCGGCCTTAACTATTTTTTAAATTAACCACTATTAATTTTAGTTACTACTACCATCCATGTTTAACTGCCATAATAAATATTAAAAATCCTATAAAACTATTCATTTTTTAATTTATATTATATAGACAAGACAAGAAGTAATATTTACTGTCGGCGCCTTTGATGTTGCGTCGCCACGAAAATGATTTATTCATACTTCATTATTTTAGAACGTGTGATAGAGAGTGAAGTGCAATCAGCTATCAAAATAGCGATTATCTATTAATTCCTGGGCCAAGCGCAACGGGCATTAACGGCAAAAAGTCTCGGAATACTATTGCTATCTGAAGACTATATGAGGGAGATAACAATAGATCTACATCGTGTGGTGCCCTAAAAGACTTCTTGTCGTCAGGTCTTATATTTAATTTTCCCCGTTGGTTGTGCTCAAAGTTTGTTAAGGGTCTGCCTTAAGGGGAGATGACGCAACTGGTCTGCTAGGCTGACTGCCTAAATTCTAAGCGCAAAAATATTCATGGTAAAATTCGCTATTAGTTGTAATTCAATATGTAATAGATGTCTCATTATAAGGGAGGCGATTCGAAGAAGCTGTGGGGAATATTCGATATCCTTCTTTATGCAGTCTGTTTGATTTTAGCTGTCACACCAAATATCACTCTCAATATATCTTTAGAGATACGACAAAAAGTTAAAAAAGAAAAGTTATTCTACATCTAATTCTCTGTTAATGCCTTTGAAGAAAAAACAAATGAGCATCAAATGTATTACATATAGTAAATACATGTTAAATGGAATGTCCTCAATTTTATTACGTAATTTAAAACTCTAAAAAAAATCTCTTTATAATGATATATCATGTGTTTGTTATCTAATCATTGAAAAGTTGAAAAAAACAAGCCATTTTCTTAGGTAAACAAATAAAGAAAACAAAAATTGTTTTATTATTATTATTATTATATATTATTTTAGTTACCAATAAACTAGGTAATAAATTACTGCCAGCTGAACTAAACTGATTCAAAACTTTGTAAAATTAATACAAAGAATAGGGGAAGAGAGGGGAGAGTTGGCCCCACCACTCAATATTGTCACGGGCCGCCACTGATAGATACGTACTGTTCTATTAGTAATGTTTCTGCATATAACGTAACGTTCGCTTTTGTAATTGGGTCACGTTTGAAGAAAGAGACATAATGCAAATGTCCAACTAACACGACAAATAGGTACACTTCTCACAGGAAAAATCGGGACACCAGCAATTCAGAATTTTAAAATTTCTTGATTGTAAATGCAACTTTCACAGCCATAAATCATTTAATTATGTATATTACTGCGATCAAAGGTAACGACTAGAAATTTAAACAGAAAAATAAATATATGGAGAGAAAAAGATTTATGTATAGAATAAACAAATCGGAGTTTCGGTGGCGGCGTTTCCTTTAGAAATACCAATGAAAAAAAAATACATAACAACAAAAAGAACTCTTGAATAGACGGCTTCATTTAGAAATATATATGTATTTAACTTGTTTGATGTTATGTAGAGAAATCATGTGGTGATGAGATTTTATTATTTAATATTACGTTACTTGTTAGTGCTGCTTTGATATTAGTTACTTACTTGGATTTATGCTCGCGAGTATTAGTTTAGCAATAGATAATCTGTCAGTCAACCTTCTCAGTTTTGGGATAATGTGATTTTCACAGATTTATTGACTACTATTGACACTATTATTGATGTATTAATTAATTGTTTAATATTCTTAAATATTGCATTACTATAAAGTTTTCTTCTATCTATAAAAAAATTACCAAAACCAGGTTTAAGATTATTTATAAAATTCTTAAATAAAGCAATTAAGTTCGCAAAGAAATTATTTATTTTATGAACCCTCCGTTTATTGTATTTTTAGGAAATATATCTTAGCTATCGCCTGTGTAATCTGACGTCCTTGATCTATTTTCTTGAAATATGGCCAACACTGGGTCTCTTTACAAACTGTCTTTATGTAGCACAGGTTTATTAACAATTATTTAAATATTATTAGATTTATAATACATAACAAACATTGTAAGAAAGCATATTGTTCGTCAATCTCAGTTAGTGCTAAAATATTTGTTGTCGAATTTGATACATTTAATACTTTTTCGTTGCTACTGCCTGAAGCTGTGTTACAGAACAAAAGTGTTGGCTATATTTCAATAAAATAGAACCACATTGGATTACACAAGCGATAGTTAAGATATATTTCTTGAAAATACAATAAACGGAGGATTAATAAAATAAATAATTTCTTTGTGAAATTAATTGCTTTAAAAAATTTGTAAACAATCTTAAACTGCTTTTGGTAATTTTTTAATACATAGAAAAATTTTTGTAGTAATACAATATTTAAGAATACTAAACAACAATAATGAATACATCAATAATTGTATAATTAATCAATGTGAAAATCACATTGTTTAAAAACTCAGGAGGCTGATTGACATATTGTCTATTGCTAAAGTATTACATGCGGGCATAAATCAAACTAAGCAACTAATATCATAGTAATAGGTAATATAATTTTAAAATCCCATCGCCATATGTTTTCTTAAAAAAAGAATTATCTCTACATAACATCAAACAAGTTAAATACATACATGTATATTTCTAAATGGTGCCGTCTACTCAAGAGGCCTTTTAGTTGTTATGTATTTCTTTTTGCATTAATATTTCCGTATTCGGTATTTCCGCCACCGAAATGTGTTTATTTAATGTATAAACCTTTTTCTCTATGTATATTTATATTTCTGTATGAATTTTTAGTCTTTACCTTTGATCGCAATAATACACACAAAAAAGTGATTTATGGCTTTGATAAGTGCATATACCCTCTGAAAGTTGCATTTACACCCAAGAAATTTTAAAATTCACGATTGCTGGTGTCCCGATTTTTCCTGTGAGAAGTGTACATCTTTCTTTGCGGATGTTGATAGAAAGAAAAACATGATTAAAAGTTGGCTGTATGCGAAACATCGTCACAAAAAGTAACAAACGTTCTCCCGATGTGGATATTTTGCAATTAAGAACATTATCGAACATATATCAAAGAAAAGAGTTAACTATTGTTTAAAACTTATTCTTTTAAATATGTAATAATGGCAATAATAATAACACGACCACAGCTTATCATTGCTGCTTTTCACAATTGTTAATTAATTATTATTTTATACTGCATTAAATATTAACGAAATAAAAAAAAATGGATATATGAAGAGTCTTTAAAGTAAGAATCGCATTTTATGTTTTTCAAGAAGGTAATTAATTTAAATTTTGTTATTTTGATAGAAATACAACAGTAATTATGACAAAAAGAAGAAGTAGTAAGAGAATTAAATCTCTGCCAGTATGCTTTTGTATATAAAAACTTGAGCTTAGTATGTAGAAATTCAAGGTAAATATTTTCATACGGTTCTTTACTTATTACAACTGTCTTGTTTCAACTTTCTTAGAAATTCATTGAAGGGCTAGTGCGGGCATGCATCCCCTATACAATGACAAATCCTAGTGTATACATAAATTCCATTGTTTTACAACTGAATAGTTATTTTGTTATTTTCGTTATTAAATACATTAAAATAAATTAAGTGAAAAGTAAAATATACCAGTATTTAAAAAATTGTTTTTATTTAATTTTCAAAACGTTGTATCTACTTGATTATTCTTTCAAGCGCTAGGCAAGGATTGTGCGTAAAATCAGGTCTATACTATAAATTACTGTCATAAATGGAATCCTATTATTGTTTACACCTTTCTCATTTACGAAAATTGGGTCGGATATATCTGATAGTATGACGGTGAAGGGGAATCATGAGTTTTAATTTGCTAGAAGAGGTTACGAACTCCGTAGGTATGTATGTATTTAAGTACCGTAAATTTCGGTTACGTACGGTTATTCTTATATACAAGCAAGGTAAAGAATCTAAATGATATAGCGTCATCTGCCGCCTATAGTGACTGAATTTCGAAAATTTCTAGGTTTCTTGGTTATTGCTTTTTTCTAAAGAGTTGGATGCATGCTACAATTTTTAATAAATTTTTGTTCGGTCACCAATTTCATTTATTCTAAAAAAATTACCTACCACTTGCGTAGTCAGTTGAAGTTATAACTTTTTGTTAATATATTTTTTTTTTCAATAATTTATAGACTATTCTTTTTTTTCTGTTACGTAAATAAAATATAGCTTTCTCGGTGTTATACTTTTATAAAATCTCTAAAATAACGCTCAGGTTCGGCATAAAAAGTAAAGAAACATTAATTTATTTTCACGTATTTCTCAAAATGCAAATGCATGTAATACCACCTTAAGTGATCAGTTAGTTCCTAGAATTTTTCTGGTAACATTTATTTAAAAAGATTAGTAATATAAATGTTTCCATTTCAAGCACTTTTTAATCACAATGTTAAAATAATTACCTTTTGAATGTATCGAACTTCACAACCGAGACACAATAACTCTCAGATCCTCTGTGTAATACTGGTTCTCTCTTATTTCCACCAATAACATAAATATCTTTCTTTGCACAAATCCTTGGGTGAACTGTTAATGGTACAAGACATCCTTTTTTATTTACTAGATCATTGTGAACAGATTTTAATGCCACTTTTAAGCTGCTGTCACTGCATTCATTCACGGCTCTTTCTAATAAACCTATAATTGAGAATAAAATTTTGAAAACCATTACATAAAATTATATTTCAAGCAAACCTAAAGAGAAGAGAGGTAGTCGGACATGCTTCAGAATTTCAAAAACATATCTCCTTCTATCTAAAATATTATGAGTGATCCATCGAATTGCTGCTTGAAACACTTGAAATTCTGAATCGACTCTAACATGTTCCGAAGATAAAAATTTAATAAATTCCTCTTTTGGTAACTCGTATATTTCATCTTCATTACACACTTGAAGGAAATGCTTTAAAATGTATTCATATGCAGCTGTCATCAATTCTGCACAATTGTGAGCTTCTGCGAATCTATAATTTTAGTGTTATTACTATAAAAATAAAACATTACTTATTACTTAGATAAGGCGATATACAATAGCATAAAAAGCAGGAAGGGTTATTTTACATTTAAAATGGTGAACTAAAAGATAGAATTGCTACATATTACATATCTATTTACCTAAAAATTCCAATAGCATTTATAGGGTGTAATTCCTTAATCAAGAATTCTGAACAACCTAATACGACTTCATGCAATTCTAACATATCTGCAGCTACAATTAATTCTTGCACATTATTCTGGTTTATACAAACTTCACCAGAATATATAAAATTTATTAGTATTTCGAGAATTGGTGGGGAGATTGCATGCAATTCCACAGAATTTTGGTCTTTCTCACAAAGACCCCCAGTGAACATAGCTTGAAAATAATTACTGCTAGCAGCTAGTACTGCCTTATGAGCCTACAATAATGTGAGCTTGTAGGTTTTAGCTAATAATAGAATATGAAAGACTTACCTTAATTACTTTATCACCAACTACGATTTCTACATCGCAAAAACGGGAACTTTGCCTCAGTTGATTTAAATTTCCCAAAACTTTCAAGGGATAATCACGACATCGATGTTTAAAATTCTCATTTGATGTACTTGGAAGAGGTATAAAGTAATTATTTTTATTGTTGGACATGTCTAAGATACATTTAGAGCCTCTAAATGGTGGCATTATAAACTCCATTAAGAATCTCATACGTGATGAAAATGTTGTATACCCCCAAGAAAAAGACACGCCTCCTTCGGAACTGTACCAAGCGGGAAAGAAATGTAACCTTAAAACACTACTCACTTAAAGAATATTTGATCAGTCGGAGATAAATGCAATAATGTATAGTATGCGTCAATAAATTTCAATTAACATTCTTATCATTTCAGTTGCGAAGACCCAGAAATGTCAACATTTTAGTTGTCAACTAACCACAGGCCAGCCAACACCCGATTTGACCCGACATTCATTTTAAAATTACGACACCCCAGAATTGACGCGGGTTTATATGGGTACTTGAATAATTATATTCATATTATTTACTTAAAAGTATAAATACAAGTTAAATAAATGACTCAAATGTATTTCCTAATTTTATGTCAGAGATAATATTTTCCATGAAATATTTCATCGGAAATGACAGTTTGTAACTTGTAAATTCCAATTGGATAATTTCCCTGCACGTTTTTTTTTTTATAAAAATTATTAAAATCAAACTTTTACTTAAGTAGATAATTTATTCTAATTGTAAAAATTCCTAGAAATTAAGTAATTATTTATTAACATTTTTGAATGTAAAAAATATTACTTATAATAAAATTGAGCCAGTAATTCGAGATAAAGAATAGGTTGAACACGATAACACAAGCACTATAAAATACATAAATAGGATATTAAGCTTTAGTTTAAAACATGTTTACAATATTCATTGGCAATAGTGAGTGCATACTAAAAGCTTATACTAATAATCAAAGCATTATCAAAGTGTCAGGTGATGCTGTTCAATCTTATTGCTGCCTAATTATAATTTATTATGTTATCATCGTTGTTATTTATATATAATTATATATGATTTATCAAGAGATTTAAAGAAGAAAAGATTATATATGTGTCATACACGGACTAATTGAATTATTAAATTAAAAGTAATACTTGGAACATGGAAGTAATAGTTTAAATCCTTGATTTTTCATTTTTCCTTTGACTCATACCTGGACCTTGATGCAAAATTACGTCGCTTATAACAAAGCAATGTTATATTTACTAATAATAAAAAACCGCTTAACAAGATAATATTTATTCAATAACCATAATAATTAATAACGTAGAAAAGAGTATAAAGTAGGTATCCACTAGTTTAATAGCAATTAAAGTGATGTAAAAGTAAGTTCATATAAATGCATTGTTTCCCCACCTACTCCATACTTTTATTGTAGACCAATGGAGGCAATTAATTCTTCTACTTTTTCGATGTATTTCTGCTGAGCTTCTTCTTTGGACATTCCTTTCTTACTTGCCCAGGCATCCCATTTCGCTTTACCTTTCAAATCGAGCATTCCAGGTCGTTCTGTAGATATATATTAAATGTAAATATATCGTTTATTACGCAGTAGGTAATGAAGTATTATGTATCAAAGTAGATTTTTTTTTAATTTTAACATGAATTCCAATAATAAGCAATAAAAATGCTTATTATTTTTGTGAAAGAAGTTATATGTAGAACTATATAGATACAAACAATAAGAAATAATTAACCTGTTACGTGAATTTCACTAATAAATATTTTATTTACTTCTACTTATGAAATACCTATAATACTGTTTTATTATTAACTGTATATAGAAATAAAAAATGTGTATATGTCAAGAATTATTGATAATTACCATATATACTACGTCGTTTAATTACAACACATTATTACAGTATATATAATAATGGCTTATTGTTTGGCTTACATTTATAAAAAGGTAATTGGGTAAGTCTAGATGTTAATCCATAATCATTTTCGTCGTATAATATTTTAGTATTAATGTTCGAATTAAATTAAAAACTCAAAATTTTCGGTATTTATTTTTGGTAATTATTTAAACTTGAAGCATTATTTAGGATTTGTAGAAATTTTGTTTTCTTGGGAATTTGTGCAAATTCATTAGTTCTTGAATTAGTTTATTTATTTAGCCAACGTACAGGTTTTTTCAATCAATTATTTATAAAGTTAATATTTTTATAATTATTATATAAATATAATTACAAAAATAAAAAAAATAAGCAATTAAAAAAGATAACAAATGCTATCGAAACATTTTGTGTTTTAATTAATGTTTTATTGTAAGTAAGTCATATTCTAAATAAAATATTTATTAGACAAGTTTATTACTAGGTACTTACGTATTTAGCGAAAAATAGAAATGTGGCAGCAGTACATTATCTTATATTAGTATAATATTTGCTAATATCCTGTATTCATTAATATACTAGGATTTATTAAAAGAATATTATAAACATCATATATGTACTATAATTATAATGCCTGCTGTAACCATGTTTCTAGTTTTCATTGTGAAATAATAATAGGTAAAATTACCTGTATTTACATCACCTACTGTGCCTTGTTTGAAGAAAGCGTACAGTATAAGTAAATCTTCATTGCTGGGAAGGGATTTCAATTTTTTAACATCAAGAGCTGCTTTATCGAATTTCTGAAAAGTATGAATCACATTTACGTGTTCAAATAGTAATTGTATTGCTTATATCTAGTCGCTGTTTTTCCTTCCAATTATCATAATTATGTAAAAAAAGGTATTTTATTCAGGCTTCTTCATTAATGTAAATTTTTGTTTTTATAACACAATAATTTGGCAATTGCTCAAAGTTAAATTCTTTCTTTAAATTCTTTGAATTCTTTTTCAGTACATTAATTATTTAAGCAATAATGAATATTTAAAATTAAATATGTACTTGGCATCGGAGAAAACAATTGGGAAATATTTCGTGTTAAAGTGCAAAATGACGCCAGACAATACATTATAAGGTGACCCCTGCCGCATTTTACAATTAACAAATATACAAGTGTGGAAGTCAGGTACAACTAACAAGATTTTTGTTCGCCGGTGTTACACCAATTACACTGGTGTATATTGTCTCTTTCTCAGATGCATAAAGAGTAAATCTTTTATCCTGTTTTAAGTAGGAGTTAGTGTGGAAAGTGTAGCACCAGCGAACAAACCTAAGATAGTCGCCGATCTTATCTTTTCGATATCTTTTCACCAACCAGAAATAAAATTTTAAAATGAATCAACCACGCATGCCTAAGTAATTGCTATAAATGAATTCCTAAAAAAATTAACCGGCCAATGGCTGATGCATTTTTATTTGTAGAAAAAGTATTTTTTTCTTTTGGATTAACGGATGACCGAAATTAAAGTCGAGAAAATACAGTTAGCAACAAACAGTCTGCTTTCTAACTTTTTGTAAAGATACATAAATATTGTAATTAATTAGATGTGAATGCTAGTAACTTACTTCTTGGAGAGACATGATTTAAACCTGAAAAGTACAAAAAATATAATGCAAATTCTAAATGAAAAATTCAGTATTGATTAAGTCCAATATAATTCACCAAATAATCTTATTAATAATGCATCCACACACCTCAAGTTTAGCGATGTAAAACAATACAACACAAACCCACGAATAGTACTGACGCCGCATGATAGCGGTATTCTGGTTATGTATAATCTCAGCAGGTCCAAGGTGCAATAAAAAAACTTGCAATAGAGCTTGTAGCTTATAGATGTCACTAACGTATGTCCGTAAAATAAGTTGCCTAACTTTGAATAAGAATTTTCATTTATATCATTTTAGAATCCAAATGCGCCTAATTATTTATTCATTCTGTGAAAGTTATAAGTGCTATAAGTATCTAAGTAGTTATTTTGCTTTTGACGTAATAGTAAGTAGTGCTTGTTTTTTTTTTTTGTTCTCAAAAATTGCTTGCAGAAGCAAACGTTAAGTATCTGTACAGATATTGTTCAATATGTTCAGGAAGCATATCTTGGAAGCTCGAAACTTCTCTTAATGATATTGTGCGGTTCAAGGTAATTTTTTTATTAATAGTAATAATGTTTTGAAATACACCTTTATGTAACAGCAGTTATTGACCTCTTTTTTATGTATATAAAATGCATTTGCAAATACGTATACCTAATTTAATTCATTCATTCAATAAAATAATAATTCTTTACGTTAATTTTATTTCACCTCTGATGTAACTTTCCCACATTCATAATAAAAAAAAAAATGGGTATGTATTGATTAATAATAACTAAGGTGGCGTATATCTCCTGCGGTAATTTCATCTAATTACAACGATTACAGTTGCTGATTAACTTCTTCCTCCCCATCAAACGTTAATCCGAGCGATGAACCTTTGTTTACATATTTCTCTTGAGCTTCTTCCTTACTCATCCCTTTCTTAGCTTGCCAGGCGTTCCATTTGGCGTTTGCAATTAGATCTATTGCACATGGTTTACCTGCGCACAAACACCATTGGAAAATTTAAAAATTACCACCCAAAATGTTTAAATAAACACTACCTACTTATATTGCAGTCACCAAGAGTGGCTTGCTTGTAAAGGCTATAGAGTTCTAATATATCAGCGTCTGATGGTCGATTCATAGCTCTGACCTTTTTAGTCATCATCTTAAATTCCTGTATATGAGTAAAATTCGCAACATGTAAGATTCCGAAAAGAACTAATCCAGTGCATTTGATGGCAAGCAAATCTATAATAACTAACTTACCTCGTCCAAAGGCATTTTTGCTAATTGAAAGATCTGGTTAATTAGTTTGGAATTTATTTCTGTTACGAATTTCTACGAAGTGGTAAAAGCCGAAAGTAAATTATATTATTAGAAAATTGAATTCGTCAAGTATACTTTAAAGATTTCGTGTTCAATGGTGACATAAAATTTTGACATGTAATTTGTCATTGACTTTAATTTGTAAAATTGACATCAACAGGATACAAATTTATATAGGTTTTACATTCTTTATCATAAGAACTTTAAGACAACAATTATACGGAACAACTTAGTACAAAATCTTTATTTCTGAATATAAAAGAACAGGAATAGGTAACATACACTAAAGTCCCAGTGATTCGCCTTTAGCGATATACTTTTCTTTTGCTTCGTTTTGGCCGATTCCCTTTCTGTCGTTCCAAGCATCCCATTTGGCTTTGCCTTTCACGTCTAAAGCACCAGGTCTTTCTGTAAGGTGACGGGTTATTTAGATAGAATAGCAATAAATCTGTACCTAATACTTTAACAGAAATCCTTACCTGTATTACAGTCTCCTACAGTTGCTTGCTTATATAAACTATATAATTCCAATGAGTCACTATCGCTCGGTGTTTGCATATGCCTGACCTTGTCGGCCATAGCCTTGAATTTCTGTAATGCATTTAGTCTTAGAATGCTTCATGGCCAAGAAATAATAAAAATGTTTAGAAAAATTAGATATTTGTTAGAAACTTACCTCTTCCAGGGACATCTTGAGTGGTCTTCTGAAACATAAAATATAAATAAAATGAAATTCTCCACAATATTATTATAATTTATTACTACTGCTAATTTTGCTTGCGCTTCTCAGTAATTAATTACTTTTTTTTGTATTTATGTACTTACTACAATAACGATTCTCTGTCAATACACGTTATGAAAATCAACAGCTGCACTGTTGGTGAAGGTCGAGGCACCCTTTTATATATAGTACATGTAACCCGATTTTATTTTATTTATCTGATTAAATGATAACGATATTTTTACGAATGTCAGGCATGGATTTAGGATTTTGTAATGAGAAATAAGTCCTAGAATTAAGACGTTTTGTGAAGATAACCTGGCATTTTTTTTTCAAATTGGAACGAAAGTTCATGAAGCGCTTTTATCCATAAATAAAATAATAAGATAGCAAAGAACGAGTGAATTTAAATAATATATCTGAAGAAAAATTAAAAAAACACCACTTACTAAGAGTACACTTCGACCTTGATGTTGTTGAAAAATTACTTGTCGCAATATGATTGATGACAGACTGGTGACATTATATTATACAAAAATTTTATTAAGAAGGAAAGTCACTTTTCATTTATTTTTTATTTGTTTACGAGTCAAGTTTATGTGCTCTCAGTCTTTCTGTTATTCAGTTTTCTTTGTGTATTTGACGAGGGAATATTTGGAATTCAAAAAGTACTAGATACTAGACGATGCGAGTATTTTTCTACTTTTAGTCTAGTGCATTTGATTCATAATGACTTCATATCGATGTAGGTATTTAATAATTGACTAGATTGAACAATTTTAACAAATCTATCCCTATGAACAATATGCGAAAGAAGCAATTTTTAAAAAACTTGGGAAAATGTAGAGAGAATTGAGATAGTCATTTTTAGCTTAGGAAAGCTGGTCCTGGATGTATTATTACTTTATTGGTAATATAAGTTGTTTAAACTAGAGATTAGAACGATACTTCGAAATCAGTACAGTACCTACCTACGCTTACCAAGTACATTCAGCATCGGGTACCATCGTTATCGTTTTAATGACGCCACTAACTCTTTTACTTTCTGTCGCACACGTACAACTGTTAACGGTCCATATCCTAAGATGCTTATACATGCTCAAAAACAAAAGAAAAAAAAATATGACCCAAAAATGAATGACGAAACAGTTTATTTTTCTAATCAAGTATCATTACTAAAATCTGATTCTAATATAAGTTATTGGGAAGAAGTCAAAAGGATATGTACGTTATTGTTTATAAACAAGCTTTTAGGTAAATATTTATACATTGTGGCTATTTCAATTCTTGTTGGAAAGCAGGTACAAACCGCCTTTCTGGGAAGCTTTGGATAAATTATTATTATACATTTTATTATTATTTTTCGCAGACTGTCCTCAAGAAAGGTGGTTTTCTTTGCCCTTTAGTGCTCAGTGGTATATTAATTTGCCGGACCCTTTTGAGTATTTTGTAAGGTACTGTTTGAGATATGAGATGAATTTTTGTTTCATTTCTTTTTTTAGTAGAATTAATCTGGGCATTGATGGTTTAATTAATTGGTTTTAGGAACCCAAAATTTCGAAAATCGTAAAACTGTTTGCATTGCCATAAAAGTAATAGAAATATCTTCCAAATGAGCTTCTAAATGAAATTACTTCCTATTTAAAATTTTAAAGATAGCTACGCCCTTATTTTACATCAGAAGCCATGTGCGTATCTCTATAGGCAAAAAATCACAAATTATCTCTAATTTCACTTGGTTTTTGTTTCATTGCTCTATCTCATACCATTCAAAAGTTATCAGGGGGGGGGGACCATTTACGACCTCACTGTATATCAAAATTCAAAGTTTAAAGATTATTATTTTACGTAATAAAATGTTAAAATACATGTTGTATTGAAATATATTTATTGCTACGGTATTTCCTGGAGGGAAGTATAATACATCCAGATAGGAGCATAGTTTGATATTTATTGTTAAGCAGAGTTCACATAATTCTTATGAAGATTTAGATAAGAAAAATATTAGAAATAATATATAAATAAAATAAGAAAATCGGAATTTTCCCTTTTCTTAAAAAAAATCAGGAACGCTATTTGTTCTTAGTCTACTTTCTTTTTGGTATCATAATAACCATAAAATTTAGCAACTTTGCCAAATTTAAACTTACCGCCTATCTTCAATAATAAGCGAGATCTCAATATGGTGAGGATCGAAAATGAATCAGCCCGTATATTAGGATATAGTGTATAAAGATTTTTTGTTTGGAAATTACTTGGCTATAAATTGTTGTAATCAGATTTGCAATACGACGTTTCGAGACTGAAGAACCCATGATCAACCGTATTTTTTAAATAAGGCCTTATATATTTGTCTTAGTTCCTGCTCTATTCCTATACATTAAATACCATGGCAATAAGAAGTTTCACGGTTCAGTTTACAATATCTAGTAATGCGGTTCTAGACAAGGATCGCTCTCTCTAACGTGCACAACTTTTTCTTTCCTTTTAAGCTTTTCCTATATTTCCCATAACAGAAATAACGACCGTGACCTTAGTAAAGCCATCTTGTATCTTTAAAATGGCCACTGTTTGACCACTTGGCTTCGAGACACCTGTAGAGATTTTAATATTAGTTTTTAATACCTATAGAAACAACCCCAGAATATTAATGTAGTAAATTACTACAAACATTTTTGTCAGCATTAAACATATATGGTAAGATGAGATGCACTGTCATATTACAATTTTAGTAACTAAGTTCTGTTTTCACAGCGCTTGTACGGCGTAATGATATGCAATTAAGTTATCGTCTGATTGTTATAAAAAATGTATGGAAAGCAAGAAAAGTTCTTGATATCGCATTAAAAATTTACAATTCCACATAATATAAATGCTTGCAGGAATGATATGAAATCGTGTATTGTAGAATATCGAGTATGGAAGAGGTAAGTTGTTTTATCCATAATAATGTTGCAAAAATTAAATGAGTTTTTATCTTGATGGTGTGAAGTAGCGAGGAGTTAAGATATAATTTTGTATAGGTGTAATAAATTTTTAGTTTAAACCAAATTATGATTCCTATTTTAATTTTATGAGATATGTTTTGGTGTTGTATGATGTAATCTTATCGTTTTATAACTGAAAAGATTGATAATTTTCCGTATAATACGGACCAACTTTTTTTTTGTGAAAAAATGAAATATATTATTTCTCTGTTCAAGAAATTTCAGGCCGCATGCAAAAAGGTGAAAAAATTTACGAAAACGCCACCTGATTCAGATTTGCTGGAATTGTATGCGTTCTATAAACAAGCTCTGGTTGGCGATATAAATATAGGTAAATTCATATATCTTTTTTGGAGCATGCTATAATTTATTAATTTGTTAATATTTGCAGCAAGGCCCACCGATACGAGAGGAAGGGCTAAATGGGATGCCTGGAACCAAAGAAAGGGTATGTCCCAACACGAGGCCATGGTGAAATACGTGGACCTGGCGAAAAATATGGGATCAAAATATGAATAATCTCATTTTGTGGTGTATTTTGAACACACTACATACATAAAACTAATGCCTGCACAATAAAAAGATGATCCGATGACCTTGTTCAATATTGTAATGAGTTGAAGTATCGGCATTCTAACTTGTTACGGTATTGAACTAGGCTATCCAAATATTTATTTGTGAAAAATAACTGTAGTAGCACTAACTCGCACATAACAACAACAATAAATGCTAAAAGTATTAAGAAAGGTAAGGAGATTTGTTGAGTTCGTTGATTGGAAATAAACAGTATAAAACCTGATATGATCTTTATTTGAATGATTGAATTAATTAAATAATATTCCCTAACTGTTATAAAGCAAACAAATAATTGAACTTGAATATTGAGTGGTGGGGCCAATCTCGAGCCAACTCCCACCCCTATTTTATTAATTTTACAAAGTTTTTAATCAGTTCAGCTCACCTTGCAATAATTTATTAGCTCGTTTATTGCTAAAATAATACATTATAAAATGAAAAATTGCACAAGAAAATAAAAGAGTATTTAAGTTAAAAAAAAGCAAAATTTAAACAAAACAGTTGTCATGTTATTTTAGGAAATAACTTAGGTACAAGTTAAACTATATAAACAAGTTTAAATGAGGATGGCGTCAGTAATTACGCCAACTACATATACTGATACATATACGCGTTTGGAAATCAGTGGCGGCTGGCGCATACGTCACAGGCGGGGCCAATACAGTGACTGAAGTTCCTTTGCTAGCGTCCGAAATACGAACATGTTACGAACTTATACGAAGAAATTAGATCATTGTAATGGCCCTTGTAAAACGTATAAGCACCAGCCGCCGCTGCTGGGAATGCATATGCTTAGAATCACGGTATAAATGACACGATATGCTTGATTTGAATGTCAAATTCGTCAAAGCCGACGGATGACGTCATTGCGGAACACATCAAAAACAACCAAATGCATATATGGTAAATATACTATAAATAGTAAAATGTTAAAATCCAAATTTATCCACAACTATTAATTAATGTAATCAAATGCAGCTTTTTTAGAAAGACTGTTTACTTGTCGCCATCTATTAGCGCTCGCGTTGATTTCTACAATCTTAGCGAATTTCAGGAGTGTTTACAAAGTATTTTAATTTTTTTTCTAGAAAATCGAATCTTAAAAACACCTTAATGCTTTTAAAATATGTTCCGTAGCCCCATCCGGATATTCTAAATCCACCTTTTTCATTAACAAAACCCTCACGGTCGAAATCGATTATTGTCCAACTAAAATATAATAATAATAATGACCGTACTTCGCTATGCACGTAAGCACATCTGTTTATACTGTGTCTCGGTCAACCAATCAACGAACAGTGAGTCAAGACACGGTTGCTTCACTCTAATATAATGTTTACGTTTAGCGCAACCATGCCCGCTTCCGTTACCGAGGACACCAACAAACCGTTTGAAACCGAAGCCAATTTGGAAGCATGTGTTTGGAAGTGGCCCATCGCAAGCCGCTTGTCTGCATAAATAAATACAAAGCGTTTTTCGTCGTCTCAAATCATGGGAATAGCAACGTTCGTTCTATACTTAAATGTGTGTACCAAGGGCGGATCCTCTTAAGGTAAGACCGCACTAGGCGACACTACACTGCAGCGGAGCGACGCGACACACTGCGCGGGCAACAGAACTCAATTGTGTCGCGTGGTGTCGCGCTGCGCAAGGCTACTGCAGCGTACCGTTCTATCTCATAAGAATTCATATAAACAATCTTTGGTCGCGTCGCGCCACTGCGCTGCAGTGCAGTATCGGCTAATACGATCTTGCCTTTAAAGAGACACGGGGCCATGGCCCCACCATTACACATCACACATACATACACACGCGCGCGCGTTCATTTAAGTACAGAACGAACGTTGCGATTCCCATGATTTGATGCAACGAAACGCGCTATATAGTTATTTATACAGACAAGCGGCGAACTGGGGCCACGTCTAGATTGGCACCGATTTCAGAAATTTATAGGCTTCCGCGCGAAGCTAGCGGCAGAGAAGGTTGTTGCAGTATACGCAAAGATTACATTGAACTGGGGTCAGCCGTATCTTGGCCCGTTGCCCTCTGGTTGATCGAGTCACGCGTCATCAGTATACGTCAGTGCTCGGCACTATGGGGGAAGGGTTTCCCACTATCACGGTAAGCAAGCGTGTGAGTCAGACAGCCGTCGAAGATCGACTATTGAAAGTAGAAACATATGTAGAGGGGCGTCGCATACCGAGACACTTCCCCGTAATAAAAAATGGGTTTAAGAATATTTAACATTTACTAATTATAGTCATAAAGTGGTGTATTATTCTAGGATAAAATCGCAACTTAATAACTATAGTATATCAAATCAAAATGAACTACCATTCATATCTTTCTTAAGGTTAAAAATATTGAAAATGAAATAATAAATATAAGTAAGGTAGTTATTCCTGAAAAATACATCATAATAATGTTTTATAAATAAAAAAAAAAACAAGCAATTTGCTTAGGTAAACAAACAAAGAAAACAAAAATTGTATTTCCCATTATTTGTAAGAAATACGTCCGCTTATGCTTAGAATATTCATTATATTTTACTCGACGGTCTTCGCTTAAATAACTCATGTGCTAGCAACGGATTAAGTTAACGTCAAATCATTAATAAAAACATTAGCACCGTGCCCACAATTTTATTTGTAATAGTATACTGGTTTTACGTTAATGCAAATTAATAACGAATCTACATTAAGTGTACATTAAGTACATGTTAAGTGTTAAGATACACCTCCCAAGGTCGCATTAATTATACGTCAATGAAAATTTGAAACGTACGTATTTAATATTAATGACGATAACTTAGGCAAAAAGAAAATGATAATACATTAAATTTATTAAAAAATGCTTGGACTTTGGGATATAATTAAAAAAAAATGTTACATTGAATTGTAAGTTAAAAGCTTAATTTTTGGAAGGATTACAAGAAATGCAGTATTAAAAAAGGAAAGAAGTAGTTTATTCTGATATAAATACAATTTAATAACAAATACAAAAATCTTATAAAATGAATGTCAAGTCTGTAGGTGGCATAGTAATAGCTGCCGCAACCAGTGGGCGTATTTGATCTTTACGTATTACGAAAGCTCTCAAAATCCTATTTTCTTCCTTGTCTGGTTCTTCTTGTCTTTGTTCAATATTTGCTTCTTTTTCTGTAACTTTGATCTCAATTTTATAAGTAAGATTTGGAGGTATTAATGGAACCTGCAACAGCCACAGATATACATACCATACATACTAGATGCGCACAGCATACATGCACTGAGTTTCTTTCAGAACATTAAGCGTAGCAAGTATCTACAGCAAAGTTCAGGCTTAAGATTAGTTTTTAATTTTTAAAAAATGTTAGTAACTAAGCAGTAACCAAACAAGATGTTCTGTTATTTGAGAACAGTAGTTCTATTTCTAATGAACACTTTGTGTAGCAACATCTTAGTCTAAACTGCAAGATTGCTATTTTTTTCTGTTGAGGCGTTTGTTCATGCAATTAGTATCAATTAGTATCAGCGAGCTCTAATTGTTGAACTGACTTCCAGACCTGCAACTTGTTTCAAAAATATTGAGTATTCTTTATTTCATTCTTATTGGGCTTTGCTACTTTTAAAATTTTTAAATAAAGTTGTCGGAATTCTGTATCTATATATACAGAAATAAATATGTGTATATATGCAACGTTCAAAAATACTCGAAATAAATAAAATAAATCTTGCTGGACCAAACATCATTTGCTTATCATATTTTTATGACTGGAATCGCTTATCATATTCTATATTGATACTTTCAGTATTTATTGTTATCTTTATACAAATTTGTAAAAATTTCATAGTCATAATAGATATCATCTATTTATATAGACTGTGCCAAAAGTTTCTTTAACTTGATTTAAATAAACATGTACATGTATATTATTTCCATAACCATAAGTTGTGACATTTTTTAAAAATTATTTCATTTTTGAAGAGGCTCTGTAATTTATTAACTGACACTTAACATAGTTATTTATATCGGCGTCATTAAATTTTTGGTTGAGAAAATATTTAGAAAATCTTTAAAAAAAGACACCAATGTAGAAGTTGATAGATGTGGATTGGTACCACTGCATTTTGACAACTCAACTCAAGCTTAAGTTAAGGTGAGATCTGTACATATTTGCAGCACCTGTAACATTATCTGTAAGTTTATAAGCGTTCATAATACATGCCACGGTATAAATAATACGGTATGCTCGTTTTGAATCTCAAATTCGTCAAAGCCGGTCAGATCATTAAGGAGCGTATCGAAAACAATAAAATACATGTATGGTAAATAGCAAAATCTTAAAATCCAAATTATTCACAACTGCCAATTAATGTAATTCAAATGCAGCTCTGCTTTAAAAAAGCCGGTTTTAAGTTGAAATTTACTTTATCTATCTTGTCGCCATCTAGTAGCGCTCGTGTTTATTTCTACGATTGTAGCGACTTTCGTGTGTGTTTACAAAGTGTTTTCGTGGTTTTTCTAGAAAATTGAATCGTGAAAACACCTTAACGCTTTTAAAATATGTTCCGTAACCGCGTCCGGATTTTCTAAACTTATCTTTCACATTAACAAAACCCTCACGGTCGAAATCGATTTTAATATAATAATAATTATATATGTGCCGCCATTTATGCTCCTATCTGACGTAATTTCGATATGCGCGTAAGCATACCGTATTATTTGTACCATGATACATGCTTAAAGTCTTACGGGTGCAACAGATATGTATAGAATCCCACCATTAGACAGACTTCGGTTATGTTGATCTCGAGAGATCCCTAAAATAACATAGGTACTGCGAACAAGAACAAATATATGGCAGTTTTTGACAGATACTTTTGTATCGCTGTTACATAAACAATACAACCGAACAATTACAGAATTTTAAGGAAATTCTAAGGAAACCAAATAGTGTTCGTAAACAGAAAATTCAAATTTTGTGTAGTTAATTATTATCATTTAAACATTGACTTCTGTCTCGTAACCTCCCTCTATTGTACATACATTTTTCGCTAAATTTATAATGGCTTGATGTCCGTCTATTGACATCAGTCACTTGTGATTGGTAACATTTGCGGATTGTCGCCAAAGCTATTCATCAAGTACGCGTTTTGAGTTATTTTTGAGACGGTATAGTAACAAAGCTGAAGCACTGAAGTCTACATTCACTGTGATTATTCTACGTATTGTGAATAAGGTATACTTGCACAAAAGAAGGCCATTGAAAGAAAACAAAGGAAAACATCTTCGGCAATATCTTTATATATGTTCTTCTTCTCTAAGAATAATAATTTTTTTAAATAAAGGAGTAATCGAATGAAGTTAAGTCTGAACACTTCGCCACACAAATGTCTTTTTCTTACCAGTCCATCGCCTTGAAACGTGCCATTCAAATATTGACGGGCAATAAGAAAGATCCCCATTCTGCTCTGTTCAAATTTTCTGGTTGGATAAATCGAAATAGAATATAAAAATGAAGGAAAAATGCTGAGAAGAACATTAATATCGTTGAAACTGCTTGTAAAAAAATAATTGTCGTATTATTTTTATTTGGACACACTGTATAAATATATTTGTAAATGAGCAAGATGAATTCTACCTTTATTATATTTTATTACCTAATATTATTATTGCTGTTGATAAAAAATTTGTAGTCTTTATCTAAATCACATAATATTACATGAGTAAATACATATTTATCTGGTAGACATTATACTGATAATAATAAAAATATATATCTCTACATAAATCACAATCGTGCCATCAGCGTTTGTTGCTTTATGGTTTTGCTCGTCCAAAAGTTAAAAGCATAAAAATCTAGGTATTATGTATGTGCAAATGTAATTTACCTGGATCAAATAATCGGAGAGCTGATAGATATTGGGCTTAGTATGAAACGCAACATTTATTCCAGAAAGTGGCTTATCATTATTCATATTTTCCAATGTTAGTATTAATGTGAATATTGGTCCCAAACCTATGACCTTGAAATTTTCGATAAATAGGTATTACAAATATACTTGGAATTGATAATAGTTCAGTACATATAGGTATTGTGTGGTGATAAAGCTAAGGAAGAAAATTCATAATTAGTTATTCAATGTTTTCAAGCAAACCCCTAAAACAAACATAATTTAATGCAAATGTTGAAAATTGCTCTCCATCGACCATTTGACACTGACCGATGGCAGAAAGTAACAATTTTACAGCTGCTCAGGATTTAAGAGGGAATGTGTTGCGTGCCCATTTAAATCATTTGGCCGATTAAAATAAACTTTTGATTTTAACCCCACAGAAAAAAAATATAAGGAAGTCAAGTCTATCAAGACGGCCTATTCACCTTCCACGAAAGGTGGCGTCAAGATATTGACGGACGTTTATTTGAAAGTCAAGAGGCGAACAATTGCTGTCAGAGCTGGCACTTAATCAAACCGCAAAAAGTATAAATAACGTGCCGCTGTAAGGTTTTCTTCAAAAAAGTAAGGCACCGTCTGATTATTCCAATCCAAACATTTAATTTCTCTTGTTGTTGACTATAAAAGTCTTGAGTCCAGTGAGGATTTTCTCTCGACCAATACCTGCAATTGTGACGAATGTACTGTCCCATTCAGGCAAAAAGTGGCTTCGTCAGAAAAGAGGATATTATTTATGAAATTGGGATCTTCATCGCAGCGTAACATTAGTTCTTCACAAAACTGCAAGCGGCAATTTGGATCACCTTTGTTTAATTTGTGAATTATTTGAACTTTGTAAGGATAATATTTCTCTTTCTTGAATAACTTCATGACAAAAGAGTGGCCCATGTTGTTATTTTGCGCTAGCTGCCTTGTAGAATGGTGAGGATTTTCTTCAGCTTCAAGTGATACATCTGAACTGGTTTCTTCGTTTACTCGTGGGCGATCTTGCCGAGGCAAATCGTGGACGGATTCCGTTTCAGTAAATTTAGCATCCAGTTATTGGATCTTGCAATAGGTGCGTGTTCTTAGCTTATCACCATATCCAACCATTATTAGAGGTTCTATTCTTTTCACTGTTAAACCTGCCATTTTGTGTTAACGGTAAAGTAAATCCGCTTTTAAAAAACTTACTAAATGCCTCTTTCGCAATCACATTAAAATACTCAAGTGCTGTTTTCAAAAAATCAAATTTACGAGTATTAGTTTTTATTTCATCTGTCAAAAGTAATATACACGTGATAACGATCAATTTGCACAAACAAGTATACATTTTTAAGTATGGAAACATTTGCGCTAAACTTTATTTGTTTTAGGCGTTTAATTAAGATTACGTTAAGTGTGTTGTTTTCGAAAAAAAAATTATTATCGAAGGTACCAATCAGTTAAGTAGTTGAACCATCTATAAAAAAACAGCAAAATTAAGGGTTGTCGTTCAAAGAAAAAAACATGACGTCATTGTGAAAAATACATCACGTCATAAGTAAAATTTTTATGCCATAAGGTGACTAATTAAAAAATAAAATTGATCTGTCCGATCGTTTTACTTGAAAACATTAAATAACGCAATTATGAATGTTGTCCCTTGCTTTACCATCATACTGTACATCTTTATTCAAGTTACCTGGGCTGCTAGTTTTATCAACTCCTTTTCATTTCCAATTCCAGATTGGTCAGATTGCATTTGCACCATGGCTCTTGCTGCTGTCAATCTTAGACGAATTAAGTCTTTTTGGAATGCCTGATGTATATCTGCTTAAAACAGAAACAATGATAGTATAGCATTTATAATTTATATAAAGTTTTTTTACCCATAGCATTTTGTCTTTCACGCATACTTTGCTCCAGAAACAGCTTGCTCCTTTTTGGTATTGGTAACGGTTTTGTTTGCTGTACAGGGTTTGAGTTCATATCGCTATCGTTCAGTTTGAAATCGGCCGTCCTCTTCAAAATTTTAAAGTTGATAGCACCCCCTGTAATACATCAGTTCATATATATACACACATATATTTTTCTTGCAAAATCCTTTATTAATTCACCGGCAGTAATAATAACTATTACATGCTCTTCTTGTCCTAATTGACCAAATGCAATTGCCGAAGGAGTTTCTGTTCCAACGATTACATCCACTAAATGTCTGCCTTGGTAAAGTTGGATGGTTCCTCCCCGCAAACCCACAGCGAGTAATGAGGTACTGAAGTGCGGTAAAGGTATCAAGCATAGACATGTTATCTCGTTATTCATTTTGTGGTTCCAAAGTTTGTTTCCCTAAATCAACATAAGAAAGCCGTAAATTTCCTAAATCAGTTTGTAAGAGTTCTTACTCGTTTTGTATAACATTGCAGCATTCTATCTGTAGTCGCTGTCATAATAAAATTATCGCCGGGAATTATAACTATATCAATTATATTTGACGTAGTTTGTATAAGAACTTTTCCTTCTAACAATCCCCGTCTTAAAAAGCAAATCAGTCCTTCCCTACAAGCAGCAATAATTCTAAATTCTACGTCGTATGTTCCTTCTGCTTGAAGCACACAAGGAATTGCTTTTGTCGTACAAGAGATAGCCTACAAATTGTTTGATTATATTATGGAGCAGTTTACAAATTTATTTTACCTCGTGCAAAGGTGAAAAAGTTTGCGGATCCAATATAAAGATTTGCCCAGCTTCAGTGGCGATAACTGGACACGCTGGTGAAAATTTGTCCTGAGTACTCCTCTTAAGAGTAGTCATGCAAGTTATAGGTGCATATTTTTTGGGTTCGTTAGCTTTGTACTTGTTTATGAACTCTTTCATTTGCGCTGGTTGCAAGTTTAGCAATTTCTGCGATCTGTAAAGTATTGTTTTTGATAACATGATATATACTTTTTTTTGTTGTACCTTGATGATAAAGATTTATAAGGAATGCTGCTCAAATCATCCAAAACAGATTTTAAGTCTATTTTAGTATCCTCAGATAACTTGTTCCAAACGCTGTGCTCCAAAGCTTCTATTGGTAATGGAGGTACAACAAATTTGAAGTATGGTTTATTATTTTTGTAGATTAAAAGGTCTGGACCACAAGCTACTGCAACAACTGCAATTGTATATAGATATTACTAAAAATAAGATTTCTGGATTAAATAAGTTGCCTTATTAAGTTATATAACGTACATAACAGAAGCAAAATAAATACCTTTAACATTCAAAATATGTAATCGTAAAGGTATGTTTTGTGAAACATTTTGTGAAAATTACTACTGATTTTTACAAAATGTTCAATGATTCCATTTACTGTTTATATCGTATTCTTAAGAAAAAGTTTATTTTACTATGTATCGAGTTGCAATTTATACACGCTGTTAGCCCACTTGGGTTGGATAAGATATATTTGCGTAAAACAGAATCTATGCGTGGTCAAAAGCAACATAAAAAAAACATTTTTGAGCTATTAACTTATTCTTCTGGCATTTTGCATTTGTTGTCTTTTTTGCCGCCCCCTGCTGTACATCATTCACACCACCATTGACTCCCACGTTCTCGCAAATTATATGAAAATATAATTAAAAATATCATAAATACCTACTTCAAGAAATTCTTTATATGCATTTCTATGTTTCCACTAGCATAGAATACAACAAATCTATTACGAAAGTTCCTTTTACATAATTCTAAGTAGATTATGTGTGAATTATATTTAACTTTTACATATAATATTATAAGAATCTACATATGTTTACTAGAAAATTCTCCCCATATTCTTACAGAATATTCTTTGCTAATCCCATTTGCACTTTGTAGGAATATTCTCAGAATGTTCGTGCTACTTAAGTTTCCTTACTTTTAACGACTAAAAACTTACCTATTTTATAACAAAAATCAGAGCGGGTGTTGCGGACTTAAAATTAAACAATGAACTATAGAAAACAATCAATATAAGAATTCGGTTTTAATTTATAATTTTATTTACTTTTTGTTTTGGCAATTCTTCCCTTCCTTAGCCCTAGATGAAAGATTACAATTTTAATAAAAGATGTCAAAACTGGTTAAAATTGTTATTTGCTATTTTTTAAAAGATGGTGACAATTTTTTTGAAATCCAAATCATTTGAAGAATAGGATTTTTCATCCAAAATTATATAATAACAATAATCTACCTTTAAGGAATTTAGTATCGTTTGCTGGGTCTGAGTACGGATAAAAATGTAATTTGGAACAACATGTATTTTGATTTATTAGTTAAAAGTCAAACAAATTTAATTGTTGTATGATAGCAACTGGAAAATTGGAGAAAAGAAAAGCCGTGTTCAGATAACTTCGATAATTATAATAAATCTAGGAATATTAGAGTTAAAAGTGTTAACAAAGTTATTTAATAGAATATGGAATAATGCATAAAAATCAGAGGACTGGAATGTAAGTACAATTATACCGATCTGCAAAAAAGGGAATATTAAATAATGTGACAATGTTGATGCAGTAACATGTGAAAAGGTATGGAGAACTTGTTGATCGGAACTGATTTCATGTGAGCTCAGTGCCTTGATGGCTGTTTGACTATCAGACATGATAATACTCTCTGCTTTGGGATAATTTTTATCAATATTGAACTGGACGCATCTTTCAATAGCATGTATTTCCACCTGGAAGATGCTTGAGTATTTTCGCAAGCTTTCGAAGTACTTGATTCTAGGCCCATATATTCCAATTCCGGTTCCCTCTGCCATTTTGGAGCCATCAGTGTAGCATTTGATGGATCTCTATTCAATTTCAAGATGGTGTTATGATCCCACTCGCTCTTGTCACTAAGCTTTGTGGTGAATTCCTTCACAAAGCAGAATTTTTTGACATGTCATCCCGGGGTATGTCCCAGGTTTGACCGCCTTCAGGAGATTGAGGGCTATGCCTAATCATTCCTTCCTTGACCATTCTGAGTGTGGTTCTTTTTATCACGCTTTTTACTACAATATGGAGAGGGGTAAGATCCAGTACTACCTCGATAGCTGTTGTTGGGCAAGTTCTCATAGCCTCAGTTATGCATACGCACGCTAATTTCACTTCCGAGAGGTTAATTCTCGCGGTTCTTTTGCTCCAAGCTGCTGACGCATAAGTGATGATCGGTCTCACTATCGACTGTATACACTAAAACAGTATTTTTGGGTTGCATCTCAAGTTTTTTCTGCATTCATTTGAGACTTTAATGGTTAAACCTTAAAGTAATACCAAACATTTAACACTACAAAGCAATGTTGGAACAATATTTTCATTTCTCATTTGAAGCAAATAAATAAGCTGCTCACAGTTATTGCTTAATATTATAAGACGAATGGATTTTCTTTATTATTATTTTTTTAATATTGGCCAGAACAAGAAAACAAAATAATCTTATTGACAAAATCTTTCAATAACGTCTCTTCTCTTGTTATCTGGTTTTTAATTTTCTTTTGTTTACGGAGAATCAAATAGACAGACGATAACTTGCTATTTATAAACGGACATAAATAATTGTACGTATTTTCTTTGTCGGTATGCACATTAGTGACAACTAGAATTTCAAAAAGAAATAACATTTTACTAGCGAAGAATGAAGTAAATACTATTGTTAAACTTTAGTGACCTTTGTTAGTTTGAAAAAAATGTAGCCACATTTAAGAAATGCTGTATATATAAAAATACAAAGAATAAATAATAAATCACATGAGTGGAAATAATGCATGGACTACTGCTGCCTAAAAAAAAAGGTGCGTAAATCGGTATAGTCGTGAGGGAATGTATTTTTTACTAAATTCCATCTTAATCTCATTTACTTTCCATCTTAATCTCATTCCTACTCAACAAAATTGTCGAACTAATAAACACACAACTGAATTGGAAATCTCAACGTATGCAACTTCTTCTACATTCTCATACCTGGAATTCGAGAATCGTAACTGCTGGTATAAAAACTGACAATGGAACTTGGAACATCTGGTAATGCCTGATCCGACGTTAAATTGTGCCCTTATAAACTTTCAATCTGGATTTTTCATTGTTTTCTCAGTTTCATGTCCACTAAAACCAATCTAAATTCGCCATCTCCAGAAGTGTCCGCTAAAACCAGATTTCTGGGCAATGTAGTCAAAGACGCACTTCTATCAAAATGTGCCTCCAACCATCTCGATATATTTAAGTCACTAAAAATTTAACAAGCCAATAATATTTATATAATTAAGATTAATTATGCGATTGTGAATAAAGATAAATATCTTGGATCTATGCAACCAACATTCTATTACAGTAAAATTGGTTGCACAACACCATTATTCCTTGATTATTTATTATTCATTAAATATTTAATATATCTTTAAGAAATATAAAAGATGGAAACAAATCAATACAATATTGTTTAAAATCAAACTAAATTAAATCATAAACCATGATCATCAATTCATCATATAATTACTTAAAATTCACTTAAGTATATTGTATCTATACATATTTATTGCAAAATAATGAAATAATTTGATACATCTATGGAATATCCATATTTTTGCATTATTTGCATTATCAGCAAATATATTTACATCAAATAATTGCAGAGCATTAAAATAAACATAGTGCTTATTATGTAAGTTTCGCGTGCGTTTTAGTGCTAGGTACGGGATTTTGTTCGTCAGGGAATTGGGCTCTGTATGCGAACTGAATTGCACAATTGGTATTTTCCCGCAGTATTTACCGATGAAAATAAAGCATTCCATCACTCTACCGTTCTGACAGGTATTGCGTATGCAGAACGGGAAAGCGTTATTGTGCTGTGAAAGGCGAAGCGGTGAAGTATAAATGTGTAAGAGCAGACGATTTTACCTTCTACTCATGTTGGTAGTCCCAAAAAAAAAAATTGCTTAGGGTTGGAAAATAAACTGAGCAGATTTACTTTTGTTTTGAACGTGTCTCCATGGCATTGCGTAGGAAGAAACCATAGAAACAGTTCAGTATAAGTTTGTACTGACTCCAAATAGATGGCGCTCTTTCTTTTTTATTTATTATGTATCAGCTTAATTTTAAGTAAAGTTTGGATACAAGATGTTAAACATAAATTTAATAATAATAATAATGCAAATAATATTGCAAAAAACAGATTTGTTATACGTGCCGATTGTAACGCTATTCAATGTTCGTTGATTATTAGATCTGCTGTTTAGGAATAGAGTCTTCACATGGGTCAAAATTGCAACAAATAATAAAATATGAGCAAGGACATGTTTGATTTCGTGGTGTAATAAAATAGTATGTGTGTTGCATGTACCTATATAAATATGTATTGTGTATTTTAGAATGTTCTTTCTTTGACATCGCGAACAATGTAACGCACATACATACGTGATATGGAAGCGCCGTCGATGCTGTGGGAATTCTAAATGATTTCAGTTTGTATTTTTCCTTCAACTCGACCGATCGATCAAGAAAAGCCTTCCAATGTGGTGTGCTGACGCGATAAAATACGAAAAGAGAACGTATGTGTAGGTATAAATAAGTGTACTGTAGACACCTGTAACATAAGAGTCTTGATATACCCATGAGGTGCCTCCGGACAATAACATTAAAGTCTTCGGTGTAACTGTTATACCTACTTATAATTTGTTACGATGGTAATGAAAAACACTTGAGATTTGTTATCTAATATTCAAATTATGAATTAATTTAACCGGTCTATGAGGAATATTATAAATCACAGCGACTCAGAATTATTTCAGAATATGGTCAGGAAATATTTCTAGATAACATAATTATAGCCAGAGTAGTAATTATGAATACTGCAATATTGAAAACACTATATAAAATGAAACCAGTGGAAACATAATTTACCGTTAATCTTTTTCCTTCGTCTCATACTTATTATTTGAGAAACTTAAACAAACTGTTTTGTTTACGTCTTCTAAATTAAATAAATAATAAATAGGTATACATGTAAAAAGTTATGTGATTAATTACATGAACATAAACTATATTATTCAATCACGTTTGATGGTTTAGTTTAAAATCGAGGGTTATTTCGTTAACTTACATTAACCCTTTTCAATTATTCTAAAATGTATTTAATGCAGGCTATAGAAGGTTTATTATTATATTATTATTATATTATTATTATTATTATTATTAAACTATGTGCGAGTATAACCCAAAGAAGGAACACACCCAGAAAGACCTATTGTGTCCCATGTCAATTTTAGCCCTCTCAATCAGATGGCACCCTATCAAAAAGTTCGCAATTTGGCTGAGAGTTAACTTATCGACTCTGGATTCGTCCAACCGATCGCCCCAAAGTGCGTCTGCCTTTCCCTGTCCACTGCCGGGCAGTTGGCAAGAAGGTGAGCAGGAGTTTCCTCCGCATTCCCACACTTCCTGTACAGGGGAGAGTTCACTAGCCTCATGCCGTGCATGTGTTTATTTAGTGCGCAGTGCCCAGTTAAGATTCCTGTGAGTAATCTCAATCTGTCTCTGCCCATAAAGACTGCCTTCCAGAGTCTTCCTCATTTCTGTTGAAGCTCTAGAGATTTACAGTGTCTAGCGCCGACGAGTCCAAGTTAGGACCTGTCAAACGTTTTGATGCTGCCATATAAACTACCACACGTCGATTTGAAGAACGGCAGCTCTCGGCGTCTCTTGTTAACGTGTTTTCGATGCATCGACAAACCAACGGGATAGACCGCGATTTCGTTTACGGATGTACTCTATAGCAGGTTCCTTACTGGAGATATCAACACCGTTTCCCCCAGAGAAGCTGAAAACGAGCGAGATCTTAGCCGCCTTTACGGACAGTGTGCTGTTTATTCGATGTAGTTGAAGATGCTGGTGTGGTCTTCGACTTTGCCGGAGAAGCCTTTGCATCCACTACATTTTGGTCTGTAAGCTTCTAGGGTTGCTTCAGACCATAACACCAACTGCAGCTGGGGAAGCCCAAGTATGGTCGCCGTAGCAGCCGTCGGCGTTGAGGACATGGCTTCCGTATTGCCTAAACAGGCAATCCTTTGGGTTTTACTAAGCGCATTTATAGCATAGCCTAGGTTTGCTTCACGCCACCAGACTAGTGGGGCGTAAGTTATAGAGGTTACTATAACTTTCGTGTACAGCCAGTGAACCATTGGAGGCTGTACCCCCACGTTTTACCGAACATATCTCTATAAGCTCAGAAGTTCCTAATGGCTTTGTTCGTCACATGTTCTAGGTGTGATTTGTACAGCAGTTTAGCGTCTAAGACAACACCCAGATATTTAATATCGGTTGACATGAGTATCTTATAAGAGCTTACAATTTGAAAGCAGAGTACGAGAGAGATAAGAAAAATCATAAAAATGCAAAAATCTTTGAACTTCTCAGGCCAAATAATCAGCAATATATTAACAGATCAGAACAAATAAAAAAAAAACAAATAAATGACAAAGAAAACATATTTACATATGTTTAAACATTTTTACATATTAATAACTTACAAGCGAAGTTTTAAGAGTGTGAAACACAGCTTTAAAAATTAATTGAATTTTAGTTTTTTTATGTATAATTCTCGAAAGGCGAAGTATGTATGTAAGTAATTTTTTTAAAAAAAAGTAACTTTTCCTCATTGTTCCTTATGTGGAATAAACAGCAATCCAACTCGTGTATGTTGAATATATTTATGGAAAAGAGATTATTCCACTTAAAGTCGGGTACGGATATTAAATATAGAAAGCGTTGCGGGTATACGTAATACCAAACAACGCATAAACTCGACTATTTTCTAGAATAACCCAAGCAATACAAAATGTAGAGTCTTGTGGAGTAATTATGAGACATTTTTAAAACTTTTATGATTAAAATGACAAAATAATGTTATTAAACAGTACAAAAATGAATTCCTACACAAGGTTGATCAGTTTTTTCAATCATAAATAGCCCACTTACTTAAATAAAACTATAAGGGACAGAGAAAATAAAAACTGGTGTCTCATTTTTATCTATTGTTGGGAGAAAATATGAGATACTTATGAACAAATGTGTGCTTGTTGATAGTTACTAACAATTCCTTGGGCAATAATAAGACAAAGCATGTACAGCTGCATAATTAGGTAGGTATATTTTTTGTTATTATTTGCACCTTAAAAAATATATGTAAAACTATACGAGAATACTCAGATTAATTTAGTTTTAAATACCCCATATATGTATTAAAGTCAATGAGAAATGTGTAATCTCGATTAGTTCTTTCCGTGCCAGAGTAAGGCGCAAGTAGAGGAGGCAGCTTTAAAATAATATCTACTAAAACATCCATGGACTAATTAAGGAATGTAATTTGGAAGGAACAATAATCACTAAATCGGTGCAGGTGGTAGCATGTGCAATTGACCTGACTGTAATTGCTAGAAGAGAAAGAAGCCTAAGAAGGTCAATATTTAACATCAGTAAATAAGTGAGGAAAAGATGTTCAAAATAAACGGACAGAAAACGAAATATATGAGAATAGACAGAAGATATCAGCGGAATAATATAGAAAATATAAAAATGGGAAATTTCACATTTGGGAGAGTAAAAAATTTTAAATACCTTTTAAATACCTTACCTTTTTAAACACCGTAATGATTGATTGCAGGAATGATCGCAAAACGGAAGTTTTAAAAAGAATCAAAGGAGGATTGCTAGCATATTACATTAGGCATTTTTATAAAATAGCAAGGCAACGAGAAGTTTAAAATTGAAAATCTATTAAGCCTCCAGTAACATACGCAGCAGAAACGATGAACTTCACAAGCCAAGAAGAAGAAAAACTAAGAATATATGAAAGAAATATTATAGGAAGCTATATAGACCCAACAACATTGGAAATGAATATCAACCACTCATAAACCACGAAATAAATATAATCCTAAAAGATGACATAGTTAAAATAATAAAACTACGCAGACTTGGATGGTATGGACACGTAACGAGGATGGACAAGGAGAAGCATGTGAAAAAGCTAATAGAATAGGATCTACTTAGCGGAAGACCAAGAAATAGATGGGAGGATCAAGTTGTTAGTGATCTGAAAGTACGAAGGTGGAGGGAGCAAATTCGCAACAGGGCCAAATGGAGGGAGATTATACACAGGGCTGAGGCGCACAGCGAGCTTTGAGTATCTGGGTGAGAAGAACGTGGGATGACTCTCCACATCAAAGGAGACCGAGACCCTGAAGAGGGCGGCTACAGTCCCGCCAAGGGTGTAAAGATTTATATACCTATATGCTAAAACATCCAATTTATCTTCTATATTTTGAAATACAAAATATCTCACTTTGTGCCTTACGACGTAGGAACTTGACATTAAACTAATCTTTAGTGAGAAATGAGTTTACCTGTCCTATATAGTAAACAAACAAAGATATATCAAAGTCTCACAGAGATCTTTAAAAGTTTTTAGAAGGTATAGTAACAGCACAAACTAAAATCAAAACGTTATCTTTTCATAGTGCCAATCTTTATTTCTGCAGCCATTCGATTGAAATAATGTGATTCTACTCAAATTGGAATTGAATAATACCGATTAAATTGTAAATTAAAATGAATTTATTTTCACTGTGAAAAAGGGCCCATCACGTTTATCATAATGAACAATTAATATAAAATAACTTTCACATTTAACATTACCTTTACCTCGTACCTATATAAGAATTAAATATAAAAATTTTTTTTACGAAGAACATATGTTTCCCGATTGAAAGTGAATTGCTATCAATAGAAAAAAATTCTTGAATATATTTTATACTGAGAAAAAAACTTTCTTTGTCGTTAATAAGTATTAATTAATCCATAAAAAATAACTCATAAAAGATTATTTTAAATAAATAAATAAATAAATTGGTAAGTGTACTTCCTAATTCCTTTATTAATATACTATGGTATCAATTTGTTTTGGCTACTAGTTTCGACATGTGGTATTACTAATGTCTTCCTCAGGCTTCAGCATAACCCATAATAGTCAGCGGAATAGGAAAAATTAGCCAACAGTGTAATTATAGTTGAGTATGAGGCTTGAGGCAGACGTTAGTGACACCACATGTCGAGACTAGTAGCCAAAATAATCTAAACCCATAGTATATTAATGAAGGAATTAGGAAGTACACTTACCAATTTATTTATTCAACTATTATTATCCACCTAATTATGGACAATCAAACATTATTATTTGTAAAGAAATTTAGTTCAAAGATAAATTTCTTTTGTATAACTACAATTAATACTTAAATAAATATTTATTTGATTGTAAGAAACGAAACTAGTTGAAATTAATAAATCACATCTTTCATTTAATAATTTAGTTACTTAATCGAAAAAAAAAATATTTCATTAAATACATTTCGGTGAGTTGAACAATATAATGAGGTTAAAAGTAGACAAAACCATTGCGTGTCAATTTCTCTGCGCATTGGGGTGTATTTGTTGGCCCTCCGTGGTGTGACTCAAGTCCTTATTCTGATGATCACAGCTCCTATAACACATTTACCCCAAGCTGCCCTTAAAGCCCTTAGCAGTTATAAGATCGCTTCAGGCCTAGTACTTCAGTGTCACAATGCCTTGGAAGCGATCGCTATTGATAATGACTTGACACTTAGATGGGTTAAAGGTCATAAAGGTAGTCTGGGAAACGAGACTGCCCATAGGTTGGGGAGACGGGGTTCGTGTTCTTCTTACATGGGAAGATTGCGGAACCTGTTCTTCCCATTTCTTCGGCTATATTCAATACCCTAATAAACCAGTGGACCACTACTCTACACGAGGAGAGATGGGCATTCATAACCACCTGCTGTCAGGCACGCAAAGTCATACCCAGGCTGTCGTCTAGGACAGCAAGATACTGTCTGCATTGGCCAGCTTTGGCGGCGCCTCACATGCTGCACTGCTCGAGTTTATTCCTTCGCTTAGGTTGGCTCGAGTAGGCTGCGGGTGAGTGACTCCGTCTAGGGAAGGTAACACAATGGGCCCGGTTAAAGTGGCCTGAGTGCGCGTGACTAGCCACCCTTCCCAACCAACAATGTACTAAACAACTAAACAGTCGTCAAACACTCAAAAACAATATTGTATCCAGTGGCCTCTAGTAGAGTTTTGTAACGTCATGTGAACAACCCCTCTATGTGGGTTTTGCCTGTTGTATGTAAATGATTTGTGACATTCTGCGACTTAAGAATAAACATCATAAACCCTAGGCTATTAGTTGTAAACTGTACTCTAAAAGGTATACAACAAAACACTATTCCAGGTGAGGTATTTTCTGAATGAAATATGGGGATTTCTCTTACAAAATAGATATAATTATTTTCTAGTCATTCTCTATTCTGTGGTAAATTTTCAACTTGTTCTAATTAACATTTGAAATGGTTCCTTTAATATTACTAGAAACTTAACACGTTTTTTCCATTCAACTAAAAATGCGGTTAGATAGGCAGATCTGAATCATTAAATCAAATTACGTTTTGGGTTGTTGAAACTGAAAAATATCATTGTAGCAGTTTGCTTCCTATATGGTACAGCAAATACATTAAATACTTACATGTATTACAGAAATTATCCCATAGATGGCGCTTCTCCTATTTTATTTCACTAACCGAACATATTTAGCACAAATAGCAAGGTAAATACGATTATATATTATTAATCTCGTATATTTATATAATAGGAGCCGTGAACGTTGAAAGAGCGACTCCATTAACTGCATACTACGACAGTGGTGTGATCCTTACGATCAAGCCCGAATACGCGGAACAAACACATGGCGTGTCTACTGCAATATCAACCCCATGTCCCTTCATATTATTCACTGAAATAAGTGCGTTTTAAAATAAGAATAAAGATTATAGTAATAGTTCGTTCAATTGAATATTCATTTAAATGGTACATTTGCAAGTTGAAGCATATATATTTATTATTTTAACAAAATTATTTTTTGTTTTGAATTATTTTGAAATTTGCTTGCCATTATATAAACGAATAATTTCCTTGAATAAAGTAAAATCTGGTTGATGCAACTAAATCGTTTTTTTCGTGTATAGAGAGAGTTGTGTTAATAAAATATAATTTTTCATGTGATACGTTTCAAAGGATTCGATTGATTCCTTGCTAGAGTTACTATAATGCGAAACTGAGCTGGAAAAATCACTTAGTTAAAATAACGACCAGGGCTACGTAACTATTCTGGCGCTGCAGGAGAGTTGCTGGTAAAACCTGGGGACTAAAGCCGAGGGTGGTCCATTGGCTATATACAGCCGTGATAAGACCAGCGATAACATACAGGGCAGTAGTCTGGTGGAGGAGGCTAGAACTGTTCTCCGCTGTGAAGCTGCTAACCGCTGTCCAACGACAGGCACTGCTGGGAATCACTGGTGTAATTAACAGCACAGGGACCGCTTCTTTGGAGACCATTGTGGGCCTCTCCCCCGCTGGAGCTTTATGTGAGAGCGGAGGCAATGAATGCGATTCATAGACTGAAAGCCAACAACCTGTGGCATCCCAACTTCAGGGTGGGAGGGCACACTTATACTACGGGCGCGATGCTGGACGAGCTGTTGTTGCAAATGCCCACGAACAGCATGGCACTCAAATTATCTTCACTGAAAATCTCCATACCGAATAGAGACCAGGCACGTAGTGAGATCACTGCTATCGATAACAGATTCACGGACGGATCCAAATCTAGCCAGGGCACAGGAGCCGGTATTTGTGTGCCCATTACTAACCAAAGGATATCCCTAAGCCTGGGGAAGCATACAACGATCTTTCAGGCAGAGGTATTCGCCCTTGCAGCCTGTGCAGAAATGATTGCAAAAGGGGGCTACATGAGGAGGAAAATTAATATAATGACTGACAGCTAGGCCGCCATCAAGGCAGTTTCGAACCCCGTAACTAGGTTAAAACTAGTTAGAGGCTGCAAACAATTCATCAATGCACTGGCACGAGATTTGGGTGCCGGGATATGAGGATATAAAGGGCAATGTAATAGCCGACGAACTAGCCAAGGAGGGCTCTAAGAGACACTTCATGGGTCCAGAGCCCGTATGTGAGATTACTAAGGATTCCACAAGAAGGAAGATCTGGACCTGGTTAGATAAAGAAAGTACAAAGAAATGGAGGTTGATTGAAAGTCATACCAAAGCGCTAATAGGGGATGGGGATGCTAGATTCTCTGATAACCTACTCAGGTGCAGCAAGAGAGAAGCTAAAACCATTACTGAGCTGGTAACTGAACACTGTCTCCTGAAAAAGCATCTATACAACACAGGCTGAGTAAGCGAACCGTGGTGCAGAAGATGCGAATTACAGCAGGAAATGAGTTTACATGTAATCTGCACATGTGAGGAATTGAAGGTACTCAGGCAGAAATATTTCGGGAGAGATCTATTCGGAGGTTCTCAAGTTCCCACTGGGCATGATCGAGTAGAAATAAGAGACTTAATAGGGATAGTACAATGAGCACCTAGCTCAAGTGCCCGGACTTTAGGTGCCCACCCTAAATGAATGAATGAATGAGAATTACTATAACAATATAAATTTGTTGTACTAACAACAAATACCTAACAATTTTGTTTTCATTCCTGCAACAAAAAAATGGTTCGCCATATACAACCAAACAGTATTGTTAAATTAACTAAACTTAAATTTATTTTTTTATTCATAACCATTGTAAGTCTGAAGTGAAGTTTAAATCGAAGATTATTGATCTACGGTTTAAACCGCGATTGTAGTAATGGCCTAAATCGGTGAAGTGAAACTTACTCAATTTTTTTAAAGTAAGTGCAACTGCGTAGTCCCAAGAATGCAAGAACGCGAAAATCCCTATAAATATTGCTAAATAGTTTGAAGTAAGTAATAAGTACATGTTCCGATAACGCACAAAAACTTTGAGTGTAACTTTAAAGAGGTGTCGACTTTAAAGACGCATTATAATAATACGACACGGTTATGGTTATTATTGTGCACTACTTTAAAGTTTCGGTAGTTTTAAAGTAACCTTGTTTGGTAGTCATGTGGTTCTAAATACGTTAACAGCCACTAAAAAGTCGCTATTATGGATAACCTACTACTGGTAGCTATTACGTCACTACTACTGTACGCAGCAATTGCCAAATAGAAATTCCAGTATGAATTCCTGTCATTTCCATACTGGATAGGCACTAGCATGTTATAGCTTTTAACGCAAGATAGATTTTTTGTCTGTATTTAAAATGAAATGAAAGTAGTATTTACTCAGTTGTATGCCTTCGAGAAAATGTATATCCTGAGATACAGATCATATCATATCGTTTCAATTAAGCGTATAATGATCGCTCTCGGAAATATCTCCAAGAGCTATTTCTAAAGCCGCATATTTTTGAAAAAAAAAAAAATCACTGTAAGACTCTTCTGCCTTACTACGCGTTCTCAAAGTGGTCATTATTTTCTTTCTAGGTTTGTACAGCCTTAATATGAAAGTGGTCAAACTTTGGTGAATGGTGAGAAGATTTTTTTGTTAGTGATATCCAAAATTCTCTCGTTCTCCTCAAAGATTTCTTGGTGAACATTAGTGATAAAACGTCGCCATAAGTAAAGATGTTGTAATCTAGTGAGTAATACAATTTGCTCAACTAAGTCGTTTTTTATTACTGCATTAAACACAGAGCGATCTATAGTTACATTAATAATAGAATAGATGAAAATAGTATATTACTATTATTACATAACGTTATTGGAATTATCTTCTTTTGATTTAATAGATTTTTCTATGTAGTGGATGCATATCATACAGAAATATTTAAATTTATGGATATAACACAGAAAGTATTAAATTTTATTCCTATAATCTATACTTATTATGTCGCGTTTTTTTTTCAAGACCCAGAAAAGAAATAATTAATAGGTTCGTTCGAACCTATAGTTCAAAACCGTTCTCTGATTGATGCGCATGCGGAATGATATTTTCATCGTTCGGACTGTCAGAACTACAAATTCAGAATGATTCTAGAACCAATTCTTGCTAGGAAGCAAGTATTTGAAATTCTGAGGTAATTCTAGACATGCACATTGTAATTCATGACATTTATTAGAGTGTCAAATACTTTAGATCAGCGTTTTAAGTTAAGAATTGTTTGATTTTGTCATGGATGTAAGTAAGCATAATGTTTTCTTTTGTTATTTTATTGTACGCAAATATTTTACAGTTTGTCAATAGGATGGACTCTTCATCTAGTGATATCTCCTTTGATGAAGAAATGATAGTAAATATGTTATGGGCTGAACCTCGACTGCTTAACCAAAATAAATCTTTATTTTCTGCGAACAGTTTAAAAATAAATAAATAATCTTTACGCAAATTAATGTTAAAATCCTTAAAATTCAAATAAGTATAAATAAACCGTATAGACACACATACACTTTATTTAGTCGACTGTGCAGTTATACTGCTTTTCAGCATATTCTTCATTTTTTCTGATTTCTTGTAAAAATTCTACATCTCACTTTCTTCTTTGTAGTATTCATCTTTGATTTATAGAAACTTATTTTGTTCTTGTGGTGGACTGTTAAATTTTTCTATAGTTCCTGTAATGTATTTTGCCTTGAAACTTGAATTTCTCGTTTTCGTTTCCTATTTAATACTCGCTCGCTAGTATTCTTAACAACCTGTGTTACTAGAGGTAACGATGACGAACTTGGTGTAGGTATAGAAGTGGGAATTACAGTAACTTTTGGCTGTATTCCTTCATCAGGAGTCAACAACAGCTGTTGACACACATTTCTCTTAGCTATATATTTCTAACAGCTCTTTGTAGAATTTCATCGTTTTTCAACCTCTTCCAGTTTTATTTTGATCATCCACAATTTTTTTACAACTACGTTCTAAGACTTTCTACTTATTTTCACTATTCTATGGTGTGAATCGGTGTCATCGTATTTTTCCATATCTAATGCAATTTTATCCCACAATTTTCTCATACTCTGAATTTTTTCCGTCCCAACTTTATCCCTATTTTGTTTATTAGCCTATTAGCGCTTTTGTACTATTGATAAAGCTAGGATAAACGCCTTCGGAGAAGCTCAAAACTCAGTGGCGTTGCGTACACGCAGTCTATGCCTAGGAAATTGCATATGTATCTACATAGTTTTTCGAAGTCAGTAGAGAATATTATGTAAGGTTCTGTATTCACATCTAAGAGAACTTCATATTTACAAAAGAAAATCTAGAAAGTATTATGTGGTTACAAATTTTAAAAACTTATTAAATTACAATGAAAAGTAAAAATAATTAACATAATTTAGTGAAAAGAGCTTCTCCTGTTTTTGGTATAGTTGCATCAATATTTTGAATAGAAGGATTTATTAAGTTTTAATACATTTTTTTTTTGATAATCGTTTAAATTTAACGTGCCGCTAAATATAACAAACTTACCATCATTTTCAAATGTATTGTTGTCGAAAATGACAATGTTTTGATATTAATAATACGTGAATTATTTCTAATCAATGATAGAAAGACTTACCAAGTTTTTGTTTTATTATTTTAAGTAGTTAGCGATTCTTTATTCCTGCTTGTTCTATCTTTTTTTCTTTAAATAAAACGCAAGAAATAAAGAGAATGTCACTATTACCTACTTAAGTAACTAATGCAATTATATATTTTATCTTGTTACAGTGCTTAAAACGTATTCAAAATATAAATTATTTTAGCAATTCTTACTTTTCAATGAAAGCCTGAATCGAGATATTTGAGTGCTGCACAAATATAAATAAACAGCTACATCTAAGACGCCGCCAATGCGTAGAATATTGCGAAAACACAGCTGCGTTGTGGTTCGTGTTGAACAAACAAGTTATATATATATACGTCATCGCTGTGCATTGAAATATTCCACGTGATTTACGGGCGCATGTAGTTTTTATACATGGGTATGTTTTTCTTACTCGGCCAAAACAACTAGAGGATTTATACAGGCAATCGGGTAACTTTCTATCGACACCCGTATATGCGTGTGTCCGCTCCGAACGCAGACCTCCTTGCTTTGACTATTAATGTCCCATTTCACAATTTCCTATTGACGACCAACACTATTTCTGCAACAGGATTTAATTTATTTAATCTAATTATTATTTCTTTAAAAGTTACCTTCTACATTTTCATTTTCTCTAATTTCCATTGTGATAAACAAATAAATATAAAATGTATGATATAATAGCAAGGAATTCTGCGAATATGTAAAGTATATACAGACAAATAACAAGGAAAAACAGTAAGGACGAAACAACTCAATTCAACACATAACTTATATGTACAGGTTATGTTATATGATTGTGGTTATTTATCCACTATAAACATGGGGCGAATTTGAAATTTTAGGTAGGGTTAAATCTGTTCGAACCGCCAATTTCAGAACTATTTTAGAACTTGCACTTGAACTGTCACGCGGAATTTCAAATTCGAGAACGGTTCTCGAACTATAAGTTCGAACGAACCAAATATATATTTCGACAACGCTAATATATTCGATAATCGAATATTATGCTTTGGAGAAACAAGAATCTTGATCTCATCAAGGTGTGTAGGGTGAAAGTTGTCATAGGTCCGGTTTCCATGATTTCACGCGTACGTGTCTTTAATCAGTCATATCAAATGAAGAAACAGAGAACCTATAATCACATAGGTTATACGATTTACTACATATGTAGTACTACATACCTCGGTCCTAAAACTACAATTAATCTTTTGCAATGCAAAAATTATATGTTACAATGTATCTCATGACATTAGCGTTTACTATTCTCCTGCTGTGTACTTTGATAAGAATACAAATTACCATACTAAACTGTAAATGTTCACTGTCGTGTTAGATTGTATTGTTTAATAACAGGGAGTCTCGGCAGCTGTTCAAAGATAACAATGAAATCCTATACCGAGCGAAATAAAAAACCTCTCTATTGAATACCCCCATCATTTTCCTTGTAATTTATCAGGAAAGAGCTGGAATTTTAAGAATTCGGTTTACCAACACGCCGGACCGTTTCGTAGAGGTTCGGCGTTCACGAAGTCAGACGAATCTTATAGCTGTCGGTTTTCTGGCGGGCGTCTAGCCGATGTTTACCCCAGTACGCAACTTGTACAACAAATTATTGAGTAGTTGAGAGCCGTGTGCCGTCTATTGGCAGCAGAACTCCGTCATTTACAAATTGCGATACCTGCATAGGTTTGCTGGACTAACGCATTGAGGTGACGTCGCGTTTATTTTAGCGCGATTGCAGTCGTTTTGCGCAATTTTTTCGAATGTGCTAAGTTAGCGGTAACGGTACGAAATATGTGCTTGCTTTACCAGGCGACAACAGCAAAACATTTTTAGTGTCGTTATGTAGTTTTTCAATTTCGTTTAGTAGCAAAATACTCTGTAAAGGGGAGTGCTACAGGTGTGTTATTGAGGAGGATGTAAATTTGTGTAAACAGCACTGAAAATAATAACAATATGGGTAAGTAGCTCTTCTGTAGCCTTCCGCTAATGTTTTACACAATCTTGCCTTAATAGAAGTGTGTCAAAGTAATTGAAAGGTGCTTCGACGTAATAATAAGTGTAATGTATCACTATGTCGAAACCCGCTTACTCTCAGACAATATTGCGCTTTATATAATAATATAAAATGTAATTTGTTTGGTTTGTTATACCAACGTTTGTCCATTACGTTTACTTGTTGATATATTTACAATAAAATATTATCCTGTAATTGCGATACTTTAGTATGGATTTTCATACAGGTTGGGTGTGATAAATCATTTCGTAGCTCATCCCGGAAAACGGAATAATAACAAATAAGATAGGTACTATGATGCAAAAATACATCTGGACGATCTTCAAGGCTGTATAGATTTCCTGCACATCGCTCAGATTTACTTTTATGTCATAAAAGTCACACTATTATAATAACCCGTACTGCACATAAGCTACATATTCCCACACATAATCTAAGTTTCTTATTAACTTAATTAATAATAGCGCAAAATATTCCCTTTGCTTTATTGCTTATCTCTCATATCATTGTCACATCAAAACAATGCTATTTTGCTAAAGCGCTTCTTACAAACATATTTTACTACTTGTCTTATTATTCCACCAAACAATTACGTCTTCGTGCTAAAATGATTTTTTCAATATTCCTCTCAACATTTAGTTTTGCGTGATTTGTCTTCTTATATTCTTATTGAGCAAACTCTATTTGAGAATTATAAAATTTTACCTATCACCATTCATTTAGAAAAAGTTTCGAAGGTTATTGCAAATTTGCAAAAGTTTGCGGTTGCAGAAACTTGGAACCCACAAGCAAACGTTCTCACTATTTGCCTTTTTTTTCCTTGAAGCAAATGTGCTAACCACTTAACCCTGTACGTGGTAAACAGCATGCGCTGCGGTTATAATTACGAATTTATCGTGGTTGTATTTTGAATGTGAAAAAAGTTCATGCTGTTTTTGTTAAATAAAAGAAAACCATGCAAATTTTGTTCATAATAAATAATTGACTGAGAAGGAATTTAGATTAAGGATTCAACCCAATAATGGTTAAGCCGTTAAAAACTGAAACCATAAAAATAGGATTCAATGCTGTTATATACACTGCCATTTCTTTCCTATGCTTAGCTTTTCTTAGAATATGATCTGTATGAAAGGTATTAACACCTTGCAAGGCATTTTTTTATGTACATTTACCACTATGTTGTTGACCAGATCAGCAAATAGCCTATTAACATTTTCCCATATTCATATGTAGAAGTTAAAAATTAATTATCATAAAAATCCACTCCTCTGATAGAGGTACTTGTTAGTTTTTTGTCTTAGAAAAAAATATATTTTCGGTATTATTATTATGTAACAAAGCTTTCATTTTTGAAAATTTTAAATATTTTGTATTGCCCGGACTTTCAATAATTGAACGGCAGAACAGTTATTATTCTCAACATAGTATGTACTTTATTACCGTGTGCTGTTAACGGAAAGAGACAGCTATTATCAAAGCACAAACACTGTATACTATAGTTCGTAAACAAAAAAATGTAGCTGATGATTTCCTGCGAATAAAAAATTCTGTCTTGCCTGTTTGCAGCGTACGATGTATGTATATAAATGGAAGGGTGATGTTACACTGCGACCTAAAAGATCTATTGTGTCCCCTATTCTTGCTGCTTTACAGCTGGCCTTCCAATTCTATTCCTTTCAGAAAGTGTAAGATATCAGAAAGCTTCAGGCTAGGTAAGTCTTCCTCCACAGTGCTACGCAATTTGAGAGGAGATGAGTGTTTCATTCCAGCCCCTTTTTTTGCGAGGCTATCCGTTATTTCGTTTCCTTCCACTCCTGTCGGACCCGGAACCCACAGGAGAGTTACTTTATTCCTTTTGCCTAGCTCATTTAATCTCCGTAGGCATTCCCAGACTATCTTGGAACTGATTTCATATAGGCTCAGCGCCTTGATGGCTGCTTGACTATCATTCCAGCGTACGAAACCGTTTCTTCAGACAGATTTTGGAAACATTTTTCTGTGATCCAAATTTACTCTCTTTTGGTTCATCTCTGCTGGAACTAACAATATAAAAATGAAATAGAGTACTGAATTTTTGTTTACAATATGAATAAATAGCATTGTCAATGTAAACGTTATTGGCAACAGAATTTCTAATTATTGCAAAATCTATATACATAACTTATTTTAAAATCCAACAAAATTATGAACACGTTGATTTTAGAAACAAAAAATTAAATTGAAAACTTAGATTTGCCCAACCTTTGAGTTGATTTTGCTATCAAAATTATTGCATTTTAAACCCATAAAGCCATCACAATTTAGCTGATGGTTAACGAATTCTCCTCTACATTGAAGAATCTTATTAATCAATCATTTTTGAATCCATTAATCCATACTAAACGGGTAGGCGATGCTTGGGTACTTACGTAAGACATAGGAGGTATCCAGAAAAAAAATCCAGGTACCAACTGGCAATTTTAACAACGTAATAAATACTCATATTTGAAAAAAAATATCACAAGGTATTATAGCTACCGTTATAGTAGTATTTGTTTTCATATAGATAAGCGCAACCTGAAGTATGGTATAGCTTGGGAAACGCTCTTCTGATGAACAAATAATAACGGGAAATAGTTGTAATAGAACATAAAGTTTAATATATTTTTTGTGTTCTTGATTTGTTATAAAAAAATATTAAAAAAATGGAACAATATTTATGAAGATGAAATGGGAATTCATTTTTGACCTTTTTATGAAGTTATCGATAACTTGAAAAAGAGTATAGATTGTGGTCAAAACATCGGTTGAAAATAGACAGGTCTAGTTCAAAAAACATAACCCTTTTGCTCAATTAACCGTTTTGATTTTATTATTTAAAAATATGATGTTTATATACCATAATTTTCTCAAAAACCTCTTATAACTTAAGCAACCTCACAAACATTACACTTTGTTAGTTTAGCTTATTCCCAAACTGAACCATTCTGTATACACAGTGAGTCAAAAAAGTCTAGAAAGAAGCAAATTTTTTTTTTTATTTTCGTAAAAGAGCAGATAAAGCTTGAAGAATTAGGTGCTTATGAGGGACTCTTGCAAATATCCCTTCTAACGATCTTACGATAACAACTAGTGTTTTTTTTGTTTATGTCGGTTATTTTTTTAAAGCTATCATTGAATAACATGTGAGTTTTTTTTACAATGACCTTGAAACAGATCTTACGACAGGAATTCATTTTTAAATGTTAATGTAACATGTTTGCTTCATTTATGGATAGGCCCTATAATTTTCAAAATTTCTGTGTTCATACCTCACATAGAAAAGGTTTTCAGAAAAATGCACATTGCATTATTCAAGAATGTGTAAACTTATTGTGCGTTTAATACGTGATTTAATTTAAACTATTAGTTCATTTACAACAATTTCTTAGGGAACTATCCCGTTGCGTTACCTAAACTTCTAATGTACGAACGAAATTGATGTAACCGTCCTCAGTTTTTATCCAAAACTTAATAAATACCTAAGAAATGATTCTGCATGATTGATTGATACATGCTTGCTAAATCTGTATGGTTTTCATTATTACATATTTCCTGTAGTAGTACACTTCTATGACAATGTGGAATAAAATGCATATTTTATTCCACATTGGCACCATCATCCCGGCATCAAATACTTATGATTAGTGAATTTGTGGATAAAACCCCTTGTATTGTTGTATATTACGGTTTGTCATTTATCTGCTGACAGACATTGTCAATAGCGAAGAGATAAGATAAGAAGAGTCATTTGCCCTTTTCATTAGCTCCGCATGCACGACCTTATTGCCCTGACAGCACTGTAAATTGATTTTAGTTATTGTTCTAACGTTGATTTTGATTGAGCATAACTAAGAATAAACATTATTTCTGAAGTAATTCCAACGCGTTTTTAATTCAATTCATCAATGCATCGTTGTTTGGGTTATTTTTTGTTGTTTTGTTATTTGATGATATTACCATTAAAATTCCAGATGAGATACTGCCATTTAACAAAAAATCATAGGACATGTAAAACTTCCCTAGTATACATTTCATTGACAATATTTGAAAATATAATGTCAAAAGAAAAAAACGAAAATTTGAAGCTGAAAGATGTCAAAGTCTAACGCTCACTAAAATGCGATGTTACATGGTAAATTGGCTAAAGAACCAATAGCTGTCGATGTATAAATTAACAAAAAAAACATGGTACTGTCAGCAAAAGCTTGTTGAATTTGGATGAAAAATAGAACGCTTGTCAAAGAAATATATAAACACGATTTCCCACCACAAAATCTGGATTGCTATACCCAAATCTGATAAGCAAAGCGCATGAGTTCTTTCCAAAATCTAAATTTTTTTATTTATTTTATCAGTTTAAGAGATTCTAGTAACTCAAATTTCGTAAAACTTCAATATCTGACATATAATAGCAGAGTATCGTACTCACAAAAAGTAAATTTTAGGATTTTGGAAGTCGTTAAGGCCACGCCGTCTGCTAAGATTTTTTACTGGCTGCCCGTACATACGTGCGTTTAAGACAGCAGATAACGAATAATTCCATTTTTGTTATTGGTATAAACTAACGAAGAAAGAAGAGGCATATGGTGCTAAAATAACGTGAGTAGCGTCAGCGGTCATTTTTTTTAATGGCACAACATCAAATGCGCCGAAAGCAAGTGACGCTTCTTCTTCTTGCTGGTTGTAATGTCTTCCGGTCAAGGTCATTATAAAAATGACGCTTCTGTCATTTAAAACATAAAATTGTTAAGTGAAAATCAAATTAAAAAGTTAAAAATAATGATTACTAGGGAATTATATGCACATGTGTAGGATCTATACGGTTATCTGCAACTTTGTAAACATGCATTTTAGATGGTTATTTATCTTGCTTTATATGCATAGAATCCCACCCAAAACTCATGTTTCATGTTGGTTCAATCAGCGAACATTTCGCTTTAAATTCCATAAACTTTTTCGAATTACCGTTAATCTATCGATTAACTATTTTGGTTAATGTTGACCATATGGTGACACTAGTTCCAGAGCATAAATACAGCAAGCAATAAGAGGCTTTTATTCTGCTTTTACCGTTTTTAAAGTTTCTTTATAGCAAACTAGCAGGTGTCTGTGACTTTATCACTTCTCTAACTTCTATTAATCCAATAACAATAATCGTAATTTAATAATATTATATAGAAAGAGAGATAAGATAATACAAGAAACTATACCCAATATTATTAGCTGCAAGCAAACAAATAAGAAAGAAAACAGCAGCAGTCAACATGCAGAATAAGATCTAGGAGGATCATGTAAAAACGAGTGTACAAGGCGAGGCGATAAAATTGAAGATTACTACTCAACGATTGAGACCACAGACGAATTTAAAGCATGGTAAAGCTTTAGGAGATGACAAAATTAGCAATGAATTCTTGTGGAGAGCCAAAGTTGATGGCAAGAATATATTAAAAAAAACTACTAATAATGAAAGTAGAAGCCATCTCAGAAGAATGGAATAGTATTTCCAATTCAGAAGAAAAAATATTTTACTGGGTGCAAAAAGTAGGTATAAATTAAATTAAATAGAAAAATTGAAAAAGAAAGTTATGAAAAAAATATTACATATATTTTTTGTGGACTTTAGAAAAGCCTTTGATAGTCTAAAAAGCAGTGTCATTCTACAAGATAACAAATAGATAAAACACTGGGTTAATCAAAACAACAATGGAAAGCTCTATAGCAGCAGCATAAGCCTATGAAGGAATAATAAATTAACTTTGCTGTGTTCGCAAAAAAAAGTAGATCATACAAATTAGATCATAAAAAGTGTTGTAATAAATTTCATTATTTGTATATTACACCTAGATACCTGGTGTTAGTTACATAGAGTATATTTATGTAATCCACCTTTAATATAATAGACTTGAATATAAATACGATAAGTACTAATATACTTCATTTAACAATTAACAACATTATTATAAAATGTATGAAACTGTATTATAATTTTCAGCCTCGAAATAATACCGATCAATGTCAGTATAATTGTTTTTACTATATGAAATAACTTCTACTATAGATATAAATGTATAATATTCTTATATTGACTAGTATTATAAAATATTGCTGTTCCTATAGGTATAACTAAATATGTTAAGAGGTATTATATTTCTCATATTCGGTAATATCTATTTTTTTGAGTGTGGCAACATGGTTGTATATTGGTTTGTATTGATTTGCGTGGTAATTGAGAGTGCATAGAAAATGAAGTCTTCTATACTTAATTGTATTATACTATAATAAATTGCAACAGAACACTTTTGAATTCAATACAAAAAAATGTAATTATTAAAGAATCACAAGTTCTAAAATTAGAGTTAATTTACTGCTTTAAATGTTGAAATTGAAAGTCATTGGTTTCAATTCATAGCTGCAGCCATTACAGCATAATTTTAATCACTCGCTCCAGTATTTTTGGTGTAATTTCCAACACGTGGATTATTAAAACAACAATTCCACCACTACAGCATGGCGACCTGCTTCTTGCGGCCAACCACTAATGCACGGGACAACTAGTAACAGAAAATATTCTAAAAAGAACAATATTTTTATTTATTTTAACAATAAGTATATTTTTCTCTGTATACAATTTTCTACTTGTCAGTATGTACGTCTTTGCCGTAGTCTTGCAGCATTTCTATGACTTGATATAAACAAACCTGCTTCCCGAAGACGTTGGTCCAACCTTCGAAAGATATTTGCTGTAGGATGCTTCCGGTTTGGGTAGCGAGCACAATATCTTCGCGTTAACACATCCGCATTTCCATTACATGCATCGTATACCATGTGCATGATGTAAGCATATTCAGTAAATTAGAAATCGATTGAATAGACATCAGAATTAATAAAAAACGTATTAATTACTATTTTGAACGAACAAAAAATGTATACAACATAAATAGTAAGGATGACACAATTGAAAATAATCGACTGTTTACACTGTTTTCTTGAATACCGCATTCACTGTACTATGTTGGCGTATCTATGTGTTTTGAGTGATCCAAATATATTAACAAGAAGTTTTAAAAGCAATATTATGATGTAAACCATCTTATTTACAGGATACTTCCTACGCTACTTCCCCTCCTGCTTTTTGTTTAGCAAGAAGAGTTAGATTCAAATGCATATTAACTAACTGAATATTGAAACTTTGGAGACTTCGTGTAGACGTAGGATATGAGATTTTTCAATTAGTTAAAACAGGATAAAAGATCCACTATTTACGTATGTGCGAAAGATAAAATATGAATCAGTGTAATTGGTGTAACCCCAACGAAGAAACCTGTGATAAATGGCTAAGAATTTAACAAAGAACCCTTCATAAAAGTTTAATAAGTGCGCTGCCGAAACAATAGGCATGCAAAACAGAGAAGAAAAAAAGGCAACTATTGAACTACGAGATAAACAAAATACTGGGTGGGGAAGATTTGATAATAGCATTAAAGTCGCAAAGAATGAGATGGTATGGTCATATAAGCAGGGAAGAAGAGGAGCCACTACTGAGGAAAATTACCAACTGGAAGCCACACGTCACTAGACTTAAAAGCAAACCAAAAGCAAGATAGGACGACCAAGTTAGGCAAGATATTAGAAAAATTACGGAATAGCAAATAGAAATGAAAAATAGGAGACAGTGCTGGAGGAAACTTTGTGAAACAGCAAGAAGAAATAGGTACCTATGGAATTTCAAGCAGAAAATGGTGATGGAGTGACGAACTACCAACACCTATGATGTCTAAATAGCTCCTAGGAGCGGCTAGGATTTCGTATCTAAGGAATATAGAGAGGAACGAGATCATTATTATAAATACTAAAGAAATTATTCCAGAAAAGTAAATAGTAATAATCGGAATAAATAACAGTAAAAAATTAATTAGCAAGTAGTAATATCCTTATTAACCATAATAATCGTTTCTGAAAATAATAAAAAAACAAGAGGAAGGTATTAGGTATTTAATAAAATAATCTTATTCATTAAGTAAAAATTTACCACTGGAAAATTTGTGCAAATTATTACTAATATTTCTTATTGTTTCAACTATGAACGAAATAAAAAGTACTACAAACAACTACAAATAATTCGAAAAGCTTCTAAATATTCTAAAATTTTTAACAATTGAAATTACAGATGAAATTGGTGTTATTCTAAGCAATTAAACAAAATTCTGACGTCTTCTTTAAACAAAAGTTAATTTCCAAAAGTCAGATTATAGATTAAGCTTAATTATAAATTCTAGTTTACACTTTTTTGTTGAATAAGCGCAAATCTAACCATGGGCTAACAGACGTATGTACATACATAATAGAAGGATATATCGGCAGGAAATTCCAGTGCTGTAATAAAACTTATATAAAATCCCCATTGGAAAATATCGAAACCTATATATGGAAAACGCAAGTGTTCGATTCTCTATCGAACACGAACGATTGTCTGTTTGTTTAGTCCTGCAAACAATGCATTAAATAAATATTTATCATTATTTATTATTACATCCTGTCTACCATATAACGCCTGTGCGGTTATTGTTCGATGTTGAGGGTCTTTTGCTTATCTGACCTATCGGTGGTATTTTCTACCAGTGTTGAGAGGTTGTACCTTATAAGAAGCGCCGGAAGATAAGAAGGACTAACATCTTCGCATATAAATTGTTTTTAAATATTTGTGTTCGGTAGAGGAGATATTATAAACACACGCGTATAAATGTAATGTTTGGTTCGTTGAAAATGCAGTCGGAATAAATATTATTTACGGTTACCACTAATTACACAGTGAACGTAATTAGAAAAAAAAAACACACTTTCAAAAACACTAATAAGTAAGTTTGTCTATCTGTTTAATGATTTAATACATTTTCTGTCTCGTCTAGCGATCGAGCTTTCTTACAAACAAACTTCATGTAATTATGTGTATAATCTTCACATCATAATCTACATCATTTATAAGATGTAGCGTGTAGTACTGGAAAATAGTGTGAATATTACCTAGATGTTCCTAGTAACTTTCTAATGTTAAATTATATGAATGCTTACATACAAGAATACTTAGTTATATAACTTCATCGTTAAAAACAAAATGCTGGTACTTGTTACAAATTATCATGGTACATATACATACTAAATATCAAAGAATTACATAATAGAGAAAATAAATCTGTGTTGTTTTAAGTTTGCAGTTAGTAGGTAATGTAGGTATTTGTTTAATAAATAAATACTGATTAATGTGTGCCTAAAAAGTAGTTCAAGGGCTATTAGATTAGATCATATGTCGTAATAGTCAATAATAGTTGAAGTAAGTAATGTAACTGCACGTTTAGTTGAGAAGAAATTCCACTCACACCATCATATAGCCTAAAACGGATTTACATATAATATGAATTTTGTTTGGGATTACGGTTCGAATATTTTAGCTTTTGTCGGCTATAGCTTTGTGGCGATTAATTGCTGTATCCCATGAATGTCAAACGAGAAAACGAGATAGGTTAATTGAACCAATTATCTATGATTGCATCCGTCGACAAAATTTTTGTATATACATATACATAAATCTATATAGGGTATTAAAATTGTAAAATGTATTAAATTAATACATTTTTCTTCTGATAAAATTGGAATTATTTACAAGATGTGAACAGATACATGTCCTGGTGTAGATATTTATAATACTTACTTACCTAATAACACACCTTATGTAGCATTTTAGAATGTTCACCTTAAAAAATTCTTTATAAATTGGGCCACGAATGCGTAACCGTACTCAGTTCAAGGAATTTTTATGTATATTTCATATTTTAGTTGCTCAGTGTTCCTTTGTATATAGCAATTTTCACGAAGGAATTTGAAATTTATTATTAAATAATGTTCTGTTTACTAAAGGAAAAAGGATATCCGGCTGGTGTGAATATCCTAGAAGTCTAGTGACACCATAAAATACCTGGCTCTTAATACCGCTTAACTTATACAATAGAATGCAGAATTTGTCGAGTGACAAGTGCGAATTAGTATAAATGCTACTAAACTAACATTTTAAAATCAACGTAGTTCGTCCAAAATTGCTAACAACTGACTTCTTTCACTGATAAATCATTTATTTTTTTCATTTTCACATTAAAGAATCGGAAATAGTTACGTTGGGAATTGTATGAAAGCAAAAGGAGCAAACAAGGAAAACAGAAAAGCTCACGTAAATAAGGGGAAATAACATTTTATAATCTAAACACGATATATTGGATCATGAAGCAGAAGGTATAAACAAAACTTTGGAATTTTTAATAGAGAGGAAAAATGTTCTCTTGAGCTTTTATGAAACTTGGAAAATCATAGAACGCGATATAAAGAACATCAAAATATTTATTATTATATTCGGCTGCTTCATGAATTACATCTTTATGGGGCAAGAGGACATGTTCAAAGCTTTTCGAGTCGTACATACCTACCTTACTAACAGGCAACAAAGAGTTGATATGTATATAAACAATATTATACACACATTTGACAAAGCTAATTCTCATTTAAATATTTGTTATGTTGATGACACTAATTTAGTGGTAAAGGCAAGATCCATTTAGGAACTGCGGATTGGTAATTCTAATGCTTTCGCAGCGACGCAGAACTGATTTCACCAAAATAAACTGAAATTAAATGAAGAAAAGGCGAATTGTGTATTATTTAGTACAAAACAACGAAATATAAAGAAACCAGATAGCACATAACAAAGAAATTGAAGTAACTATATGAAATTCCTAGGAGCGTCTATTGATGAATTCTTTGAATGGTCAAAGCATATTGATTCATTCTTTAAAAAATAAACTCGGCTATGGAACTGGAATCAACAGTACTTACACGAGTGAGAATTGTGCCAAAACGGTATATGTTCCTAACTTCCTAATCACTCTTGCGGTACGGCATTATATTCTGGGGGAGTAGCGGTCGCCTATAGAAGGTTTTTATTACACAGAAAAGGGTTATCAGGATAATAAAGAAAAATAAAATTTAGACACACTTGTCGTGACGTTTTTAAGGAGCTGCCTCCTTTATTTTTTATTTTTTTACTTACTGTGAATGAATGTGTAATGTTTTTTTTTTAGTAATAATATCTTTTCAACGGCTTCGTTTCATTCCAATTGAGAATAAATAAATGTAGTTGTAAATGTAAAGTTCTTGGTTGTTGAATGGCTTTTTGAAATGTTATTTAATGTTAAAATAAAAAAAAACACAACATCATATTTGCTTGCTTCTCTTGTGTATTTTTTCTAGACGTTCACAATCATGTTTTTTGCGATTACAGCGCAATCTGTTACGAATCGAAAGAAAAGTTTCAAGCAAAAACTACATACTTGATGGCGTAGAATCCGAATCTGCAATACAAAATGGTGTTCCCATGTAAGACTTCAAAGTTGTCCCCCCTCCCACTCTGGAAGGGGGGGGGGGTAGATGGGGGCATGAGCTCGGCACCATTCAGTGAGCCCCCTACATTATAACAAATCTTATTAAGATCTTTTTTTTGATTTGATGCAGTGTTTTGGAGATATTCCGTTGTCTCAAGATAAAAAATTGTCGCAGTTTTCGATATTGACAGCTAAGAAGCTTTTAAAATCTCGGTCCTCTAGATTGAAATACAAAAAGTCAAAGTTTGGTAACCATAGAAACGGAAACTCACAAATCGTATGTATCTATACCAACGAACTATATAAAACACTGGAACGCGTTACTGTAACTGAAAACGGTCTGGTTTCCGGGTTTCTTTGAATGTGGCAAATACGTATGTATAGACGCCAATAGACCAAACTTTCATATTATGTACTGTCAAAAAGAGTATATGTAATTTTTTTTACACACATTTAGGCTTTGAATTAGAATCACCGTATACTTGCCTTGTTGTATATGTCAAGGAATGAGACATGCATCAATTCAAATTTAAAGCCTTGCGCTAAAAGAGCGCAGTCCTGAGCCTTATTCTATAAATTTAGCGATTATCGATATCGCTATATCGTAGCGATTCAATGTGACATCATCGTATTCGATATCGCTATGATTTCGTGTGCCCTAGTGCACAAGCATGACAGTTATGACAAGCCATTGCTTCAAAAATGACAACGACATATTAATTACACTTAAAACATTAAATAGCGATATCGAATTGACTTACCGACACCTATATCGCTGTCGTTACCAAATAGCGAAAAGTCGCAAGATGATGACGTAATTCGTAACTGTATAATACTATCGCTATCTAAGTTTGCGAGTCGATATTACGTTTAGCGATATCGCTATGTGTTGCAGAATAAGGCTCCTCGGTAGATTGGTAACTAATAGTAATACTAATGAATGATAAAATAAACAGCTTCCATATTTATATAAAATCAATGCATTTAAAATAATTAAGCCAAAATCCAATTCTTTTTGCAGATATAAGAATGAAAATTATGCAAATCTTGATGATTTTAACAGGTTTTATCTTGCTATTGTGGTTGTCTGACTAACAATACAAAACGATGGATTAATTGTGTTTTGGAAGTACTATTCGCAGAACTTTTTAGATATAGAAAATATGTGAGAACGCATTATGAGCTATTTCTTCCTAAAAACAGGAAGTGCTAATGTGAAAAGCAAAATTCCATATAAATGCAATCCTGCCGTTGGGATTTTGCCACATTTAAAAATGGCGGCCAGCTGTCTAGTGAATCGTTTTTTAAGTACACAGCGCGCGTTCCTGTGTTTTATATAGTCATTTGTCTAAACTCACGGAGAATTGAAATATACAATATTTTACAGGGTGTTCCATTTAAAAGGCAGATATACTTTAAATCTCTCCTCTAATTATCTTTATAACCTCCGAAAAAACTCAGTTATCACAATAGACCGAACTGATTTTCAAACCCTCTAATAGTAGCAATCCGGCTATCACCGGTTAACCCCAATAAAGTTATAATATGATAAATATTTTATTAGTTAGCGTAATAAGTGCACATATTTTGTTAAATTCACTTTCAATATACTAGTATGCACACCTACACCTTTCTTGCACAATTACATGTTTTTGCAAACATTGGTATACCTTTCGCTTTGATCCGCATTAGTAGTATATTTCAAACCAAGAGAGGAAAGTGCTCTATTGCAGGTCGCGGGAAAATATTACAAACTGAGCTGAAGGTGAGGTTTGTAATCACCCAGGGCCTGCAATAGCACTTTCCTCACGTGATTTGAATACTATTTTTTTTCCAGCCAGTCCAATTTTAACTAAATGTCTAAAAATAATAAATACATACCTGTGAGTGACATTATAGATAGTAGGCCTAATCTGCCAAATATTTTTGGGAACTGTCAAGTTAGCGCCGCTTCAAAACTGTTTAATAATAGTTTAATTGACATTTAATACCTAATAATTTTGCAATATCTCATAAATGTACTAATGTCATTTGTACATAATGTCATCTATGTCATCTATCAATAATGTCACATATTATAAGATGTACAATTTCATCATGTCAATGTGAATGATGTTCCCCCCCTAGGGAGGAAAAGTACAACTTTCCTCCCTCAAATGAGGGAAGGAAGTGATACTTTTCTCCCTGCTGGGAAAAAATAAAATTAGGACTCAAGGCAATTTTGCTATATGAAGCTTCTGGGTTTCTTCTGTTTTCGCGCATGTATATTATTTCTACGATGGTGTATCAGTTAAGAAGTAATAGAAGGTGAATAGACATGCATGTTATTGTATGGCGGTGTTTTACTTGTTTCTCCTACTAATTTGATTTAGACTGATCGCGTCCGTGTATTATTCTTAACTCCCACCCGATATTAAAGTTTGTTGTGTTAACTCATAGTGTCAATAAAATATCGCGTAAACAATTCAGATGCAGAGCGAGATGACCTCAGAGGTCGTTCACTTTGCATATATAAGTTAAACGTAAGTACAGTACCAATAAATTCGCGCATAAAGTGCGCCGTTCATGCGCTCGTGTTTCCGACGCCGCGCCGCTTTTCAAAGAGCCCTTCCACCCGATTTTAATTAACGTTTGTGGATCGACGCTTTATACCCCGTTCGCATGGCGTAAAATGTGCTGAAAAAAAAAGTGAGAATACCGTCAAACGGCAGGCGGGTTGTTGACTTGTCTTATTAATACTGTACACAAACACAAAGAAATGACGTTGCGGATCATTTGTTCGCATTCTGTATATTCTTTTGTCTTTTGTATACATGTGCATAATGTATATATGCGTTGTCTTTGTTTTAATATTACTCTTATTATAGTTTTTCATGCACTGAGAAAAATGGTCCAAATGAACAATATATTTAGCATTTTATATTAATGGCAACTATATTTTTTAATAACTACGATTAAATAGTTATTCGTTATTAATCTGCCATGCATTAAAAGTGAATAAAGTAAGTTTTCTAACACTGTGTTATAGTCTCAAGTACTAAAATATATTAGCAGGCATTAAATATTTCATACTCAAATTACAAAATATATCTACAACTAATAAACTCAGTTATTTGGCATACTATTAGTTAGTGTAAATAACAACATTAGTAGGCATAAATGAAAACTAATTAAAGAATAATGGTCAGTGAGTTAGGGCAACTACTAAAATTTTGTATCGTTGGTGTTCGGGTACAATCGACTGGAACGACAGCACTTCTAGAGCATGTTGGTTTATTGGTTATGTTGTGCTTGCTCCTGGTTCAGTGTCCTGGTCGTACACGTGTTTATTTGGCTTAGAAAGGTGCTGCTAGCTACCATTCATTTAACTAATTCGTGAAGTGACAAAGTGAAACAATTAACCTGCAGTGACAGTGCACGGATTGTGTTGCAGTTATCTTTTACGCTAAGTTGTAAGTTATATTTTTATAAAGATGTAGCCTTATTTTTAGAGTATTTAATGCTTTTCTAACATTTTCAGAATATAGCAATATGTTTTGCATGTATAAATGTACATACCTAAAACAATAAAGTATGATATTGTTTAATGTAGCAGTTTATATTAATTTTACGCACCTCATAATTTTAATACCTAAATATTATAAAAACATTATAACACGATCGCTGCTGATGATATATTAGTCCTTTTGAGGTGAATAAAACAACTATTATTCAACTTATTCTAAACTACCTACAGTGTATTCTGTGTAATTAACTAGATTTTATTCATGTATTCGATCTGAAGAGGACCAATACTTCATGAAAATCATCATGCAAAATCAGTTACAATAACTATGCAAATAAATAATTTATTTGTAGTAGGTGTTATTCTACCACAAATATCATAGTTTAGTTGTGATAAGTAAATACAGGTAAGTAATAGTAGTAAGACAAAGCATTCACTATAAGTAATATAGATATTTACACCACATACAGAAGCTACAGTAACTAATACCAGCAAAACAAACAGTAACTCCAATAATGCAAAACATTTGGAATAAATGATGTTTTCATTTATCAGAAAACTAAAGTTATTTAGTGCCAGTCATCATTGTTAGAAACACGACTGTACTTGCTGCAACTACTTTGATCATTTGTCACATATACAAATGATTTTTTTAGTTGCCAATACTAAATTTTCACTTACGGTTAGTAAACATTTTTCTCAGTGTGCGTAGATTTAATTGTTATTCTGCTATGCTTATTAAACGTTGTATCGTTTAGTCTACGAGTTGTATACTAAAAGATAATCGGAGTGGGGAATGGTGATTCCAAACTTCAGTTGTTTCTATTACATATGTACGTAAATCTATTAGCGTATGTGATGGTTAGATTGCGGCTTATTGGTTATTATAAGTATATCTTATTATGCATTAAAAATGAATCATATTATACAAGCATTTTGTCATTATTTTCAGTAATATCGTCAGTCCTAATTATTGGAATATAAAAAATGAATAATAATTTCTTGCTTAAATGAAACGATTTGTTTAAGCAACGAACATGATACTTTCATATGCATATAAATCTATTCTTCAATATCTTTTAGTTTTTCAACACAAAATCCATAAGGTTTACACAAGGGGTTTCAATTCAGATTTTATTCCCACCGCTGCCACCTTTTGCCTTAGCTACGCCCAGACGTCTTCTGGTAAATTGATGAAAGTACTGGCTTCGAAGCGCGCGAAATTTGAATATTTGGGTGAGGAAGCACGAAGAGGGACAACTATTCCTAAAACAGCTTAAACAACTCCTGGAACAGCTGAAATAGCTTCCAGAACAGATTAAACAGCACCTGGGACAGCTTAGATAGCTTAGATAATTTCTGAAAAAACTTGAAAGGCCACTGGAATACTTAAACAGCTGCTGAAATAGCTTGAACAACTCTTGGAACAACTTGAATAACCCTGAAACAGCTCAAACAGTTCTTGGCACAGCCTGAAGAGCTTAAACAACTCGTGCTGTTCCAGGAGTAGTTTAAATTGTTGTCGCAACTGCTTCAGTTGTTTCGGGAGCTATTTAAGCTGTTCTAAATGATGTTTAAGTTGTTCCAGGAGTTGTTCAAGCTATTCCAGTAATTATTTAAACCATTCCAGGAGCTGCTTAAACTGTTCCTGGAGCAGTTTAAGCTGTTGTAGGAGCTGTTCAAACTGTTTCAGGAGCTGTTTAAGCTGCTCTAGGTGATGTTTAAGCTGTTCCAGGAATTGTTGAACCTATTTCAGTAGTTATTTAAACTGTTCCAGGAGTTGCTTTGAAGCCGGCACCTCCATCAACTAGTCAAAACCCCTCCGTGTAAACCTCATTGGATTTTGTTCCAGAACTCTCATAGCTTATCTACTATTGTTCCATTGAGTTTTCCAAATGTTTTTGATCTTAACTTTGAATTAATGTGGATACATAGGAGTGGTACTATATAAACCAATATTAAATGGTAATAATAGATTTCTGAAATGTCAATATTATTGGTTAAATTTATTGATTTTTAAAACAAAATGAACTCTTTGAAGCATTGTCAGTATCAGGCGCGTATACAGGGAGGGAGGGGAAGGCTAATGGGGGTAATTACTTCCTCCCCCCATAAGCCAGCGAAACATACTTGTAAATCAAAATCTTACATTTGAAGACAACACTCATCTTTCTTTTCCCTCTTCTCCCTTCCATGATGACACTATTCGAATTGTATCTAAAAAATGCAGACCTTTTTTTTAGTTAAAATAAAAATATAAAGCTATAATAAATAGCTCTTGTTTTCGTAGTGTTTGTTATCTGTGTGACATTTTGATCAACACACTTTAATTCCTAAACTTACTACATTTGTAACACTGAATAATTTTTGCAAATCTGCCTTTTTCCGCTCCACTAGGTTTAATACGTTCAGCAATATTAAACTTTTTAAATTGTCAACGTTTCTTGTCGTTGTTTATTGTTCCTTTGCACAAATTATCATGTAACAGTTTGATTCTACGGTGTGCGTCCGACAATAAAAATACAAAAAATCAAGGGGTTGCAATGTTTTCGGAAACTCCATGTCAGACAGCTACTACAACAAACCAAATAAATCTTATTTGAAATGCATTGTTACTTCACAAACACTTTCAAAATTATAAAAATGCAGTCAATAATAACATTTACGAAGTGAAAATGTATCTATAATCTACAAACAAGAGTAAATTCATAATATTTTGGGCCTTTCAACTGTAAACACGGCATTATCTGTCAGCCATAGCAAAGTAAATTCGTTTTACCCCCACAGTGCGATAAAGCGCACTGCATTTTTTTCTTATCTCACAATTTCTTCCAATACAAAATATACATAATATCCTTCAATTTATTTTAAAAACACCTTTACTGCTTCTTTTATTGTTGTTTTAAATGTTATTGACGAATAATTACACAAAGATATTCACTTTGAGATAAACTTACGCCTGTTGTTGAATTGTCAGAACGCAGTGATAATATACCACATCTACCCACCCTTACATTGGCGTATTTTTTTTTGAATAAGATTTTCAAAATATGTTCCAAGAAATCTAATACAAATGTTATGTGCTACGTCATTTACAGCGCTTGCTGGAACTCATCAACTCCACTCATCCGAAACTGATTTATCGCTCAGTAAATAACATCTACCGCACTTTAATAAATAATAGTAAATAGCTATTTATTTAAATAGCTATTACAGACACCACATTTGCACGCATGAACAACTTTTAAACCATTTGTATATTTGAGAATATTCTTCACATTAGTTCTTTTAATAAAAAAAAATCTTTGGATGATTTTCTAAAACAAAAAATTACTTATCTATAAAAAATGTTTATATTAGGGGACAAAATACCTATAGCGTCGAAACTTACAAGTACATATTTTGTAATCTTTTACTTTATTTGCCAATAATGGAATCAATTATAATATCTGAAAAATTACGTTCACTTTTTATACCCAGTCTTTTCTCTGACATCTCTCAGGCTCTCTCTTTGACTCCTAAAGTGGGTTAAATTTTTCTCTTCAGTTTTATTTTTATTCTTCCAATAATTTGCTATGATATTCACTTTCGGGACTTTGGTATACAATATTATGCGAAACTGATAAAATTACGGAACAGTTTTTGCATATTAAATGGATATATCTAGAGTTTCAGATATTACCGTGTTGTCATTAGTTGAATAAATAAGTTTTTCTAAGGAATAATATTTTTTTTTTTTAATATATATGTATAATCCTTTGATTGAATGTTTTTGTATTGTTAATTACTCATTGGCCTTCTTTGTCGTTCAATATGAGTACTTTTACTATTACGCAGATCGATATAGAGAGAACATCATTGTTTTCAGTGACCGTTTATGTATCCATTAATGACAATAGACTTATCTCAAGATGTATCCTGAGGTTCTGTACCTTTCCATCTCTTGAAGGGAGACTGGTGATTGTCATTTATATTTCTAACACGAAGCTAATAAAAATTGAAGTTTTACCTCATTGTGGTGTGAATGTGTTGAAGACGGTCGTCACATTCTGAATGTTAGATGCTAGTGTAAAACATCTATATTACTCGAGTGAGAGAGGGTGGATGATCTTGGAGTTTCACGACCGCCTGAACTAGGGGATTCTCGCTGTGTTGGGCATGTATCCACTAAGCACCAACATGGAAAAGTCAATAAATTCATCAGCTTGTTGAGTTGTAACCTCCTCCTTCTATTCCGTCCATTAAATTGTAATAACTAAGTGTTAATTGTTTACTTATTTTACTAACAATCATCAGTATACTCATGATTTTGTTTTGTCGGCTACGTTGCATTTGTATATTATATTTTATTTGCTTAGGTAACTGCGACTAATGGATAAATAAAGGCTGTATACTGAATAAAAACTGTAAAAATCTACAACAATGTGCGTATGACATAATTCACATTCTCCATACTTGCATGTAGCGTGTTGGTTCAGTTAATTACCGTTTTTGCATTTTTCTGTTTAAACAATAGTAATTAGGTAACTACCTTCAAGGCTCGCCATACCACATTCCAAAGAAATCTTTAATTGATATTCAACTGATTTATCTAGGAGTGCTGACAAATATATTTTGTACTGCACTTATTAACTCAAAAAAAGTAAATATTTTTAACCGTTCTTTCCGTTCCAAACCGATTACTTCGCGGAAGTAAAGTCAATTAGAAAAAAATCCAATGAGTAAACGGAATACGCAGACACGATCCGTGCCAAAATACCATACAGCAATTAGATTTTATGATATACAGAGCATGAAATTTTAATAAGGTGCTCTTGCTATTATTTATCTACTAACTTAAAGCATTGAAGTAAAATTTTCGCGGATGTTACTGAAAATAAAATTCGAATTTTCAAGTTAAAATGTTGTTTTTACAAGTAAAAAATATATCATTCGTCGTGTTAAACTAATAAAAACCTACGCATGTACAATCTTACGACCTTGCACCACTTGCTTATACACCAAATTAGAGAAATCAATTGACTTATTCGCGGTCTTTGAATGATTATTGTGAGCAAACAATTTATTAAGAAAAATTGCCTTTGTTCGCTAACGACGTATACCGCTTTCTGTCGTTCAACGAGAAAGGTCATCGCTGCAAATTATAAAATACGTTAAAAACACGTTTTTCTTTATTAAATTAAACAAGAGCGTTGAACTCAAGTGGTCAAGGTACATATCGGCTAGCATTTTACAATTTCATAAAAGTTTCTCTTCAATTTTTTTTCTCTTCGAAAAAGAAAAATCCGCATCGGCAATTTATAGTCAATTCATCTGCAAGATGTCGGTAGTAATTTTCATTAATTCAAATTTTATTGCCGGTCATATTTGGTCGAAAGTTTTTCAAACTGGAAGGTGCGAATGATTGCTTTTGTCTATAATGAAAAAAAAAATGGTCGTAAAATTTAAATGTTAATTGTTTATATCGATGTGCAGTTATTCTCCAAGGACATTGCTGAATTATTTAGCTTCGTGCAGGTGTTATTTTTACATTATTGATGTAGCAAATGCCTATGTACGACATAGTTACTGCATATGTTGCGAACATTAAGTAGCGTACGTTCTTAAGAAACGCAATGTCACATTTTTGCTTGCGTTAAAGAATGTTTTAATTGTTTTAGCAGTTGCTTTTTATGGTTCAAGGAAAATCGCATATTTAGTGCAATTGTTACAACCAAATGAACAATTTAAATTAATGTGTTGTTTATATTTACACCCAAGTTTTATTTACTTTGCTACCTACATATTGCTGTGTACTGAAGGTACCAAAGAACATGCAAAATGAATTGATAAAAATGAAAAATTAAATTAGCTAGCTCAACGGATAAAAAAATTTAAAAGGGCGCAAAAGAACAATTAAACTTAGGGTTACCCTCGCAAATTAAAACTAATCACTCCAAAAATTGAAAAGGTTTAAATCAAAAATAAAAGAACAGAATTTAGAATGACGTTAATTAACAATCAATAATTTATTATATTTAAAAAAAGAAAAAAAATGTTAATTACAATTATGCAGAAAACAAAAACCCTGGACAGAGAGTCCTGGCTTAAATCAAAAAACTGCTCGAATCTATTTTACAAAAGGACAATGCTAAATCCTTTAACAAAGCAAAAAGGTAAAATAGTTCAGGAAGATAGTCTTTTTTATAACAAATCAATCCACGTGGTTTTAAAATTAAAACAAACTAAATATTAAACGTGGACAATTCAAGTAAATTTACATAAATGAAAACTAAAAGCAAACACAAAGCTTCTATTCACCTAAACCGAGGTGATAAACAATTAAAAACCAATCAGCAAAATTAAAACGATAAAATTAACTCTTTAAACTAAATATATCTTCCTGCTTGAAATAATAAATGATGCTATATCTAATTTGTGTACACAAGAATATAATACCAATTATTATATAACGAGTTCCTTGATGGATGAAATAAATCAAAATTACCAAACAAATCTTTAAATAAAAATGCCATTCAAGTATCCTAGTACCCTGCAATAATCTGCACAGATTTCTGGTTGGTTGATCGAAGTAGTATTCTGGGTTAATTTTGGGCTTGCCAAAAATTGCCTGTTTTTGCGTCCAGAGCCTCGCATTTGCACAGAATGTGATAAGTGTTCTCTGTCTGTCTTAGACAGTCTGCAGTTGGTATCTCCGATGTCAAACCCAGTTTTCTGTAGGTGTACTTTCAGTGTACAGTGTCCTGCAGTGACATTGCGAAGATGATTCCTATTGAGATGCAGTAGTTCTTCGGTCTTCTTTCTTTTGATGATCCTTTAATAAAGGTCTTTCCATGAATTTGTCTGGGGGTAGTATTCAGTGTTCTTTGTGTTTCTATAACCCAACTCCCTACCAGTTGTCGAGCTGTGTTTCTAGACATTCCGAGAACAGGTTCTGGTCCTGCACATAAAGCATTTTTTTTTATTAACTCATCGGCTCGTTTCCTTCGATTGCCGAATGTCCGAGCACACAGAACAAACTGACTTTATTGCAGCCTGTCAAGCTGTTCAATTCTCGAATGCATTTCCAAATCAGTGTCGATTGTAGCTTAGGGTTACTAGTGCCCTCAGTAACGCCTCATTGTCTGTTGCAGTATAGATCCACTTATTTCCATAAGCGTTCTGTTTGATTTCATTCGCAATAATTCCACAAGTGTTGACTTCAAACTGCTTTGGGTCTACACCTAAGCAAGGTGGATATTTAAATGGAGGGGATAATGGCTATGGGCATAGGGGCGCGTTTTTCCTTCGTTGCATTTTCGTAGACATATGTTTAAAAACGGTATGGGTCTTAGTATAAATTATACTAAAATATTATCATATTTATTTAAGTAGTAACAATGAAAAAATAGAAACACTAATCGTAACTCACCCTTGCTTTATAATGTCTTATGACTTATGAGCAGAGGAGAGGATGATTCAGCTTTTTGATGTTCTATTAATTCGCTTAAGATTAATGTCGACAAGTGCTGTGTGGTTTCTTATTCCAGAAAACGTGATCTTTTTCCTTCATCATATACGATTAACATCACTCTCGAAAAACTTGATGCAGTCAAAGATTTGGGTATATCATTTGATAAATAGTATCTCTCTTTTTCTCCTCACATTGACAACCTTTGCGCGCGCTCTTGTTTCACCATTTGCTCAACTCTTAATGCACTGTATTTCGCTTTCATTGTATGTTCTCTTGAGTATATCTGCATCGTTTGGTCACCCTACTATATTTGCCATGAATTAGCTATTGAGGGAGTACAACGCAAGTTCTTGAAATTTCTATATAAAATTGATGGCATGTATAGAGTATAGGCTAAGACCGTGCTGTAGTTACTTTATTTTTGTTGTCCTGCAATTGTGTATCATTGGATAAATATACGCTATTATTATTAATATTAAGACAGTAATTTTGTCGCTACGCTCATATATTTTAACTACACGTGTTTTACGGTTGAGTAATTAGTTTGTTTAATTTTTATCGTCCCAGTGGGCCAATTTCATTTTTATTGGTTATTTCTACGAGCTACAACCGTAGGCATACGCAATATATACAAAGAGCAAATGAAAACTTCGCATCGTAGAACTAGCAATAAAATTGTGTGTGTTCATCCATTTTTATAGATAATTTTCATATCCCGGCTATGTTGTGCGTTTTAAACTCGCTTTTGCTTACTCATGGAGTAACACATGTTTTCATAATGTATCTTGCTGTAAAATATGTATGCGTCGAAAGGGTTGAGGTTAAATTTGCACTATCAAGAGTAAATACATTTATAAAGTAAACAATACGGTGAAATTTACAGAGAATACTTTACGCGGAGAAATTTACCACACAAGAAGACTTTGTATGTGTTAAAAACACACTATTCACATCATAATGTTTAAAAGATTTTTGTCAAAATACATGTTTTATAGAAATAAAAGCGTGGAAATGGAAATTCTCTTGCATGTGGATATTTATATATTTTTATAATTATATATAATATTTACAAGACATATTAAAAGAATTTCCCATTTGTTCATACTCTATTAAATTCCATTATAATATCTGTTGACCTTTCTAACAGCTTTATCTATTTACTTTAGAGCTAATTAACCTACTGCGATCAATATTGCGCATTAAAAGTTTCTCGTATTCGTTATAGTTCAATTACTTCTCCATTTATTGGGATAAAGCTACGTGCCTAGTCTACATACACACATTAACTTCAAACAATGCAACTGATACGGCAACACAATCATAGGGATATTAGAACTGTAACGATAAACTAGTTTCCGTTCCCGTTGAGTATTCTCGGACATGGAGATTGAATCGTTCCTAGTAGTCTACTGCGATAGAAACCAGTTCTTTTTTCTCTCATTTCTGAAGAGGCAAGCGGCAATAACTGCTAATCTAGAGGTGTCTTGAGAAATGACGTGTAAACGTTCAAATTTTCACCAATCACAGTTCAGATTCTTGCATACGAAACTTAACATATTGCGTCGGTATTAGGTATTAGTGACAAAATTGTCAAGGTCTTCAATACGGCAATAGCGTAATAATTCGCCAAGTAACAAGTAATGACGCAAGACAACCTGGATCTGAAGCCGTGAGTGGATATGCAAAGCATTTTAATGTCATTTTGACTAATATATTCCGTTTTGACATAAATTCATCAATTATTCTGTTATAAGTTGTTATTGTTTTGTTGGGAGAATTTATATGTCGCTTAAGTTGAAACTGTTTGCGAAACTGCTTCTGTATTTATGTAACGATGAAATGAAAAAAAAAAAACGTTGTAATAAAGGTTTGTTTGCATATGAAGGGTGCACGGGAATAACGATCAAAGTTCGTATTCATACATTAAGAGATAAATGAATTTTAAAGTTTGACACTTAAAGGTTTAAAACGAAACTACATTATACCAACTTTGCTTTCTACGGACTACGACCGTTTTTGAAATAGTTTGAACGCGCATTATTATAATACTCAGAATTTCCTACAAAATGGCACCCTTATCTAATTTTCACCAAAAATGGACTTTGATCGTTTTTCCCGTGTACCCTTCATATGTTATACATTAGTTTGAAAATATGATTAATTTGTAGTAATTAATAATGGATAATAAACGTGCCTAGTGATCAAAACCACTAATGTGCTGAGTACATTTATAAATGAACCATTATGTACATTTCAATGTACAAGCTGGTTTAAAAAAGTGAATGAAAACAGTTGCCGCTGTAACCCCTGTCAACACCAACCCCAGTCTCCCCTACATGGAGTACGGGGTTCGAATTCTAACAATTAGTTATTTATCGTCGCCTCAAACATATTTTGGGCTTCCTTTGTTTTAGCTTTGATAGAGTTTACTAAGGTGCACCTTTGTTTGCAAAAAAATGATGCTTTTGCTAAATCGAGAAACACTATTTAAAGACATGAAGGACTATCAAAAAAGTAGTTCCTACTTTTTAACTTTATTTCCTACATTTAAGCTATTTTCACGACCTGTTTCGGCTGTCTAAGACGAATTGTCTTCTCTTTAGCTGAAACGTCACCTATATGTGGTAATCAAATTTAATAAAAACTGTAAATATTACGTAAGTTAAGAATCTTCTCCGGTTAACCATATTTTTTATCAGTTAATCATTGAAAGACCTATAGCTTGAAGATTAAGTTTAGTTGATCAGTATCCAGAAATTAATTCCAGTAAAATTTCTTAAGCTGTATCTATTAGTTACAAATACAGCTGCTTCTATATTTCCGCGACTTAAGATGTTACTCGAAGATTAAGACACTGTGTACAACCTACTGCTTCGTTTATGGATTTGCCGGAAATAAAAGCAAATTGTGAAGGTGGCGTTGGATTATGAGACAATAGAAACTTCATTAGTCAGACAACTAAATGGGCTGATGATTGTTACTACATGCGTGTTACCCGTTTTATCTACAGGAATGGTTCTAGTTAACTTTAAATTGGTAGGAAAAGCACCAATGATACCATACTTACATGTTGTACTGGCAATAAACAACTTATGTTATACTTTACTTGTAAAACACATGGGATACATCACTAATTCCCTTTGAAGATTAAGGGCCACACTCAAGTACGGCAATGAAAAAACATCCCAAGAGATAGTTGATCAATATCTTATTGGACAATTAGATGGTCCTATATATTAAAGTGGCATTCTATGAGATAACCTCGAATATAACTTGGGATTGCCCGGCAAACTTTAAGACATTGGCTAAACACGACAAGGTCACTTTGGTGTGGGTGACAGGGTATAGGGGCATAGCAGGCAATAAACTTGCGCAGGAGCTAGCAAAAAAGGGCTCTGAAAAAAAATTCACCAGACCCAAACTAGGCTGGCGATAACCAAGACTGCGATACGTGGTGCAGTGACTGAGTTGATAAAAAAGATACACTAGATTGCACAGTAAACCGATTATAAGGCAAACAATTGGGTATTTAACAAACGGATGTGCTGACTCTCAACCAAATACATCTTAGAACGATAATGAATCTGGTAACAAGAGACGGCTGCCTAAGAAAGTACTACATACAATAGGCGCCTTTAAAGATGAACTTATATGTAGACTATGCAACGAGGAGGAGAAGACAGCCTACCACGTTGTTTTTGGATGCGTTTTATTAGAACGACAGAGACAGACTACCTTTAGTGGGAGCAATCAATCCGAAGACAGATTTGGAAGAAAAAAGATTTACTGCACAGGCTGCTAAAGCTATTTAAAGGGATTAAACTGTTTATGTGAAGAAATGAACTATGTACGGAATAATATAGTAAGCCAAATGCCGCGGTTTTTTATATACGTATTATGCATCTGAAAATGAACTTTAATTCTTCTGAAATCATAAGAAATGCCTAATAGTCCTATATGGTTGCACCGCGATGTTCCTCTATACTTTTTACAAACACGTGGCTGTTTTTAAATAACCATTGTACCAACGAGTAGAAAAGACAATGATCTTCACAATCATGGCCTATAAGATCACGTAATCATAATCTTCTAAATTTCTCGTTTAGATACTTAAAATTTTTTAAAAATCTTCGAGCGAATTTGTCAATACAGTCAGTACAGCTGTCAATTAAAAGCTTATATTTTGCATAGAGATATAGTACTTTCGTTCCAATATACCTGTACTACACATTATTTATGCAAAGCTAAATAATTATAATTCATGCTAATCAGCCTTACTCTTCGCCCCATCCGCAAAAATTTCGAAACGCTCTTCAAAAGTATATGATAGTAATAATAAGTAATACTTTTTAATTTCACGGGATGGATTCAGTCCCATACATCTACTCGCTTTTCTAAATCGCCCGGTTCTAATCTAATTCCCGTTATCTTAATTAAACCTTCAAATCTTATTCTATTCACGTCTCTACGAAATTTGAATTCCTTTAAACATAAATCTACTGGTAATATATCCGAAATAACGCACGCCGCGTCTGCCGAAATAGATAAATACGCGTTCGCGACCGTAATCGTTAACAATCTTTGCGCCCCAGTTATACTATACCGCTAAACGACGTAGTTTAACTTGTTTCGGATGTTCCCTCCCTCCATAAGCACTTATGAAACAATTTGTCTTTGTGATGTAAGTAGGCATATCCAGTATGTACGATAGCTATGAGATTTTTGATAAAAAGCCAACGATTTAGAGAACAAGCTGTTGTTAATCCAGGGATATCTGGGATTAACAACAGCTTGTTCGCTGTTCCTCTGTGGCGTTAAATTATTAGAAACAAAAACAACTGTTACGCAGAAAAATTAACTCGTTAATGGAAACAATATAAAACAATAGTGAGTGCATTTGTTCACATTTAGGAGTTAAGTTCTGCGGTGTGACTAAGGCACGTGAGGAATTGCTACGGAAAACGGAATAAATAATCTTCTTGTTTTAGTTTATGTTTCGCACAAAGTCGACTATTCATTTTCGACTATTATAGTTCCTTTTTGAAACAAAGTTTTCAAATGGAATACTTTATATTTCTCTTCTGCAAATTTTCACCTGCGTACATCCATAATTATAACACGCAATGAATTTAAATATTTTGATGTTTTTTTAATAACGTAGTTTGAAAAATCAACATCTTATACCTATACATACACATGTTTGTAGTAACTTTTGACTGTAAAATTAAATTGCAAGTTACCCACCAGAATATTTCATATTATTTTGGAAACGTCCAGCATCCTCACTTAGAATTATATTACAAAACTACACAACTCAAAAGTTAATAATTTAATTCGTATAATCTATTCAATGGTTGTAAATTAAATTAATAGAACATTTATAACATAAAGATGATCATTAATGATGCAAAATACACGCAGCTTTTAATGTTCTTTTTTACTGCATTTAAATTGACAGCGAACTTCAACAACAATCAAAAAATTATGGTCTAGGAATCCACATAACTAATCATTTGATAGTGACACAAAAACGTGCTCGTGACCAACATGCTTTCAGTGTCACAATTTTCGACTTTCATTCAAGGTAGTCAGTCGCTGTGCGTTGTGAAATCGTTTTTGTTTAATGTTTGAACAGCCTACTATAGGTTTACGATTATGAATACATCATGAGGTTATATTTTTCTATAACGACGCAGTCATTATGCGGTGCCTGTTATCGATAGGTTGGCTCGAGTATTCGTTGAAAATGAAGTAATTTAAATCGATAAGACGTTGTACGGGAGAAAGGAAATACCGTTAGTCATTATACTGTTTTATTGAAATACAGTGTGTGTTTGGTTTTTATACAGAGTATTCTAACTAAGGTACCAATTATTGGGATATCGTAAACGTTGAGAAATAGAGAATAGGTTGAATTCATTGGAATACTTAAATTATATATGTGCTAATAGATACATAGGTAATCGATATCTTAATTTTTTGAGGGAACCGATTTTTTTTTGTGATGTCTGATGTGGTAATAGTTATTGTTTAAATCATTGTTAGTATTATTATACATAGCTGAATTTCGAGTCTGCAGAGCAATGGCAGAAAATACGCTCTGCTATTTCCTAGTCATCCAAATCCAGCCAGTATTCAATCTCATGAAAGAGTCCGTTGCTGGGTAGGTGATATCACCGATATCTAAGTCTGCAGTCACCTGCAAACATAAAATAAATATAAGAAAAAATTTCTCTGTAATCCTTACATATATAGATAATTTTAATGTACTCTCGTATGTACTAGTTTCGCCGTGATTTAACCATTTACCATGTAATTTATGTATAGCCGTACTATACATAAATTACATATTAAAATAGTAGTTCCAGTTAATAATTTAAAACTTTATAGAAATCATATACTTAATCGAGAAGTTTTATAAAATAAAGTTGACATTAATTTAGAAAATATTTCAAAAAAAATGTTAATGTTAAATTGGCAAAGATTGTTTTACAGTATTGAAATTGAATAGAAAGGATGGGACTGTTAATTTGATATAAGCTCCTTTGTCAGTTCTTGGCCTATTTTGTCTGCGACCAAACGCCAGTATTTTTAAGTATTTCTGGGTACTTCCGATGTTCTATTATAAACCAGTTTCCAGCCAATAGCCCAGACTTCTAACCTTGCCCTCACCGGTTGCTGCTGACCTAGATTCAAAGTTAGTATCCCTGGCCTCTTTGAAAGGGCACGGATTCAACTACTGTTGGCCTTGAACTAGGTTCTTGTGTTCGCCTATGAAAAGTTGTTTGTACTCTTCCGGTGAAGATTTTCTTCGTAAATTGCATGCTCCTACTTGGAGCAATCATATATCGCGAGTTTTTTAATCAGATTCATCTGCTTTTGTTTCATTGTTTCTTTCAGATGACACTTGTCTATTACCATCATCGGTAATGCTGACGCTGCCTCACTGAATCATTGGGTTTCTTCAAGGTTAACAGTGATATTTTAGAGCGCTCGTTAGGTATTTTTAATTCTCGATACTTTTCTTATTAACCTTAGTGGTTTGCTTACGTCCCCCACCTTGGATTTATATTTTTCCCTGTTTTTGCGATTTGGTTTCTGCTTTCGCTTGATTGGGATATCTGTAACTCTAACTATAGGCTCTTTAATAGGTCGAGGTTGATTTCCTTCTATTCGCTTCTCATCCTGCCTTGGGGCATTGGCGGAGTTTTACAATTGAAAGTTACAAAACTTATTTTTTAAAAAAATATATAATATCGAAAGCACACATTTCAAGGTACTGGTTGAGGTCAAGCAGGGAAAACGTAAACTGAATGCTTTTGACATAAAAATTACATAACAAAACTAAAAGCTGAAGAAAAATAAAATATCTAAATATTAATAAGTGAAATTTAAAATATAAAAGATAAATTAATCAACTATACATTGAATATGTTCTTTTATTCGTTTTTGTAGTTGTTTACTAGTTGAGATGATAAACGGAATTGCATATACAATTGTATATACAATTTATATAATAAACACCACTCTCCTCCATCACATTACCCTCATGTATTCTGACATGACTAGGTAGACTTTTTCACATGTAAAAGACACTTCATAGGTCCAGAGGCCCGTATGTGGTATTACTAAGGACTCTGCAAGAAGGGAGATCTGGACCTAGTTAGATAAAGAAAGCACAAAGAAATTGAAGTCGACTGAAAGTCAATTCCACACTAAACCGTTAATGGGGAATGGGGATGCTAGATTTTCTGATAACCTACTCAGCAACCTTCTAGCAACTTGATCACCATTATAAAGCCAAATGTTGTTAATTTGACCTCATTTTTCATAATTTACAATAGAATTAAGAATTTCTTTTTAAGCTTGAAAATAATACAGTTCACGTTCTTTGACAATGGGATGGCCTCAAAAACAAGATTTCTAGTACCGGGTTTAGAGAATTCTGGAACAAATAGTTACATAATGAAGCCGTTTTCAAAAATGGTAGGTCTAGTTAAGAAGGCAAAGTTAGAATAAGGGAAATGACGGCAGATCTGAAAAGGAAATAGAATTTTATGGCCATTTCAACGCCAATCTAATGCAATCGAAGTCATTTTGTCTCATTTGTCAAATCCTGTATCTGTTACCGCTTAAGAAATATCTGGTGAGCACATTAATACAGTATCGTTTGTATTACTATTTACCATGATAAAATAAAGAAAATGAGTTATAATGTCCGAAGCTATTTTTGTTGCCAATCGTTATATTGAATAATTTATTTGTAGAAAACTTGGTAGACACGGATAATTTTATTTCTCCCAACTTTCCTTAAAACTTGTTGTTAGTCTTGCAAAATCACCGAATGTAAGAGAAGTTTAAGAGTTTACGCACAGCAGTTTCGGAGCGCTATATGTGCCGGTTCGTATTATTAGCATTTACGAGATAACTTGAAATAGAATGGCTACTGTGTAAGTAGACTGCACATTTTGTATTCTTTTATTATCAATATCAACAGACTTTATTATGTTGTTTCTGAAATAAATTGTACCCCGAACATTATAATATATTTTCGTATCTTCACATGCAAACATTACAGAACACTTAACAGAAAACGCAAATTGTATTTTTCAGGTAATAATAAATACACATAGCACTGAATAACTTTTACCAAATTATCGTAAATTAACTTATGAATTAATTCAATTCATGTCTTCAGATGGATTGCGTGGATATACACGCGCTAAAAGTAATAAAGCACTTGCTTTCTGATGTCTAACTGTTCCTCGTGAAATCAGTTTGAAACGGTTTAATACCCTGCGAATGAATGAGTTAATTTGGAGGTCAAAGTAACATTGTTTTCAAACTTCAAATGTGTATAAATAAATATGAGAAATGGTTACGTAACGTTATATTGTTTATACAAAACTCTACGAGGTTGTGATGAAAAGTTAAGAATATAGTTAGGAAGATTTTTTTCCTTGATCACATTCTGATATGTGTTTCCGTATTTAAATATAAATGAGGTGTTGCTAAATCGTGTAAAATAAAAACGTCTTTAGAGAGTGTTTGTTCAAGTTCATTTATATTTCTGTTATTGGCGTTTCTTATTCTGTTTAAACTATAGCAGTGTACTTTTGCACGCTCTGGTTGTATTGTATACTTTAAACAAAGAAACTGCATGAGTGACATCGTTAAAGAATTGTTTACATTTCACTTAACTTTTAATACTAATGGCGCCATGTGAACGTTAAAATATTATCTATACACATAAAATAATATTTAAAAGTCGTACTTAATAGAACTACTATGGACGAGGCACAGATGAAAGCGATTCAGTGGAAAACTGAAGTGGTTTTAAGAGTATAATATTTTAGGCAAGTTTAATAAATGGATCCGCTTGTATTTCTCAAAATAGGCTAGGATATCAAGTGGATTACAAAATCTCTTACACTAAAATATATAGATGTAGGAAAAACATTTTTTTTTTAAATAAAACCAAAATAATCCACTTTCATTTATAACCGATATATAATCGCGAGATATTAATTTCTTTGGAAGTAAGTCTTGGAATGGTGCTAATCACATACAGAAATCTACATAATTCATTGTCCCAAAGGCGTGCATGTAAATTCTTGTGATTAAAACATTACCTGGAGTATGGTTAAGTAATAAAGTAAACTAGAAACACACTTTCTATAGGCGAGTAAGACCGTACTGATTCCAAAGAATAATGAAGGGAACATAACCGTTGGGTACGCGATCAAATTCATGTATTTATGTGTGCATTTATGTGCGTCTAAAGCCGACTAATGCTAGAAGATATAATGACTAATGAGACACAGACTCAGTGCTTTCTTCTGCATATGTTTATTACAGTATACATGAGTACAGTTTAGTGGCTACATTACGGCGTCATGACCGCAGTACAGGAAATATTAAACCTACACGTTTTTCCGTTAGCTTTTTTCATCTCGTACATATATACATTGAACGATTAAATGTATTAAGTTTGATCTCCGACGTTAATTGTAAGCTAAGAAAGTGCATGGGATTTTTCAAATCAGTTTTTTTTAGATAGCACAGGCAGTAGAAGAGCAATATCATGGGATATGCGTAAGTTAACGGAAATGTTGAACGTGCGAGATGTCCTTAATTGGATGCTTAGTCGAAAATCTTACTAAAATATTGTTTTCGACCTCCTGCAGGTCTACTAGAGGTCTTGATGTCAAAAGTTTAAAAAGGAAATGTACGATGGAAGTATAACATGACACGACTTTTAGGCGTAAAGTAGAAAAATAAATATAAATCGCATGAACTTGAAAAATATTGCAGCTTATATTACGTTACTTTCCAGTGTAACTTTTTTCTTGTATATAAATAGTTTATTATTGTCAAATTTTAGAATTCGGTACTCTAAAGAAATGCCAAAAAATATTGTTCTTTTTTTTTCCTTTGTCGTTTTAAACGATTCTGCATGCGACTTTGATAATATGTGGACCTCCATGAGATTTCCACATCTCATGGAGGTCCAAAAATTGAAAAACCTGTAAAACAAATGCTTTAGTAAAAGAAACGGGTTGCGGGTAGCTGGTCAGTCAGTTTTCGTTACTATATCTTATTTTAAGACTAATAGTGACAAGATTCAAATACTTTCTTGTAATTGAGATAAAATGTGGAATCAAAAAAAAAAAAAGAATCTTTTATTCATTATTGCACATTTTTAAAAATCGGAATAACTAAAAGAAATTCTTAATACTCGTATTTTTTTAAATAAAGTAACATTTCAGTTCAGTTTCTTTCTTGCGTTGACATTAAAATGCTGCACCATTGAGTAAAGAAATATATGTTATCTTCAAAAAAAACCAACGATAACTCATTTAAAAATGAATTGTCTTGTCATCTTAAATTACAAAGAATTCTTAATAACATAATAAGAAAAAGAAATCTTTAATATATGTATATTTTTTAATATCTTCATAGCAATTATTAGCTCCTTTGTTATTACGCCGAATAATCTTTAGAACTCATTTAGAAACTTGTGTAACAAAAACTAATATTTGAAGTTGGTCCGTATTGTAAGGTTTTATTAGAAATAGGTATAAAGAATAAAATCCTTCTTAATTCTCACACAATTTAATTTACACTGAAGCTAGTTTCGGCGAATTGTCGTGTCCAGCCAGAATCTACATTAATTTATAAATAAATATAATCCAAATTTATTTATTTATTTATACCGGATGTCCATATTTAAGTGTGCACCATTAATAATTTTGTTATCTTTGGAGGTACAGAATCGGTGAAATGGACAAAGTAATACTATTCCTTATGGCGGTTACAATTGTGAAAACAGAAAAACAATTGAGCGTCGTGTTCTCTAGATATCCGTCCAAAAGTATTTTTTTTTAATGGAACGCCCTGTATATTTTTTTGCACTTTAAAAGAGAATCGCAAATTGAACAAAAAAAGTCTTAGTACACCATTATAAAAAATGTCAAATAAAGTAGTTACTGGGAAATCTTTATCTTTGTTTTGTTTGCATGAAATTGATATACCCCTGGAAAATTAAAGCGTCATATTGTTTAGTAGTTGTCAAATTATTTATATTTGTTGTTGTTAAAGTTACTGTGCGGAAAAAGTAGTGTTTTTACAATTTTTTCAACCGTAACAATGACATTTACTCATTTGGAAAAGTGTGATATGTTGGACTTGTAGTTGCTGTTTAACAAGAATTCAGATAGAGCGCTCGAACGTTACATTCCGCAATTTCCTGACCGTGATGTACCAGACCGTCGCTATTTTTTAAAACTTTATCGAAGATTAAGAAGCAACGAAACAGTTTTTATAAAGAAGAAGATAAAAAATGATTTTATATTATCACAAGAGACAGAAATAAATGTATTGGCATATTTTACATCCAAATAATTCTGTCCAGAGGTCCAAGGTCCAGAGAATCAGGTATTTCTCGTAGTACGATCCATAAAATTTTGAAAAAAAAATAAATATGTTCCCTTTAAATATCAGCTTTTTCAAACTCTATTTTTGGGTAAATATCAAAGACGATTAACTTTTGCTCAATAGTTTATTAATGCTTTTGAAGAAAATCACAATTTCTTTAAACACATTTTATAGAGTGATGAATCCAATTTTTCTAATCGCGTGATGTTCAATAAAAGAAATGTTGTTTATCCTTGTAATCCCCAACACAGATTCAGTTTAAATGTTTGGTGTGGTATAATCGGATCCCGAATTGTTGGGCCATTTTCTTATCTTTAACAGGAGAAAGATTATTGACAGAAATTTTAGAAAACTTTCTGGATGAATTAAATTTGGTAGACAGACAGATTATTTACTTTCAACAAGATGGGGCGCCCGTAACATAATCACCGTGACACAAGTGAGTTATTAGAAAGATTATTTGGAAATAGATGGATTGGCATAAATGGTCCTATTCAGTGGCCCGCGCGTTCATCTGACATGACGGCATTAGATTTCTTCTTGTGGGGAGCAGTAAAAAAAGTGTACAAACATAGATATACAACACTGGATGAGCTTCAGGAAAGAATTTCCAACATCATTGACGATATCGACGGTAGGACAATTTTAGGAGCTACTAAAATAATCTCGGTCCATTGTGCACCTATGGCGAAAAAATTCTTGGGTAACCTGTAAGAATATAGAAAATCAATGACTACTTGATGACTTTAATGAGTTATAAAAATCCATTGAATATCATCAATTGTTTTTCAGAATCCAAACTTTCCATATGGATAAGAACCATTTCGTCCCATTAAATGGATTAATTATCAAGGCAAACATGACCTGCTCTTATAGCGAGATTGCAGTATGCTCTTGTGATGTGGGTAAATTAATTTCATTGAACAACAGAACGCTGATATGTAATAAATACCTACAAACTCTGAATTTGTCATGCTTACATAAAATAGTTGTGGATAATACTTGAAAGTTGCGTTCAATTACTTATACCTGTTCTCATAGTTAGCATAACACAAAAGGTGACCTCCATGAAATTAATGTATTACGCCTTTACCTAAAACAACATTGATTTTCCCAAAGTTAAGAAACAATAGCTCGTACCACTTTGTCAATTTTATAACCACAATGGCTTCATTATTCCGTTTCACAGCAGGGTAAAGTAGAAAATTTAGCGATGGGCAGCATGGATAATTGACTATCAAATAAATCGAGGCAATTAAGACAGCAGACAAAAGAGTATAACATGTTTCTTTAAGAATATTTAGGACTAGTTAAGAATCAATTGCTAACAATGACTATAGATAATTGGCTATCAACGGTTCGATTATCAATAGTAAAAAATAGCGGTAGTATTCAACAATAAGTACTTACATACCTCAGATTGCAAGAACTACCAAGTACACTTATGCAAGATTGGTGCCCAACAACATTGTTCGTCAAATTGAAGGCAAGGGAGTGAGATAAAATCACATGATTTGATGATCACACAAATGTCGAGGTGAAAATCACGAATTATATAAGCAGGAATCGATCCAATACCGAGACAGATTCGGAAAGTTGATTTAATGTACAGACGGATCAGAAACCGAGAAAGAGGCTGGAGCTGGAATTTACAGTGAAGTGAAAAGCGTAATGATCACCCTTCTATCCTATAATCCTAAGATACAATGAAGATTGGTTTGGAAATGCATGCGAAAACTGAATAGTCTAATAAATCTCGGACATTCGACAATCGGTGGAAGCAAAAAAGCCGATGAGTTAATAGGAAATATGATTGGGTTCATATACAGGCCCAAAACCTATTCTGGAAGTGTCTAAAAACAGCACCAGAATAGAAATGGGTCAAAGAAATATACAAAGAACACTGGTACAATAGAACCAGACAAATTAATGGAAAGATCTTTATAAAGAGACAATCAGTTATAAAAATCACTTAGTTAAAATAACGACCAGGGCTACGTAACTATTTTGGCGCTGCAGGAGAGTTGCTGGTAAAACCTGGGGACTAAAGCCGAGGATGGTCCATTGGCTATATACAGCCGTGATAAGACCAGCGATAACATACAGGGCAGTAGTCTGGTGGAGGAGGATAGAAGTGTTCTCCGCTGTGAAGCTGCTAACCGCTGTCCAACGACAGGCATTGCTGGGAATCACTGGTGTAATTAACAGCACAGAGACCGCTTCTTTGGAGAGCACTGTGGGCCTTCCCCCGCTGGAGATTTATGTAAGAGCGGAGACAATGAATGCGACCCTTAGACTGAAAGCCAACAACCTGTGGCATCCCAACTTTAGGGTGGGAGGGCACACTTATACTACGGGTACGAACGGACAGGCCATTGCTGCAAATGCCCAACAACACAGCCCGAGTAAGCGAACCGTGGTGCAGAAGATGCGAACTACAGGAGGAAACGAGTTTACATGTAATCTGCACATGTGAAGAATTGAAAGTACTCAGGCAGAAACATTTGGGAAGGATCTCTTGGAGCCCTCGAGGGTTCTCAAGTTTCCACTGGGCAAGATACTGGGCTTTATAGAGAACACCAAGCTGCTCGAGTGGAAATAAGAGATTAATAGCGATGGTACAATGAGCTCCTAGCTCAAGTGCCTGGACTTTAGGTGCTCACCCTAACTTAATGAATGAATGAAAATGAATGAAGAGACAATCAAAGCATTAAAGAGGTACGTCTTTGTAATGCTTTGATTGATACAAAAAATTGAGATCAACACTTGAGACACTACCGCAGTCTGTGAAATAACGTAACAGAGGCCGTTCACCTCATTCTATGTGAACGCGAGGCCCTGGTCACAAAAAAAAAACCAAAGATGACTCCAGAGGATTATTTCGATCAACCAGCCAGAGACCTGTACAGATTAGTACATGGTACCAGAAGACTGGAATGACTGATATAATTTAACGTATATAAGAAATGAGAAACCAAATACAGAAAGCTGCAATGTTTCCGGAGACTCCATGTCAGGCAGCTCCCACAAGGAAAAACAAACATACATTACACGTGAAAACATGAGTTTTATAAATTGATTTTCCAATTTTTTTCTTTTGCACACGTAGAGGGGAGTAAGTATATATGTGAACGTAAATCGTCCTTACTTTCAACTCAAACTTGGGTATGCCAGTAAAAGTGAACACTATACACCTTCCTTGTATGAGCAAACTTGTTACGTGCCTCCATGGGAAATATTGCGGTAAAGAATTTTTATATTTTTTCTTGTGATGTTAGATTGAAAGCGCATTCATAAACTACCGGTTCAAGTGGTATGCCGTTATTGCTACATACATCGGGATCTTGTGCAATAGTAATCATTATATCTGCTTGCGGTTTATAGAAGAAGCAACTGCATGAAAGTATGATCCTGAACCATTCAGTTCGTGATTTACTACAATCTGCGTCATAATAGGAACTAGCTAGCTGCTTGTATATGTATTTGAATGAAACAGGTGTCTAGTTTAACATTCGGTTTAAAATGATTAATCATGGTTTTTTTTTTCGATAAAATTTTGTTGATATAAATGAGTGTATTAGCAGGTGTAAGCAACTAAGATTTGAAACATGTTATTTGTGGAAAATTGAACTTTCTCTTACTAATTTATAAGGTTTTTATTCCAATCGTGATTTATCAAATAAATGAAAGAAGAAAGTAGGTATAAATATTTTCGACATTCCTTGAAAACGGAAGCTAATAGGTATTGAGATTAATTAAAATATTTTTTTTTAATTATATAGTATAACATATAAGCCACATATTTCTTAGCAAAGTCCTTTATTTAAAAAATAAGAAGAAATAATTATTCAATATTATAGAAACTACACCACACAAACATGAAAAAAGAGACAATATTATAATATAATAGTAAATAATAAACTGAATAATTAAAAAAATTGCGAAACTTTGCAAAAATCTACAACGTAGATTTCAAGACCCTATAAGCTAATGTTGACCTTCATTATTACAAGCACTGTGATAAATTAACGATAATTCTGTTAGTAAACAAACCTAATAAAGAATTTGGCGCGCTTTAGGGGAATAAATATTTTATTATTGTCCTTGATATTCTCCTTTAAAAGATCGCACGTTTAACTGTAGGCAACATAATAACATAATTAATACCTGTATAGCATCTTTCAAGAAATACCCGAATGGTTAGAATGCAAATCACCTCTTATATGCCGAAACGAGAGGCGAGCCCACGTACGTATAAACGAAATAATTTCGCAGAAAGCCAGCACTTCCATGAATTCAGTCATTGCCCTGTACGATTTGAACAAGACAGTACTCCAGACAGTTGTAGAGTAGTTTATTACGAGGTTAGGCGCCTTTTTGAGTGTCACAAACTAGGACGGGGTGGATTCATACCCCCACATTATTGTGCTATGCAATAGGTTGTTGGTTATTGATCAGTATCTACTTTTTAAATGTATCTGTGTTTTAAATAGAAATAAACATCAGGGCTTTTGCAATTAATGTATATATTATGGTTTGAAAGGTTATTAGTACTGTTAGTGGAAATATATTTTGACGTCACATCTCAGCGGCGTACGGCTGAATATAAACTGCATGCGCTTAGGATCGGTCGTCACTTCGTCAGTGTCGTTTGATCAATCAATGGGTTCATAATAATCAATATACTACGTTATTGGTATCGTTAATTTATGTTCCATTGTTAATAACAATTGGTACAACACATACAGACAAAAAAGCACCAACAAAAACAGTCTGGCAATGAGGATACCTTAATTCTATCCAGAATTATGTGAAGCATTTGTTGCATCTAACATTCCTTTATCTAAATTGCAAAATCCTGTTTTGCATAAATTTTTAAATAGATACACCATATTCCACATGAAGCCCAGGCTCTGCCAAATATATTTACCTCAGTGCCACATCGAAGTAATGGCTTCTATAAAATCTAATATTTCTAACAACTTCAATTGGATATCTGCAGACGAAATGACTGATATTTTAGACTGTTGCGGTATAAACATTATTGTTGAAATATTACATAATTTCCGGATTTGCCTTTGTCACCTGCGCCAGTTACAACAAGATGGAGCACTTGGTTGGAAACAAGTTCTTTTATTGCAAAAATATTGGCCACATCCGAGACATAGCATTTAATCTAAAAGGCGAGTCACGTTCAATAGCAGATGCAAAGATATTATTTAAAATCACTAATCAATCAGCTACATTTCATACATGTAAATACACATAAACATTTTCTAAATTGTTAAATTCTGTATACAATAAATTTTGGAAGGCGAAGTATTTCGCTAAAAGAAGAAATGTGTTCAAACTAAATGAGATACCTAATTCGGTTCTGGTGAATTTGGATATCGTCTGCAGCAAAGAGTCAAAAATATACTTGATAAAAACTGCGATATAGATATATTGAAGTAATTTCTCCTTGGATATTTTACAGACGAAGTAACTGCACAAAAAAATATAGAGTATTAGAACATTATTTTGATCACCCACCGCTTAGCAGTACTGATGTTGAGCCATCGTTCTCCATTTTCAAATATATTACAATCCCCAAAAGGAAAATAGACGTGCGGAAAAATATATAGAACCAATAGTGATAGTTAAAGTCAATAAAGAAACCTTACAACATGAAGGGTAAATTATGTGAAGCCCTCGCCCAATTAATTCATTGAAATTAGATTAGGTCGAAGTTTCCTGTGCCGCCTATGATCAAAGCGGAATTGTGTTTAAAGACGTACCCGCACAGTTGTTTTCGATTGTGCCACAAGTGTTTTGATGAATCGAACCATTATTTAAAAAGCTGCAATGCGGTTCCTATGGAGAATATCCGGTGCCGCTTCGTCAATAAATGTATGAAATTAAAATACATTCTCACTAACACTAGTTATTAGGCAGATGTTACACTATAAAGGTTTTTTGACAAACATATTGTAACGTTTTCGGGGTTTAAAATAATCACACCGATGATGTAACGCTGCTGGAACCGCTAGTGAAGCCTCTGCGTCAAACACCATAGTACTTCTCCATGGTCTCTAGCACTCCAGTAACCTAGCTTGTCTGGCCCTTTCATCGATTTCCTTGATGGCCATGATAGTGTTGATCATTTTATGGTTTTTTTGCCACCTCTCCGCAAAAGACAGCATACACTAAACTATGTTGTCCGGGGTTAGCTCACTCAAGTCCCACACAACCACACTCCTTATATTACCCCTACCACATGAAAACTATGTGTTCTACTATGTCCAACTGCAGACAGTACATGCACTCGTCAGAGGTGTCTTTACCAAAACGCCTGGCGTAAGTGCCTAAAGCTTCCATGAGCGGTGAGAACTTGTGAGAGATAATAACCACTTACTCGATGCTTGCACTGGACCCAAGGTTTAATATTCTTGATCTACTGGTCCACAAGACTTTCTCCTTACCATTTTTCTACCGCTCCTGTACTCTCGAACGTCAGCTTTCTGGCGTCCTTTCCACTAAGAAGGCTTGCTCTCTCCTGGATTATGAGATCGATCGATAACTTATCCGCTCATTTCCGTCATATGTAGTCTCCTTTTGAGGTGTGGCGGCAGAAGCAAATAGAGTGTTCATCTTACAGAAGCGTGCCATTAGACTTCTGTGCAATTTAGAATACAATAATGCATGCAGAATACATTTTAGAAAACAGAATATTCCGACTCTGATGTCGGAATATATTTTGTGTGTCGTAACCTTTATGCATAGCAATAAAGAACAATTCCCCCTGAATAGTTTTCACCTTGAGTACCGCACCCAGAACAGAAACACCATACCACCGACTAGCCTACCTACCTACTCGCAGAAATGTATTATTGGGGTACGAAACTACACACTCATTTGCCTTCCGCAATAAAAGAGATGCCAATGGTAGATGGTAGTTTTCAACAGGAAAGTGAGAGGACTACTCATTCAGAGGAATACTATACTGTAGAACTGCTAGGTACTGCTTACAGTACCACTACCACCCATCTCGTTTGTTAGTCTGCTATGTATTCACATGCCTGTTGTCATATATTATTCATTGTATTTTATCTTTTCTATAACTGTAAGTGAGCATCAATTACAACACCCATTAGAAATAAATGTGCCAACATAATAAGGATATAATGTGACGTTTAGAGTTATATAGTATACAAAATTTACGTTCTTTTCTTGAGCAGATCTCGTATGTAAATCCATATATTTCGCAAATTATTACTAATAAAATGCTTGAAATGAATTTACTGCACACTGCCTATAATCAGAGAGAAATATTGAAATTTACTTGCCATATATTTAATTAATTTGCTCATATAATGCAGATAACCTTTAGTTTAGAGTAGCTATTTCAATATGCAGAAATAATAAAATAACGGTTTGTAATTGGAAGCCAGTACTTTATTCATCCCACCCTTTCTACTTACAATTAGAAAGCATCTAAATATTGAGTTTTTATGGATTTATTTTCAATTTATATTTTCATTATTCTCCTTCTGTGTGACAAACATGTAAACTGAACCGCGGTATGTCGTGTGCCAGATCTGCCCGTGAATAAACAATTGCGAAACGGCCCAATGGCGTGCGTGTAAAAGAGGTGTGGTACTACGTACAGCTGGAGACATGCCGATCCGAATAACAAACTCCAATATCTTTCCAATGACAAAGAGAGCCGATGAAATTGCAAAATACGCGGTGTATTGTAACAAAATCGCCGTTAAGACAGCCGGCGACATTCCTCAACCATCAAAACGGTATTTCAGCATGACACGGTTTGAATTACATATTCCTCCCTACAATAATAAGTTATGGTTTTGGTATTCTGTTGTGTTTTGGTATTTGGTTGGTTTATTTACTCATTGGTCTTGCTGTTCGTTTAACATAAATTCTTCTTGGTAAATTATGTACCTTTATAATTCGTATAATTGCAGAGATATTATGCGGTTGTGCTAATAAAAAATTTCCACGCGAAAACCTGGGAATTTTAAATAAAAGCTAAATTGTGTTAATAACACATTACTATACATTAACAAAAAGATGTTTCGAAAGTTTGAAAATAGATGTAGATATCATAGGTACTTGACTTGTGTTAAGGTAGCTGAATTCGAACAGACATGTGAAATAGCTAGCATTTCGCAAGACACAGTAAAGTAATTGTATACTGCAATAAATTCATAACCGGCACATTTTTGTTTTGTATTTCTTTATATCTAGCGATTATTTCCCAAAACTCCAAATGCAAAATACGACATTTTGGTTCATACAGAGTGAAAAGTTGCTTGCATTCTGGGCGGCTGGAAATGGAAAGAACTTCAGCTGTAGGCGTACCTACGCACGAGGCCGCAGCACAGATTTACATGTTCGCTGAATCGTCATAGTTCAGCCGAAGTAAAATGAACTTGATATTTTTCTCGCTAGAGGACATTCTTATGGCGCTATTGATAATATGAAGAACAGATTAATAACCAATCGTCTAAGCAAGTTATTGTAAACACGATTTATGAGGTGTATATTACTGAAAAAGGAAATAATAAGACAAAACCTCATTTGATAACTTATGTAAGAAGTTTAAAATAGTTGCACTAACATTGCATTCGCGAGCAATTTGTCTAGGTGTCATACTAGCATTTAATTTCACTAATGCGCAAACTTGAAATTCGATATTACTGACAGATTTCGCCAGAACATTTTTATTTTGGTTATTTGTTAATGTAAACGTTGTATCAAAACGTCAGATCGTTTTACTAATAGTAATCGGGCTTTCGGGATAATTTACTAGTGATGAGCGATATTTCACGAACTGTGATTCTTTCACAGTGATTGGAGAATCACGGATCACGACTGTGAGTGAAAAATTCTGAAAGCAGTGATTCGTGATTGCGGTAATGATCAACGGCGAGGCGCGACTGCGCACAGCAAATTAATGATAACCCGGATAGCTGGAGCTATTGCATTAGTGCACTCGTTTTAAATCTTAACTTATTCGTTGGAAGGCTATATCTTAAAAAAAAAAAAAAAGGTCGTTTATGATACCAGAGGACCTGTACACCTGTAATGAGAAGTATACACGAAACACAATTTGATATCGATGAATCAATACAGTGATCGCAATCACCGTTTATAATCACCGTGATTTGTAAATCGCTTTCACGACTCACAACGTGATTTAAGAATCACAGTTTCGCTCATCACTATAATTTACTGCAAATAAATCGCGTGTAACTGCTGTTAAATTGGCACTGTAAAATTATTTTACTATAATAGTTTTTCCTCGGGCGTATAATATTCCATTTTTTTATAAAACTACCGACTGCGATCAAAACTTACTAACCATTATAATAAAACTTGAGGACCGTATCCTAATGCCAAACGACGCCTTATTAGAAAGTAGAATCGAACACCAGCTTCACTTGAAGTGAATTACGCATGTTTAGCAATTCGTTCTTCTCACCTCGCAGTAGTACGGCGTGAGGGCTTTATTGAATTGATTCAAATTCAAAAGATCGATGTGAGGATAGCATTTTGTAGTAGTTAGATAAGGATATCCAGACCAGGATCCACTCACCTTATTATGCGGTGGAAGATGCGACATGTCTCATTTAATTTTTATGTCACCTGTAACACCCCAAGAAATTGGAAATATTCTATAACAGTTAAATGGTAGAGCATCTATTGATATTATGGGCTTTCTGTTCAAACCATAAAGCAAATATGTCAAATTTTAATACTTAAGGTTTTATTTTCCCGACGAATTGAAGATCGGCCCGGTAGTACTGATCTTTAAGGTGGAGATCAGAAAGACATGAGGAACTACAGACCCATCTCAATATTACCTGCACTTCTAAAATATTAGAAACAGTCATTAAAATTAAATTGTTAAATGGTAATTTTATGTCCATAATTGCATTAGTCAGTTTGCAAGAAAGGTGTAGAAAAAGTATTTCCCAATTGCTATATTTTATTTTATTTACTGCATTTGATACTGAAATCTTTTCTGCATTACCGGTTTCGGCTTATCCGCCCTCTTCAAGTGCATCAATTGTTTTTTAATTAAAAAATGCGTAAGTCGACAATTTAAAAATTTTGAAAATTGGTGGAACCATCGAATACATTAAAATAAAACGTTGGTGTAGTTCCGCGTTGTAACCTCTCCGGACACTGAATACCATTCAACGTTGAGTTACACCAATGTGTAATCCAGCGTTGAATCGTGTCCAGTGTGCGGAGAGGTTACAAATGCAGTAAATAAAATAAAATATAGTAATTGGAAAGTACTTTTTCGACACCTTCTTTTCTAAATTGTTAAAATTTATTGATAAATATAAGATTCTAGAACCTACCTATTCATTCATTTTTTTCATTCATTCATTAAGTTAGAGTAGGCACCTGTAGTCCAGGCACTTGAGCTAGGTGCTCATTGTACCGTCCCTATTAAATTTATTACTTTCACTCGAGCAGCTTGGTGTTCTCTATAAAGTCTAGTATCTTGCTCAGTGGAAACTTGAGAACCTTCGAGGGCTCCAATAGATCTCTCCCGAAATATTTCTGCCTGAATACCTTCCATTGAAGGAGAGGAAATTGTTCTCTCATGTTGCGACCTTGGAAAGGCCTTTGATTGTGTGGAGCACGGAACTGCTGAATAAGCTGAAAGTTTATAGTATTAGAAGCCTCGCACATAATATTATGAAATGCTATTCCGAAAACAAATGGCAGCTGATGTGTTCGAGTGGCTCCATGTCTAGTAGAGCGCCAGTAACTCGTGGCGTACTCCAACGACTATACTTGGACCGTTGCTATTCTTGCTGTAATGTGAACGATATGCCCTGCAACATCTCGGGCGCTAGAGTGATTATGTATGCTGACGACACATCGTTGGAATGGTTCATGAGCAATTAACTTAAGTTAAACAAGAGTAAAACTAAACAACTGCACCTTATTACAAAAAAGGGAGCCACCCGAACCCCTGAAATAGTGTTTTTGGATTTGAAACTCTCCCCAGGATGGGATGGGATTATCATATTGACAGCATGCGGAAGAAACTTGCGTTTGCAGTATTTACAGTCCGGCGTTTAATGAGGATAGCGACATACGAAGCAGCGAGGACCGCATACTTTGCATAATTTCAGTCACGCACAGTTTACGGGATTTTGACCTGGGGAGCATCAACATCAGCTGATGTAATGTTTCACCCGCAAAAGAAGGCAATGAGAGCCCTAAGTGAAGTACCCACAAGACAATCATGTAAAGAGCCATTCAAGAAACACAAAATAATAACAATTACTTGTCTATTTATGAAACATATTTCCAATGTCTCTTCTAAGGAAAACGTGGAAAGAAACACTGATAACCATAACTACTTGGCAAGGCATTGTACAGATTTACGGATACCATATCATCGGGTAAAATCTAGCCAGCTACCCACAAATTATCACACCATTAAAATGCATAATAACTTACCTGGCTATATTAAAACATTACCGAATGATCACTTCCGCATACACAAAAAGAAATTGGTAACAGAAAATTCCTTCTACCACATTGAAGAATATCGTAACCTGTTTGCCGTTTCGTCAACTTAGTGTTATTTGTAAATATCGTGTTTGTATGCGTCCACGTGTTTTTCACGTTTTTATCTACATGTTTAGCTTAAATTTTATTTATACATAATTTTATTCCTACTACACACTATTTATACATTTTAACTATACTTATACTTGTTATTTCTCCTTCAACTAACTATACAACTTTTGACAATTGCACATTGTGACAAATAAATTATCTATCTATCTGTCTATTTATCAGTATAGATTATTTCTGTTTTTTACCACATTTTTTGTTATTTTTCTACCATAAATAACAATAACAGTCTTGGGAAATGTAAATGCAAAGAGCATACTATTATGATTTAACAACTGGTTGTCCGCATTCTATGATATAATAGTAAATTATTAACCTATATTACCCCTTTACCGCTAAGAAAAAATTATACCAGGAAATTATTTCCGTACTAAATACCGCAAAATCAAATACCTGCAATTTTAACGGCGTTCCTAGTTTCCGACCTTATACGGCAACGTCAATCGGTGCACAAAACACGCACCAATTCTTCGGAATCTGCGGTTCAAGTTACGGGTACAATACTACAGCCAGTAAGACTTCCTTCCCTGCATTGAGTTTCCTGGAATATCATTGGCGGGATAACCCCTGCGTTGTAGTGAGTCATCATCGTTTCTGTTCTGCATTTTTGTTTCGTCTTCTTCTCTTATTACTTTTTTTTTCTACTTAATGAAATAGCACCTGTATTACTCATTGCTTTGGCAGTCGATATCGTAAACGTGTTTGTCCAGTCTTTTAGTGACGGTTGTTTAATTAACATCTTATTGGCTGAGTGGTGATGAACGTTTGAATTTGTTAACACACGAAATGAAGTGACCGATTTAAACAGAAGGATGGGTTTCGTTTGGTTATTCAGAACACATACTACAGCCTGTATTCTGGGAAATATAAATATAAGCAAATAGATTGTTGAGTGGTAGAAAACTGATTTTGTGTTTTTCGTTTCCATAAAGTTATTGCTTACACCAGTATTGTTGTTTTTCTAATACATTGTTAATTAATACTCACGTGAACTTCATACAATGTAAGTGCACATAAATTTGAAACATTAATTGCAAGCATACTTTCTTATTCTTTGGTTGCTGTGTTGCTGGAGAGTTGATTTTGCTCAATAAGTACATACTACTGCCGTACTGCTACTATTATTGTATGGAAAAAAACAAAAGAAAATTTGTGTAAGTAAGAGAATTCTAATTTCTTAGATATTTGCCCATAATGCCAATAACTTTTGCCCAGTGACACGAATTAGACGACTTAACGGTTTGGTAACAATGGTTTATATTTTACACCTATAAAATACACATCTTATACTGAATTCACGATAAGAACATAGCATTGGAAAAGATAGGTTTGTATTTTAAATGTTTGCTTTTGGCTGATACTTAAGGAAAACTTACACTTAACGAAAAAAATATGTCTGCGTACGAAATTTATGTTAGATAAAATAAAATGTTACTGAACGCGAGGATTATTCATTATTTAATGCCAATTGTCAAATTTCATCATTGCTTTTAGTCGTTTGTTCAATTATTTCATGTATTTCTCGTTATATTATTACTTTGTTTAGCATATTGCACTAAAAATAGTTCTTATTGGAACTCGATTAATACGATAATTACACAGAAGAGGCATTTTTCTTTAATTTTGATAACACAATCATACATCATCTTATTAACCAATATCCTAGGGTTATTATATACCTGACATGACTGAGGGGGAAACTGTTAGGCAGCGTGGTGACGATTTCATAGGAAATGTTGCATCCTTTTTGGAACCAAATTGCTTTATTGTAATGAATAATGCACCTGCATTCTGTGACAGAAGAAAAGATCGGAAAAAGATGCTTTAATTAATTGTTTTTTTTTCCAAAAAGAATTGCATATGATAACTCATAGTTAAAAGTTCAACTTTTGGAACTTGTTAAAAACCAGTTATAATCGATTAAATTGTAGTAGAACAATCTTAAGGTTGCCACCATATGTATCATTGCAATTTAACCAATAGAACTAGCATAGCTTCAAGTAAAGCGATGTGTAGTTGCATATCACAGTACTTTTAAATCGCCGGAGGTAAAAAAAATATTAATTGAAGGTGTTCAACTCCTAACTGTTAAGAATAGTAAAGTTGCATGGAGCACACCATTACCGAAGAAAATACGATGTATAAGCTAGATCGTAGAAAATAATATGAAAGAATTTTTATTACCCCTAATACTGGATTATCATCCAAAATGTGATGCTTCTGAATTATCAACATAAAAAATAAAATTATATTTGAAGTCGTTTGTACACTGTTCTATAGAATTGTAGTAGGGGTGTACTTATCTTGTAAATTCATTTTAATGTTTTGATTTAGGATGAAGTTCTGAGTGCAAGTATACTTTTTTCTGCCGTTATCAAATTATTTTCTTAGTACATACACATACGTTTGAACTAACTATCTATATCACCATGTGTAATCTAAATGTAAAATAGATTTATTGTAAAACAATCTCAAGTTATTCAATAATATAAGAATGAGATAACACGTTATTGAATAATTTACACCAAAGTAAAACACATGGTACAATCCACAGTGGTATTAGGATAAAATAAAGTTTGTGCAGGAAACTAGAAACACGTACGATTGATACTTTCTGACGTAACCCTTGTTCTTAACGGTCGCGTTTAAAGTTTTAACTTTTAATTTCTTATTTATCTTGCACCAAACACATGCCATTCCATTTAATCCAAACAGATTAATGAATAGCATGTCCCTCTACTATAGAAACTTATTTTTCGCATGCACCTGCTTTAATTTTTTTTTTTTAATTACATTCACCTTTTTCCTAGTTACATGTTCTTGAAATTCATTCTTGGATCTAGTTCAAAGATCTAAAGTAATTAAAAAATCCTTATTCCTTATTATTCGATATCAATTATCTAATTCTTTAACCTCGTTCGTATATTACATTATTATAACTGACCGCACACTGATAATAAAGAAAAAATGTATAAAAGTTAGCATACACATTACCGCACTGATTGATTGGAACACTGGAAACACAGTCCTGGTAATGAAATATGTGTAGATATTCGGTAATGTGTAAACACAACGCCCATATGTTGACTAGTCAGTGAACTGGTCAAAATAACTGATCATTCACGCTTACATGTACGCTATAGAATATTTATTCTTCAACTATTCTACTCTGTTTTCTGCAAAACTCTTTGGAACGATGTTGATAGATTAAAAGAGAAATAAGTAAAAATTGAACCATTTAATGTATGGCTGTCGAAACCCGTGTTTTTCAGGAGTCGGGTACCCGTTCAGTGTACTACCCGGTTCTGGGTTACCCAGGTATCGGAATCTGGTATTATCCGAGATCGCGCTTGACCTGAAACCGGATATTATCCGAAATCGAGCTTTACCCGAGCCGGGTATTACGCGAAATCGGGTATTACCCAAAATTCAGCTTTACCCGAAACTGGGTATTACCCGAAATCGAGTTTTACCGGGTAGTCCGTAACCAAAAATTTCGGGTACCCGTGTGCCCGAGTGCTCGAAGAGCAACAGCCCTAATTTAAAGCTATAGTGGTACAATGGTACAAAGCTAAACCTGGACGAATCCCAATAAACTTTCTGGAAAGTAGCGTTGTTTACAAAAGATATTTCGCCCGTATGCACAAATACGGCTTCTCAAAGGAAAAAGCCGACATTTTAAGCAAACACAGAAAATCATTGAATTTATAAAATAGAAAGAATTAAAAACACATCAAACGCGTATACTATCTTACTTTGAAATTTTTAAATTGCGGTAGCTATAATATATTATAGGGATAATAGAAGATTTATTTTTGTTACTTACGTTTCCTCAGCTCTATTGATTAATTAGGTTGTGCACATAAAGTGAGGAAAAATAGGTAGATTGTAATCTCTTAGTTTATAGGTATTGCACATTTATACTTACAACACAAAAAAATATATATTCCCGAACAGGAAAATTGATGTTCAATATCTCTGCTGAGTAAATTATTACCGACCACTGAAAATATCACTCAAGATCGAACCACATCTTTCGTAATAATCTCCATGAAGCCAATAAATATAACTATAGATCGTTCAAGTTCGAGTTGACACTGCAAATTTTCTCAATTTTCAATTTTCTTAGCATAATCCTTTCAATTTCGTCGACAAAATCATTTCAATATACATACAACTGAAAGTTTCATTCCTGGCAAAATTTAAATTTCCCACAATTATTTTTAGTAACTTAAACAGAAAGACATCAAAATAACTAGTACACAAAACCATTGGTAATTTTGTGTTTGAATGTTGAAGTTCCTAAAGGTATTAATGGGCAATTTAAATTTTGCCAAGTTTGTAACTATAGATTAAATAGGCTGTTCCAAAAACTTTTGCTGCGTTTGTTTGAATATCATACATTAGCGGTAATTACCGCGCGCTTTTGACATACGGAAATTTTAGTAAATTTAATAAAAGTATCCATGAAGTAGCACTAATGTTGGGAAATAATAAATATTTCAAAATCTTATTACGAAATGATTCATATTTTAGGTGAAAATCTAACACAAAATTTATTATTTCTAAAAGGAAGGTTTCTCTTATAAACATCGCTCATAAATGAACACGTGCTTTTTTATACTTCTTGTCGGCTCGCTTGTTTATATCAAAGGAAAAATATAAATGCGTACTCCTCGTTTGCCAGTCGTTCAGGTTTAGCTTTGTACCATGGTACGTAATGGATTTAGCAAAAAATAAACATCCACATACATTCTCACGGTAGAAATATTCAAGTGTCCGAATGATACCATTATATTGTTGCTGTTACCCAATTAAAATCTAAATAAAAAAACGTTTGTGCTATAGTATACTTTTATTACATTGTACATACACAATAATTGCAATTCCGTAAACAATCCAAGACAACACAAAGTGGTTTTTTTTTTTAATTTTGAGTAATTTCAAGCACATTCTGCGCGTATCCTACAATACAGTAATAAGGATAAATAAAATGTTAAACGTTAAGGCATATACGCTTTTACGCGTAATTAATTTCCAATGAAAAGAAAGTTGGACCTGCGGGCTATAAGCCACTTTGCAGTTCCTGTTGCTTTTCTTTGCGGCGTGCTTTATCGAGTCACTAAATGTGGTGTTACTTGAATTATTTCTTATGGAAAGAAAGGAAACTAATAGCTATAACATTTTACCTGCGAACGAGATTGTCACAACTTTTGCCCATAATATGACATTAATGACTCTACTAAACTAAGCAAATAGCGTGATTTATGCGGCAACTGATTTTATTTATACCTAATCTAAAAATTCCCACAGAAATTATTATCTCGAAATAAAATTAACCATATTTTCGTTAGGACTTTATTATGTAACAAAATATATAATATGCAGGCAGATATCTTAGTTTACCTTGCTTATCTCAGACGTCAGAAGACGACAGTGTATTTCTAGGAATTCGTTTTACGTGAATACAAAGAACCTAGATATTTTCTATTTCTAAGATCTAAATTTACAATTTAAGAAAGTCTAAAATGCTCGAGAACAGCGGATACGATCTGCTTCTTTATTCATTCGTTCAGTGTCACACGTAAATTGTAAGCGAACTAATTTCATATTATATATTGTATTGCGTTTTCTCTTCTTTTTAGATTATATTTTACTACTGAGGCGATACGCGCCGGACAATCTTGAATCTCTAAGAAACGAGGCAATGTAAGCTTGTTTAACCCATTTCCGTTCCAACATGAACAGTTCTTATCGTTAAATCTTAAATCACCAGCTGTTAGTAGATTATGGTTACAACTAAATGTACAATACCTGAGCACAAAAGTGAGGTTGATGCGGAGCTGATTTGCATAAAAGTGCTGTAAGAAACGTACAGGTAGCTAGTCAGCTGTTGATTTGGGTTTCCCTAATTATTTTACCTGTATGTCACATATAAATTATAAATTTCTCTAAAATTTCACATTCTGCGTATTTATCTCTACTTATCATTTCTCAACGTTTATTTTGGTTTCAAATTATTTGATTATGGTTTTCAGAATATTTATTAAATAAATTACTTCTGCTAATAAAACTAATTAAGTTGGGAAAGAAAAATAGTGTGCATATTTGTAGTAAAGAGATGTTTAAACACAAAGCTTCCAAAAATTGTTGTGATGTGTTAATGTTATGCGAGTTGTCGAAAGCAATTTCTTCTTTATAAAACATAAATGCAGATACGGTACTGACAAAAATAGCCTAGTATGTATGTATATATTGCAAGGGTGAGATTACAGTGCGACCTAAAAGATCTTTGTGTCCCCTGTTCTTGCTGTTTTACAGCTTGCCGTCCAATCCTATTCCTTTCAGAAAGTGTAGGACATCAGAAGGCCCCAGATTAGAAAAGTCTCCCTCTTCGATTTCACGTGCTCCCAGGTACAACGCCCTTGAATTGCACAGTGCTATGCAATTTGAGAGGCGATGGATGCCATCCTGTTCCCCAATCTGCTCCAGTCGTTTTGCTTCTCCCTTTTTTCCTTCCTTGTGAGGTACTCTCACTTTTGAAGTGGAAGGCTTCTTATGGAGGTCCTGCTCCAATTTCGGTTTATTAGCGGTGTCGTCTCGCTAATAAACGTCCTTCCTCCATGGTTGATCCCACGAGTAGCTAGGGAAGAAAAGGTCCACCTACACAGAGCCCTGCATGTAGAGGTAAGGGTAAATACAATGGGTTGCGCCAGGTGCCCCAAGGTTGGACTAGTAGATTGGTCTTCTGGGACTGATTTAACAGATGGGCTTTCGGTAGCCGAAAGCAACAACTGGCATCGTTGTAGAACCCTGTGCAAGTCCTTAGCCACGACACGACAGCTTGGGCGAGAGGTGAGTGGTTCACGGCAACGGTCCTCATTCACCCTGCTCCGGTTTTAAGCAGAGAGGACGAACTTATAGCCGCCACTAACCATCTCGTCTCGAGCCAACCCTGACAAGATGGCCTTTCCCCTATCCACCACCTCGGGGACGCGCCTTGTAGGTAATCCCAACCGCCAGGTAAAAAAAATAGCCTGGCAACCAACTATTATTAAACCAATAAATAAATAACTTTCTTAGTACTCAAGATCGAGGAAAATTTGAAGAAAAGCTGCTACATAGCAACTGTGTATCACAGACAAAATTGTAGGTGTGATTATAAATAAGAAGAAGTTGTAATTAATAAAAAATATGGAATTCCATTGAGGGTAATCTAGAACCATAACGCTCTGTTTCCCAAAACAAATTAGTGTGAAATAGGGGAAATGGTAAAATATATGTAGATACTAAACACCTCAAAATAAATATGAAAGGAAGAGACTGCATTTAGAAATAATTATGTTTGTTATCGAGTGCAATTTATTACTACCATGCCGTATATTGTGATGTTATTGTATAATTTTAACATTTTACTATGTAAATTAACTGTTTCTTAAAAAGCATTATCTTTAACTATTTAAATATACTTTAACTGACTAATATAACATCACAGTACCACGCACTTTAGTAACAAGAACACAATCAATAAGATGACATAATATTTATTTCAATCAAATGATAGAAGTAATAATGTTTATGTAATTATTATTTATTTATTCGTATTGTGCAGTTGTTTTTGTCTTCAATATCATTTTCAGTTAGTTAAAATATTTTATGCCAACACCTATTTTTACAACAACCTTGATAACTGTTTAATTTCGTAGCATTTGGCAAAAGTTAGACGCAAATGTATAGAGGGGAATATATTCTTGTCGCGTGAATTTCATATAACTTTAACTGCATGAGACGAATTTTATAGTGATTATACCTATACCTAGAGCTTGATAGTGAAATACTTGAATCCATTGTGCACATTGTTTAATTTACGGAACAAACAGTGCATAACTTCGCGCTTACTATAATTGTTACGATGTCATAAAAATGTATCGTAACAAATGTTGAGTTTTAACGAATTTGTCGTTAACACTGCGGTATTTCAGTTACCAACAATCAGTAGATAGGCAGTGCTAATATTACAGGAAAAGTCTAATAATGCGATAAATTGCATTTGCAAAACTTACATAACATCGAATAATGAAACGTCATGTTGTATCTAATTAAACAGGATATGAACATTTAGAAATTTACCGTTTGCCTATTTTGCAAAAAATACTAAAATTAGTTTTAATCAAACAGTAATGTAGATTATATATGTACGTATTTCATATACGCTGTTAGCTTAAGCCGATCCGGGATGAGAGACCCTATCCATATGGACTATAGGCACAGTTGCTAACACAGGCTCCCCACACGTACTACGTATGTGGAAAGTATGATATAATACGATGTTTGGCAACTTTTTACGCATAAATCCGGATTAGCGGCATCCATGATTGTCTAAGTCCACCTCTGTATACAGTGGCCCCTAAATCATAATTAAACCGCTCGGTTTAAATTCAACAGTTTTTTTTAAATATTTTATCTATTTATTATATTATTTTAAAAATGATCTAGCTGTAATTGAAAACTGCAGATCAGTTCTCATCATCAACAATTTTGCGAAAGCTTTTGAAGTATGTCTTCACCAAATATATCCCCAGATTAAGAACGAAATAACTCTACACCAACATGGATTCGTAAATAAACGCTCTACAATAAGTGACCTCTTCATAGTAACTCAAGATATTTAGGGAGCGCTAGACGCAGGTAGACAGATTGACGTAATCTATAGAGACATATCCAAGGCTTGAGCGCATAAATCATAACCTTCTAGTAACTTAACTCGATAACATAGGTTTTTCACCACTTTTGCTGTCTTTGCTTGGCACATATTTTTGTGATTGAAAGCAAAATGTGAATCTCAATGGCCATCAGTCTGTAATGTTTTCCCCTATGCCGGAAGTTTCACAAAGAAACAACCTAGAACCTCTCCGGTTCCTGCTATCTATCAACAATGTCTGTGCATCATGTAATTACTTACACAACAAAGGCATCTCACGCTGTAACATGTTAAAGATATCTAGGTGTTACCTTCGACAGTAACTAAAGAAAGCGCATAAAAAACTTCTTTATCACTTACTGCACTCTGACAGACTCTCCTCAATTTCAAGCTTAAGGTATTTAATTTAACTTAAAGTGATTGTTATATACTTAATGTTGATAGATAACATAATTTCTGCTCATAATTTTATGAGTCTACTCGACGTCATCTTTGAAGATCGATATTGACACACTATGTTATACAACATTTCTTTATTGGTGGCTAAATATAAATTCGTTTTATTTTTTTATTATTATTAATTCACCTCGCAGTTCTTGCGTTATGTTTTCACTCAAATTATAAAGGCGTATTTTACAATAACACTCGATAATCGCTTGTGTTAATAAGATCGGATGTTCTTCAAGGATTTGTCTGCGATATGATGAAATATGAAATTACCAATATTCTTAATCTCTAGTATCAGCTGGTATTATTAATCTACCTGAAATAAAATGGATGTCATATGTATGTTTTGTGTCAACAGTGCAGAAGTACCTTTATTCTTTTGTTGCAACAGTTTTCATTTATTTTCTCTTCGATTATCTACAGAAGACGTTAACTGCAGTAAGAACTCTTCACAATGGAAAATAAAGTACGATAACAGCTAGATTATCGTTGGCTTATGGACTATATATACTGATATATTATTACTGATGGAATCTGCGAATGCTTTTACTTCCAGGTACACAACAAGACATTCTGCAACGCTAAATTTACTTCTATAGATTTAAAATAATAACCCGATAAACCCGATTAATAATTTAGGCAACTTCACATTAATAAAGTATTATTTATTAAAAAAAAACTTTAGTCTAAATAACACTAAATATAAATTGTTACAGTATAACTGCAAGAATGCAAGAATAACTTTAAAAATAATACGATTTATAAGCCTCTCAAAACAAAGTACTCCAGCAACAGCCGGCCTGTGTGACACGGCATGCATTAAAACGGCGGATCTCTTTGAAGATATCTAACAAGATCTTAGGAGCTACAAATTCCTAAGGCATTGAAATACATTACTTTTTAGCTAACATTAAAAAGAAAACAACATTTATATGTTATATATATATTATTTATTTACATTAACAAAATTGTAGACCTCGTTGTTTAAACAACAATGAAACCAATATAGCCATAATAGCCATCAATTTATGACGTAAGATACGTCAACTTTTTAAAATACAATTATTTTGAAAACTATCGAAAATTACTGATATCTGCATGAATTATGTTTTACTGTGTATATTTATTTCACCATCGATATGACAGTAAAAATATCTAAACCAGAAGTAAAAAGCATTTATGAACAAAAAGCACGTATCGTAGCTATTACTGCTTACGGGATTTAATTGAAGATCTATCTATCACAGCTCTATATAGCAATTCTGCTAGCACCGTTACAAACAGGAAGAAATTCCTTTTCACGAACATGATACAATTTCTATTCTTCCGATTATACCGGCAGAATTCAATGCACAATTTATAATAGACATATGAAGCGTGCCTCTATTACTCTTCTATAAAAACACTTTCTCGTTTTCCCTAACGCGCTGTCGTACTAATACAAAAAGACACATCTAACATGTGTGTAGACAAAAGAACTCCTAGTGAATACGATTAACGCTTTCGAAGCTTTGCCTATTAACAATTTTCTTTAATTAGTTCATTATGATTCCTCATGGCTGCTTAGTAACGGCACGCATGTTGCCGGCTGCGTTTGCCAATGTTTCCTACACCCAAATCGCTTACAAATGTATAGTAGGTATCGTAAATGCTTAGTCCGGGGAGAGAGTCTTTTTAATTCACGCCTTTGCGGAAGGTGGACAAAGAAAGTTTTTTTCTTCCAAAGCACTTATTAATATTTCGATGTCATGGTCTGATACGATAGTAGGTTAGTTAGTTTTATAATTGCTTTGTACCTCGGTTGCATTGTCAATACATTGTTCACCTTTGTTTCTGTAACATGTTGAAAGTGATGCCCTTTGTTACAATTTTTTTTATCTACCTTTTTAACGAAAACAAAATTTAAAATAGAATGACATACTTTTCTTAACATATATATATTGCGTATTATAATTTTATATCTAGAATAAGGATACTTAACAAGTGATTGGAAGAAAGCTTAGAGTTCGTTCAAAGAAAAGCGACCTAATAGAAATTTAAGATCTGCGTCTTATATAGATTTTGAATGATCTGGAACGTGTTGCACTTTGCAGTTATTTTTTTATCTAGAAAATGTTGTCGAGACCGAATCTCAAATTAAAGCCTTACTTTTCATTCTGAAAAAAAATATTTTCCGTAAAAGTTTTATAAAATTCAGTGCTGCCCAACCTAAAAATATTATTAGTCGGAAAATTAGGTAAACGCATACTTTTACTTCGTCGTTTTAAATGGAACACCTATATAATTATTTTTTTAATTTTATGTAAAATACCTATCTTTCATATAATGTAGTTATGCAGTCTTTTGAAGAAAATTATCCCAATGCAACCCTCTGTTTAATATGGTATTGTTGTCATTTAGAGATCCATATTTTGGATACTCTAAACTAACTCATTTAGTCTAATCCAGGAATAATTGTATACAGCTGTCCATGAGATACTGATGAAGTTTTATATGCAATATTATCAATGCTTTCATACATTTTATTTTGTTGTAATTGAAGAAATTTTATTTTAATTTCTAAGTAGGCTTTGATATATCAAATTTAAACTAGATCATTAGAAACAGATATTGTCAAGCAAAAAAAAAAAATGAAAACAACATGATTTTTCTCAACACATCAACTTGAAATGCAAAATTATAAATTCGCCTACTTTTTGGATGCTCTGCACACTAAAAAAGAAAGACTTATGTTATGCAGCACTGAATTGCATTTGATAAAACGTATGTGGAACAGATTTTTTTTTTTTAAATCAATATTAGAACTGTAGGAAGATCCAATCTTCATTGGACAGCTGTAAATCCGCTACCAACTCTAAATAAGTGTTAGGCTTCGTAGAAAAGCTTTTTCAGGGGAAGGAGGAGGCAAATTTCTTATGTGTTTACCACTGCCTTGCACATATGCTTGAAAATGCCTGGACGATTATGCAAAAATAGAATGTTCATTTCACTGACTAAGATATTCCGAGATAAAAAACTATTTATATTATTTTGAAATATTTGCCATGCTTTAACAAACGTTTGGATCAGAGCGATTTTCTGGTTTATGTCGAATCATAACTGTGTTTTATTTACACATTTACAACAGTAGACGTCTATATACACAAAACGTAGCCACTTGTTAATATAATCCCCAGGAGAAGAGAGTTTCCATATGTCAAAGGAACAGAATACCTTGAGGTATGATTCGATCAAAGCCTTCCACACATATACATATGTATATCAGAAAACACCCAACAAAACCACCATTGCTCGAGGCAGGTACAGAAGGTTGTGTGAAAGATATTGCAGCTTAAGTAGACTCATGATAACATACTCAACATGTCGTATGGTGGCCAAAAGTACAGCAGGCGGAAACGGCTAAAATACCAACAATAAGTTGACAATTAAAGTAATTTTAAAAATTGTCATTTGTGTGTTTTTGTCTTTATTTGACCTTTATTTCAGCCCTCCACCAAGACGTCTTGTTGCCTATTATTACTTTTTCTTCCAACTCCACAAGTTTTTTTTACCCGCCTCTAGTAGTTCTTTAATGTATCCACATCAATTCGTTGTTGTTTTATTGTATTACCTCCATTGTGTTTATTATACGAACGGTATACGAATTAAAATATTTTGTTGTTTTATTTTAATAGATGTATAGTAGTTTACTGTCGTTGAACATGACAGAAAGATATTGAATTTCCGTGCATCCATCATGCTGCTGGCCTCAGCATTCTGAAAACTGTCTTTATATCTATAAAAATGCATCAGTTAGCATACGACCAATAAAAGTCTACGGAGAAATTTTCATTCTCTAAATTTATACTATGACTTTTCTAGAAATAGAAATTCAGGTAAATCATAATTAGGAAAAAAAATTAAGCTCAGTGATGCATGTGATTGAAATGTCGGAAAATAAAAGCTACTTAATTCAAAATTGTTTTTTTATGGTTCGCTGCATGTAAGACAATTCATTAAAATAGATTTAATAAAAGGTTAAGAAATTCCTGAAACATATATAATTACACTTACCAATGTCAACTGATTTTAATAAATGAATTTGTTAGCTGTAAATGTGACTAATGTTCTTTTAGCATGCACGGTATATATCTGCAAATTCGCGGCTACCTTGCCAATTGATCTAATAACGAAAAAACCGTTAAAATGTCTTGCCATCAAGCAAGCAAAGGCGGAATAACGGACTTGCTTAATCGACAATAATAACTCGCCGGAATTAAAACCAGAAAGGATCGGTTATTTTCATCTCCAGAGCGGATACAACGATTAAGGGAAAATGGAAGGGGAAGAGAACTTATTAATCCTCTTTCTTAAATACCTACTAGCCTCTATATTTGTATGTCAAAGGCGATTAAAAATTAGTATTGCTACACAATATGTTAGCGGCCAACAAGCTCGTTCAAGCATAAATTAAAAATATCAAAGTATTGCAAAGTTTTTTTAAAGACAAGTATGCTTGTATTATCGTATATTTGTGTCACCTAAATGCCATCTGGCCGTGAACAAAGGGGGTACGATTAATTAGAAATTGCGCTTAAGTTTTCTGTTTCGGAAAAAAACGTTATTATGGGCATGAAAGGGCAGTGCTAATTTATTAATTAGAACGTATCACACTCTAAAATGCATATCTAATTTTTATTGATAGTTATTCTGCACAAACGTTTCTGCTTGTTTTAGAGTCCACACCTAATAATAATTCTATAATTAAAATAAGTATAAAATCGATAGTTTTTGTATATTTTGTGCATAATTCTTTTAATAATAAAGATATGCTGGCAAAGATCAAATTAAATTTCAATAACACTATACAGAGTGCCTTGATGTTAAGATAAGAAAAAGACAATTTTCTATAGTTGCTGCATCACTCGATTTCAAATTACAGCGATCTCCAAAAACTTGCCAATGCTTGTCAAAATTCCGACAATTTACATTTTACTTTACAATATATAAAATAAAAATATAAAACAATATTAATATACTCAGATATAAACAACTCGTAATCTAAATTCTGCCGACCATATTTTATAATAGTGAGATATGCAACCTAAATTTTTAATTTGTAATAGTAGTTGCATATGTCATAGGAGTTTGGCTGTCTCGGAATATCCAAATGCTCATAAAAGAAGTAAACGTTTTTTTTTAATAAAAAAAAATCAATGCCTTTATTTTTAAATGATGAATAAAGATTCTAATTACATTCTTCTAATTATTGGTTTGCACAGGTTAACAAGTTAATTAATAAGTCCCAAAATTAAATAAAATTTCGTACATTTTTTAGTTTTTCTTAATTTTTAATAATTTTATTGTGAAATCAAAATTAGATCAAATTAGCAAACTGGTATCATAAAAAAAATATTAGTAAAACCAAATTAAGTTGCTGTTGTTCAGAATAGGTTTTAAAAAAATAACATCTCTTTTATGTTTCATATTTTGTAATACATTATTTAGCACTGCTTCTGGTATATCTTCTACAGCTACTCCTTTTAAACCATCAACTGTACTTAATACGTTTCTACAACGTCTATTTTCAATAGTCCACATAAAATTAATCTAATGACGTTAAGTTTGATGGTTCTAGAGGTCAATGATGCAACTCAATAATTCGATATGAAAAAAAAAATGTGAAATGCATAAGTTTGCCTAGCTGTAAGTGCAGAGGTATTATTGAACTGAAAGTATCGTTGTAACTCTATATCATCCAGTTCTTAAAGAAATCTGTTGAAATTGCTTGATAATAACTATATCTTCAAAAAATATATGACTAACGATACGTTTTCTAAAGGGCGTTATACAAACTCCAATCTTCAAAGGTTATAGCACTATCTCATAGTAAAAACGCAGATTTTCAGTTGACGACCATACACGATTGTTCTGAGAGTCAACATAACCAAGCTTCATCAGAAAAAAAAACGCCAGGTCGAAGATATCATTCTCTCTCAAATTTTCTTTAAAGAAAGTACAGTACTGTATTGGTTTGTTAAAATTCGTAGGATGGGGTTTCCATACAAGTGATAATTTATACGGATAAAAGTGCAATCTTTTTTTTGACTACTTGATGGAGAGATTCATAGGACAGATCTTGAAAAATACTTACAGTGTAAGATTAATTGTTTATTATTATAAGAATTATTTTATTATATTACAATTTAAAGAGGTGAATTCTTGCAAAAAGAAGCCATATAAAGGGTACCTGTATACTGAGACAGTTGTAATGGTTTATGCGATTTCTGTTGCAAACGTTTACGGACATCAGCAACTATGTCCAGAGTAAGGACTGTGTAGGATCTTTTGGCTTTCCTGTTGTAAATATGTCCTGTTTCACGAAAGCAACCTACAAATTTGCTGACATGACGTCAAATTGTCAGCATCAAACTGCTCGTTTGCAAATTCAGCTAAAAATTTATCAATTCACAATATCACTAAAAGCTAGTTGTTGTTAAGTAGTCGTTTCTAAATTTACGCTGTTGAATGGAGGTTACTCAATATTGATACAACTAATAAGAATATAAATTTTGTTTCCGACCTACTGTTTGGATCGCATTGTATACAAATGTATTAATGTATATATTATATATAGATTTACTATTATTATTATTTATATATTTTTTAATTTAGAACTATTCGATTCAAGTTTACAAACGAAATCGAATTTCTATCGTTTAGAAATCCCTCTATTATACTAATGCAATAAATTTATGTGTAAATATCGGAGACATTTAACACTTTACCCATGCCAATGGTTCACGGACAGGCACGCCTTCAAATACACTACGACTTTCTTATGCCTCCAATTCTTAGCATCGCTTTGAAACCTTTTACTTTAACCCATTTCTCCGCTCACGATATTCGCTTACACTTTTTTTTTGCCCGATTACGTCGAAATAGAAATTGTAAAACGTTCCTAAATAGAGCTTTCTTTGTTCGTTTCCATAAAATTGATTACTAGAGGAAATATGTTGGAATAGTTGTCAAGTCACTGGTGCCTTTTTATATGTATTGTATGAAGAATTCGTTAATCATTTTCGTAAATAGAAAGTGAAAATAAGGGAATGGTATTTATATCTATATGTGTCTGCAATTGTAAATATACAGACGCTAATGTATGCATAATAACTTCGGTTTTTAACCCGCTAGCCACAGTTTCAAATATCTTGATACTTTCTATCTTCTTGCTTGCTTTAGATTAATGATGGGATTCTCAGCAGACAGCTGTAAATTCATAAATTTATAAATCTATACCTTAAAAAAATCAATAAAGCAGCTGGTTACAGGTATAGCTACAGATAAATATTGTGTACAGGTTTCTGTACAAATATATAGTGTCCTATAACTTAACTTACAATTTTATGGTGCAGAAATTAAAGGTGGCATATATGTAGCACTTGCAAAGATATCTGCAAGTCTGTAAGCATCTAAAATACATACTTACAGATTTACATATTTACATAACTTCATAGGCGCTACAGATATGCATAGAATCCCACCATAAGACTATATTATAGCAATAGATATATCAAGAGCAAAAGCCTATGCAATTTCTAAGAAAAAAACTCAAGATCGACTATAAAAATGAACAATATTGAAGTTATTATGTAGGTATACTAATAATTTTCTAACTGTATATCTTTAGATCTAGGGAAAGCAACTATCTGAAATTGGAAAGACAGGGTTATACAAAATAAATAAACAAATAAAATAAAATATATTATCTCCTAAAATGATTTGTTTTTTATTACATAAAATAATAACCTGCTTGAATTAAGAGTTTTTAGCTTTAACATGGCAATGCAAAATTTCTGTGAATATTTGAAAATTTGATTTGTTGTTCTATCTGCTGGAATGGTCCATTTTGTGTGTTCTTCAAGTTTTCATACTTTGCCTTTATCACGTAATATTTCCAATCAGAAAATTTCTGCAAAGCGGGGTCGCATGACGTCACATGATATACACTGCAAGATATCTTACTTTATATTCTATCCATTTCTAATATGGTCAAAATGTATATAACTGAAAATAGGCCATCGATGGAGTTACTTAGTTCTTACTTACATTCATTCAGCGATATTTAATAACAAAAATTAACACAAGCACAAAATTCGAAGTAAAAATCGTATCATCATAATGATCTGCTGACTTATTTGTGTTGGTGCTACATATTATCCTTGTGCTCGGTTATAGTACATGGTACCTACAAGTTCAACACACATAATATTGATAAACGTATGTGGAATATGTTACCTTCTTTTATTTTGTTCCATTTAGATGAATTTCCTGCTCCATTTAATAGTGTTATCATTTTATTCTGCTTTTTGCTGATGTAATTAACATCTAATGTAATAAATAATTTTACATTTAAATATATTGTAATTTTCCATTAGCTGAAAATATATTTGACATTACTCACTATTATATTTTGGGTTCATTTATAAATATCATATTATACAAATTATAAATACAAAACATCAAGATATGTGAAATAAATAAATTCACGTATCTGATAGTATAAAGATAACAACTTCCATGTAACTATGTTCCAGCTAATAATCAACATATATGTTACCTAATATTTTGTCTTTCCATTCGCGTTAGATTACAGATTAGATTCCACTTTTGTTGCTTGAACAGTTAGATTAAAATCATGTTTAAATAAAATAAACAAATGATATAATAATAGTTGCACGTTGCACGTGATTGTACTTTCAAATTCAGTAACTTTTGAATCTACATGCATATGGATGCAGATAAATAGATTCTGTACAGATATCTGCACAGAATAACTATTTTTGTAAATCTATTACAAACATTTTAAAGATTTTATGAACGTTACAGACTTATAAATTTGTTACTTTCTCAGAATTTCATCACTAAAGACTACCATTTACAGATAATCATAAAACGTACCCCCATTCAGGATTCGCGTAAGTGTGTTCGATTGTACCATAAGCTATACTGTAGTAATTTGTGTAATATGTGATAAAATTTTTCTATTTTTTTTTTTCGACTATCGGCAAAATTAAACGCCATGAAACATTGCTGTCCTGTACGTATATACATAGTACATACATACGACTACCCTGTCCAACATTTTGTGCAAATCAAAAAGCCTTATTGTTGCGGTATGAGGTAATTAGAATCCGTTTCAGTTAATAAATTTATACATTTTACAATCATTATAGCAATTTTTAATATTTAATAAAATGGCGATGAACTGTAACCTCTAACCATTTCTAACGTTTACGAATGCTGCAGCCTCAACTTTTCTATATTTATAAAGATTTGTGAAATTCTATAAGCTGTACAATTATATAGAATAGCCATACCAGTTACAAATGTTTACAGCTCTTACAGAAAGTTTTATAGACGTCATAGATTTGTACAGAATCGTACCATAGTTTGCTTAAGAATGTAGCCAAAAATTGATTTTAATGCCAAAGGTCGCAAAATAATTGTCACTACACACCCAATACTCTATTTATTGTGCTATTAATTTTAATTCACTAAATAACATAGTACTTATTTCCAAATCATTACCTTAATTATGTTATTTGTTACTGGCACAATACCTCCTTATCAACTCAATAATACTCAATAGGTTTGATAAGATAAAATGTTTTTGCAGGTGATACCGTAATGCAGATAAGTCCAGTTTTGTATTCGGAAACTTTGGGTCCGGATCGCGGACAGTTCAAAGAATTGGTGGATGCGGACGAAGAAGAAGACCCATCGCAACAGAAAAGTCCTACCTTTGAAGTGCTCGAACCGAATCATTCTTTTCTATACTCGACGATATCGGCGCGTAACTTACAGGTGTCTAAAATACCTTTTTTAAACTTATCACTGCCAACTACTGCCGAAGAAGAGGAGGAAGAAGTGATAGTTCAGTTAGATGGTGAATCAAGAGAGTGTAGCAGCGTCGAAGGTGTCGAAGAGGAGAGACCTGCGCCTAAAAGAACAACGCCATGTAAGCGTATTAGTTACAAAATAAAGCGTTCCTCCTCAGCGCTGCGTAAATTAAATAATCGGCACCCGATTAGGGGCAGCACCGTCGCCGAGCTGGCGTCGAAATTCGATAAGCTGTGCACGGAAAAGAGATTCATCCTAGATGATCCGAAATTCGCGCAAATCATCAAACGGGTGAACAGTCAAAATTACACCCAGGGCGATGCGGGTAAAATTAATCGTAAATCCAGTATTAAAATGAATACCGATGACAGATGCTCTAGAAAGCCGTCGTTTCGCCACAGCAACGAACATCTCGCCGAGAATACCGAGCATAGCATAAACGTGAGGGCTGCAATTAAGATATTTGAGGATCGCCAGCAGAACGACACGAAAAATCTGCAATTGGGACGGTCGAAGATTCCCGAAAAGAAATTTTCGAAATCTTTGGAATCCATACCCAGTATAACGGTCAGCCATTCGGACGATAACGACGGTGTTGTTCGCATTGTAAATAACAATGACGATTTCGACGTGCCAGTTCTGATAGTTAACATTCCAGCGGAGAAGACTATCCGTTCAGAATCCGTATACGAAATTACTCATGTGAAATCCAAATCTAGAGAAGCTATACAGAGATTTAAATTAGATCTCGAAACCACGTTGTCTAATTTTGACAACAACCGATCTAATTCGCCTAGATCTCCGAAAAGTCAAGATAATGAGGAAAGCTTATACGATTTGGTGACACCCGTCAACGAGAAGGCTGCCACTGAGAAGAAAGTTCAGCCTCCTGTTCCACCAAAACCAAAAAATGTAGATTCTAAACGAATCATCAAAAGAAAACCGCAAACAGCAAAATCTTTTGCTGAACCAGTAGAATCATCAATTGATCCAATTAATCATCAAGTTCCAAGTTCCATTGAAAATTCTCAAATTGCTGACCAGGAAAAAGCTTACGAAGAACTATCGCTACCTCCTAGTGAAGCAACGCATAGTTACGAAGATATCGAGCAGAAGAGTGACGACGGCTATGAAGCCATCATTCCTCTAAGCATTCTGGAGCAGAACATTTACGAGACTCTACCATCCTTCTGCGATAGTCCTCCGCCTTTGCCTAAAAGGCAGGAGGAGCTGCTTCCTCCCAAGTTACCATCGAAGAACTCCTATTACAAAGTGCGCGGCAATGACGAGACAATAGCTACGAGATCATAGATGCTGGTGAGACCTTTAGGACGAATGTGGTTAGTGAAGGTTCGTCGGAAAGTAGTTACGATACCTTGTTACAACTGAAGTGGAACAGTGGCGGTTCAAACCGCGCCTCATTGATTTCGTGCGACCAACAAAGTAATAGTTTGTATGGACGATCGATACCGAGCTGGACGGAGGAGTGCCTGAATTACAAAGCGAATAGTGACAGTTTTAGTGATAGGAGTGATGATTGGAGTGACTTGGACGATAACGAGGAGATAAATTGTCGGGAATCTGCGATGTAAGTTGTTTATGTATTTTTTATTTGAAGTTGTTTTCACTTGAATTGAACTTATTTATTTGGTTGTACCGGGAATATGTAAATGAAAAGTTAAGACAGGTGAATAATATTTCGATTTACGTTAGGTTCATCTTAAAAGTAATTAATACTAATTTAGATTAGCAATAGAAATACTCAGAATGTACCTGAATATACAGTGTGTCTCACTTTTCATGACTCCCATATTGTATATCCGTTATTATTAGTACGATTTTAATGAAATTTTGATTGAATCCCTATCCATTGGGTGATTAAATGCCAACAAGAAAATAGGATTTTCACCAGTGGCGTTCGTCGCTATAATTTAAAAAGATCCATTTAAAAAAATAATATATACACGCTGTCCCACCGAACTGGGTCATTAGAATTTTTCGAACTTCTAGTAGGAATTTGATTTTGAAATTTACAAAGTAGTCATGGCCGACTATGATCTATTTAAGGATAATATTTTCAACTTTATAGCACTTTTGGTATACAGGGTGTCGATATCGACTTTCTTATTTTAAATGGAACAGTGCAATATGTATGGGTCCAGTGTATTGTATGCATCATTTTTAATAAGTTTAGTATTAATATTTGCTAGTCCTAAGGCTAATTGTTTTTTGTTTTTAGATATTTGCAATTTTTTCAAAATTTTGACGTTTGCAATCTTTCCAATAAAATTCAATATCTTATAGGCTATTAGACATTAAGATAATCTACTGATGTGGATGCAAGTACACGGCCATAGGTATTAACTGCAACAGCAGTAACTGCAAGATCCTATACAGGATGTCCAGAAACTCATGTGTTGTATGGATATCTTTAAAGCAAAAAAAACTTTTTTTTCAAATGGTACGTGGTATTTTTCAGGGCAGCATTGAATGCAGCGTAAATTTCTACATCGATTAATATTAAGGTTAGGAACCTATTTCTGATTAGTTTCTGATACTATTCACACTTATTTCATAAAATTCGGCAGAAATATGCCAAAGTTCCTACCGTTAGTAAGTTATTTCTAATACTCTGTTCAGGATGTTTCAAAACGATGAGTCATCTCTTCTTGCATTCATTTGCAATACTGATTGAAGTTTTAGTTGTGACTAGTTTCCTCATTATTAGTAAAATTAATTTATTTGGCGGCAACATACACCTTAATTAGGCATGTTTATTACACTGTAAGAAGCGAACACATTGTTCACGGTATATGACAGCATATGCTTTCAAAATCTTTTTAAATTATTTGCAAACAAAGTTATTAAATTACATATATTATATTAAAGTCAACGCATTCTAAATTTATCCGTAGTCATGTAAAGCATAACAAAAGTTTTGGTAGAAGTGTTTTTTTTTGTTTTGCTTTATTTGTAGTGCTTTATTTCAAATAATTTACAAGGAAGTTAAATGTCAAACGATATAAACAATGCGTTCACTTGTTAGTATGTAATAACCCTCATAGCTAGCTAATATCTAATCATTATTGTCTATCTTTAAATTAATTTTACTAATAAAAAGGAAACTAGTCACAATAAATACTTCAAGTATTATTACAAATGAATGCAAGGAGAGATATTGCATCATTTTGAAAAATACTATATAGAGTGTTCCGAATGACTTGCTTTATGGTGGTAACTTTAGAATATTTCTGCCGGTGTCATGAATGTGTTACGTGAATGTTTCAAAAACTAATCAGAAATAGGTATACTAAACCTTAATACTAATTGATGTAGAATCTTGCGCTGCATTCAATGATGCGCTGAGTTCCATTTGAAAAAAAAGTTTTTTACTTTAAAAATATCGATATTGCATTACCGCTGTTGCAGTCAATACGCATGACCGTGTACTTACATACACATCAGTAGATTATCTTAATGTCTAATAGCCTATGAGATATTTAACTTTATTGGAAAGAGTGCAAACGTCAAAATTTTGACAAAATTGCAAATATCTCAAAAACGATTAGCTTTAAGAATTATATTACTACTCTGCAAGTTTCAAAATTAAATTCCTACTAGAAGCTCGAAAAATTCTAATAACCCAGTTCAGCGGGACACCTGTATATATTTGGCAATTTTTTAACTGTTAGGGAATATCATAATCTTCTTTAGCATCACCAAAAGCTCCCCTATACAAAATTTTAAACCAATACCTTGCAGGGTATTAACGCAATAAAATAATAAATTCTAATGTTAAAAATTACAGGTTTTTTTTTTTAGTTGGTCAATTGTTTAGTTTAATAGTGTAGCGATCTTTGCAAAGCATATTTTTGCATATTGGAAAATCACAATAATCACCGTACTAAAATTACTAGAATCAGCTAATATAAATTAAACTAACTGTGGAAAAATAATGCTACTTTTAATTAAACATATAATATTAAATAGCTTTAAAATAGAAGAACACGCTGCACAGTATTAATTAAAAATTTTATTAGGCAGGATTTTGGTGATGCTAAACTAGATTTATGACATTCCTTAAAATTCAAAATTTTGATTTACCTAAGTTAAAAAAAATGTCCTTTTTTTTTAATTAATAACTTTGAATGCCACTGGTGACAATCCCATTTTCATGTTGCTACTTAATTACCTGATGGATAGTTACCCCAACCAAAGTTTCATTAAAATCGTGCTAATAATAACAGGTGGGACAATGGGAGTCATGAAAAGTGAGACACCTTCTAGTATTGAGGTAAATAATACTCAACTCTGTATTTTAAACTTTTACCAGGTTCTGTCAAGGAATGTCTACGTTACATACATAAAAATAATCTGGTAACTACTGATGTATATTATACTATACTATACTATATTATTTATTGACAAAACTACAAGCCTGATAGTATGTACATTGTCAAAAAGACTGTATCACCGATAAGTGTTCTTCCTACAGCCTCGCAGGTTAAATTTAATTACTGAGAATTTTGATGACACATTTGACGTGTGTCAAAATTTTTACTCAAGTAAAAAAAAACCCAAACATGTTGCGAATTTTTGGATTAACACCATTAAATTAACTTAATGTGCTTGTACAGTCGCCGACGTTATTATTTAGCATTCGAACGAATGAAGCGACGCTCTGATGTTGCTATTTAAGCTTGCCTATGGCGTTTCGAGCTGTTTGAGCGTGCTAGGGGGCTTACACAGAATTCGATTTTAGGTCCTTTGCTCTTTTCGATTTACACCAGCATCTTACCCTCTCATGTTAGTTATTGCGCTGTGCAACCGTAAACTGATGACACTTAGATTACAGGAGGTTTCCTTTAATCTTAATTCTCGGATTAAAATTATCAGTAATTTGTGTAATTTCAACTGAAACTTGAAAACTCTTTATCGCTATCGTTCCTTGTTTGATATGTCCATTAAGACTAAACTTTGAGATGCGCTGGTCTGGTTCCTTTTTCATAGCTGTTCAGCTTAAGATGTGTTTTACAGTATACCTGCCAATTTTTTTCGCGTATGTGTAGGCAGTCTTTTTCTTGCCTTTTTTTCTGACCTTTCTCTACTATCTTCCATTATTTAACGCTGGTTTTATGTTTATTTTGTATATCACAGAATTGGATGTAGGTTAAATTAGTTATAGTTTTCATTTTAAGCATGTTTTGATTTCGTACTTGCTCTGACTTAATTTAGGGTTCTGCTGGAAGACCAGAACTGTGACTTTTATCGCTTTTCTGAATCCAAATCCTTAATGTTCCAATAGCTTGATTATTTTATTTCATATTATATATACTCTTGCAATTTTCTGTTTACATTTATGTATTTCGTTTATAAGTTATCGGAATAAACTTATTAGTATTCATTACGTTATCTTTGGGACCATATACGTTAATTTTCTCCTCATTATATATTCAAATCAATCCAACCGTACTGCCTTTATGTTATTAATATTTAACTCATACTTCTCGGTTTCTTCTCCCGAACCCCTATCTTCCAGTGTAAAAGAAGGCAGCATTTGATCATGAGAAGCGCGAAATGCCTTCACACAAACTTTCTCTTGAGAATTAAAAATCGTCTCCTTAAAATTCCACATTTCGCAAGTGACATGTGACATATGACGCTAGGAACAAGTTTATTAAAACTTAGTAACTTGTATGTTGAATGGTGTAGTATCTACCTTGCAGGCTATTTATTTTATTTGAATTCGTTCCCAAATCATGAAAATATTTTTGTACTGAATAAATAACGTGCATTTTGACTATTTTATCAGAGTTTACTTATGTAGTTCTATTTAAGGTCGAAGTTGCTATTGGTGCTATACCATAACATGTGTAATGGTGCGACATGCGCATGTTTCTCCCAATACCTAAAAATCCAATAATTCTCCCATAAATTTTCAAGAGAACTAAGTTCTTTGGGTTTTTAGTAGAAGTAAAATTTCAAAAATGCGAAAATGTTTGTATCATAAGAACGGCAACTATTATCACGGATCGCCTTTTTATTGAATGTTGAATCAGATGTTTTTGATTATGCCCTATTATCGCAATGTTATACCCTACGAGGGACACGGTGGACAAGTGTCAATATTCCGGGGATTGATGCCAGCAAGAATAAAAAACTTTTCTTTGTCTCTAGAGTTTTAGAAATAAATTTATTTCATTATCAGTAGAACAACTACTAAAAGATACATGCTAATAGATACAATTGAATGAAAAGTGAGGTTACTTACAATTAGAGTAAGGTGGTAGCAATAATATGAAACAATACATACACACAACAGTCCAATTTAAAATAAAAAGACATTATATAAGTTAAAAGTTTAAAAATTACAGCAAAAGTACTGAGATTAATTCAAATTTAAAATAATGTGGAAGATATGAGTAACAATAACCGCCATATTGTGATAAACCGCACGGGCGCAGACGCCAACAGCTAAGAATAATTAAGTAAACAGCGAAGGTACAAGGCCTGAACATAAAGTACAGTGCAACCTAACAGGTATTAGTTCGGGGAAATTGTTTTATTTGTAACCATTTTTAAGAGAAAGGGGTAAATAGAACTTAAGTTGTTAATATCAGTTATAAAATTTAGAGTATTGTATTTCGGCTACCGCCTCGCCCACAAACCGTACTTGTACTCGCAGAACTGTAGTTTCTGGCCTAGTGATACAAATAACTATTATCGTATAGTTTGTTCTTTCTCATGATACCTTCTAGTATTAAACTGAATAGACTTTGAAAGATTTGATAACCTTGTTTCACCTCTTTGTTTACATTTGCCATTTCTGTTATTGTTCCTTGCAATTTCACTTTTATATTAGTGTTCTCCAGTAATGCTTTTACAAAGTGTATGATCTTTTTTGGTTTTTTTAAGATTCATAGTTCTTCTATTTCGTTTTTCTTTCTTTTAATGAATCGAATGTGCTTTTGAAATTTATACTGAGATAAAAAATTCTTTAAATCAAAGATATATTTCTTTGCCACTGCTTAAAAATAAAATTATTTAATTCTCATATATTGAAAACAACAACATTTCAATAAAAGGAATCTTTTTGCTTTCTAAGTGCCAAGTCTCCCTTCTAATCATTGGAGTGGTCAGACGTGTTTGCTTACAGGGTCCGCACTTGCCTCGCGCTATACAGAACGTGTAGCCTTAGTATATCTTCAATGCAGTAAAATCACTCTCTCCGATTCGTATGTATAGTATCCAGTATCAGTGTTAGTCGAGTCTTGATGCAAGATGGTACGATTCTCCGTTAACTTTTTGCGTATTCTAAACGTATAATACAATGTCGGGCGTGGAAAATCCTAGAAAACAACCATTGTTTCATAATGTAAAAAAGTATATCGGTGAATTCTAGGATTTACATTATGGTGATGCCAAAATAGTTTGTATAGTGTGCGATACACAGTGCTGACACAAATCATACTACACATTGGTTGTGGTGCATCTGATCCGTTATCTACCTATAAAGATTATTTTAATTATGTAGATGTTGAACCGTCTTTTTCAAAATATAAGCATGTTTTATCATAACGAAAGCGGTTTAGTGAGAAAAATCTTGAAACACTTGATGCTACAAACTGTTCAGCAATCTTATACCATTTCTGCTACTTAAATAAGGTAAGGGGCTTATATATAAAATTTATAGTTAAATAAAGAAATAAATAAATAATTTTACTCTTTCCCGGCACTATACTGTATTCTTGTATTAAACGTTAATGTCACATGGAGCCCGTGAACAAAAAATTTTAAAGTGCCTAACTCAATGGATTAAGCGTCCACAGTTGCCGGATTGTAATCGCAATGCTTCGCCCGCCCTCCTGGTGCAAGCCTCGCATCGTGACATATAGGTGCATAGGTTTTAGTGCGTGAGCGCTTTCATGTACGGTATTATGTTCCATTTATTGTTGCCATTTGTTTGTTTAAGCTACCTGGCAGCTGCACTATTTCCAGGTGTTTTATTTGTCGTAGCAACTTAAACTCAGATTTGCTCCCGGTTTTGTTAGTTGATAGCGGGAACCCATTGGAGTACTTTTTGTAAAATATTAGCCATAGATGGTCAGACGTTAATTTTTTCAGGTCCCAATATAATTTTATATCTGGCACAAGTCCGTAATAGCGTAGCACTCAGACCGGCAAAGGGTTTTTTTAGACGAACAGTCATTTCCCACAGCCAATGTATTGTACGTAAACGTAAATTCATTGTAATAACCGCAATGTACCCACAAATAGTTAGGAATATTACAATAGTAATAGCTACAAAAATGCTATTGTTAATGAGATGTAAAATACAAAACAAAAAAGAGCTTTTAAATTCAACTGTCGTTGTGCCCGAATAGTGATTATTTACCTTAATAACACTTTGCAGAAATACATATTTTCAAAGTGTCTTATTGAGGTAAGTGATCACTATTTTCTAATTCCAGAAATTACATTCACAAGAGCTACTATACATTAATACATACTCTAAATCTCAACTTTTTACTAGTCTTATTTACGACGTCGGAATTGAAATAAAATGAAATTTTGACTTTTCAAGCCTTGTTTCTCCTCTAGTTTTTTGTTCTAAATTCTATTTTACCAGTACAAATTGTTCTAATTGCATTGTATTTTTTATCGCCATACATAATAATTTGTTTAATATCGTTTTTAATTCTTGCTTAAAACTGTACCCAACATCCTTAAAATACTGCTTTAAATTTTCCAATGGAGCGTACTATTCGTACTCTGCATGCTTTGGAGTTACAAGTGGAAAACGTTATGGAAGAAATACCTAGTTGTTTTAAAAGCGAAAAAGAAATAGAGACATAGATGAATGTAAATGGGAATTAGATTTTATAGCACCTACATATACAGGGTGAGTTTTTTATCTTGAGACAACGGAATATCTCTAAAACATTGCATCAAATCAAAAAAAAAGATCTCAATAAGATTTGTTATAATGTAGGGGGCTCACTGGATGGTGCAGAACTCGATCCCCCACCTCACCTCCTCAGAGTGGGAGGGGGGACAACTTTGAAATCTTAAATGGGAACCCCCATTTTGTATTTCAGATTCGGATTCTATGCTATCAAGTATGTAGTTTTTGTTTGAAACTTTTTTTTCGATTCGTAACAGATTGCGCCGTAATCGCAAACACATGATTGTGAACGTCTAGAAAAATACACAAAAAAGAGAAGCAAGCAAACATGATTTTGTTTTTTTTTATTTTAACATAAACTGACATTTCAAAAAGCCATGTGTTCGAAACTGTGCCCTTCACTTCGATACATTTATTTATTCGCAATTGGAATGCTATTCAACGATACAAAACCGTACTTTATTCAGTACTTGACAAGCTGTGAATACTTACACATTGTCCGATCCCCATTTAGATTATTAATTATTAATCCAATACAAATTAGTTAGCGTTGAATATTTGAACAGTAATGGAGGCTATAACGTTACAAGAGAGAATTGAAATGATTTACATCTAGGGAGAAAGTGGTAAGAATATCGATGATGCTGTAAATCTTTATTCACAACGTTTTTCCGACGAGGTGCGATGACGCGCTTCTTTTTACCGAGTCGTTCAACAGTTTTCTAGCGAAGGAACTGTACAGCCAAGAAAACGTAATCGCCGAAAAACAATTGACGGAGAAAATAATGAAATCGCGGTATTAGCTGCAGTAGCTAATAATCCGTACATTAGTACTCGAGAAATAGCTCGCGGATCAGGAATTTCTGAGTCCACTATCTGCCAAATAACGAAGCGTAGGAAATATCATTCATTTAGAGTTTCCATGCATCAAGAACTTTCAAAATCTAGTGCGATTTTGTCAATGGACGCTTCAACGGATACAAGATAATCCCAATTTTTTTGCTGGAGTATTATTTTCTGACGAGGCGACATTCACAAATCACGGTACGGTAAATTGACACAACATGCATTACTGGAGTATTGAAAATCCGCATTGGTTGCGCCAAGTTGAACATCAAAATCCTTGGAACGTAAATGTTTGGTGTGGAATAATTGGCAATAAGCTTATTGGTCCATATTTCATCGATGGAAACTTAACTGGTGGAAAATATCGAAACATCTTGCAGAACGAACTTCCAGTGTTACTTGAAGTCCTTCCTTTGGACGTACGAGAAACAATGTGGCTCCAACATGACGGTTGTCAAGCACATTATTCAAGAATAGCACGAGAAGTATTAGACCGAGCCTACAATCGTCGATGGATCGGAAGAGGTGGTCCAGTGTCTTAGCCTGCAAGATCGTCAGATCTTACTTCCCCTGACTTCTTTTTGTGGGGCCACTTAAAGTCTGAAGTTTATACAGAAGGGCCAACCACGAGGGAAAACATGATTGAGCGAATCACCAACGCTTGTTCAAGGATTACGCCGGAAACACTTCTCAGTTGTGTGCAATCATTCCAATTGCGAATAAATAAATGTATCGAAGTAGAAGGACACATTTTCCGAAATGGGTATGACAAAGTAAAGTTCTTCGTTGTTGAATGGCTTTTTGAAATGTTATTTAATGTTAAAATAAAAAAACACAAAATTATGTTTGCTTGCTTCTCTTTTTTGTGTATTTTTTCTAGACATTCACAATCATGCTTTTTGTGATTACAGCGCAATCTGTTACGAATCCATAAAAAAGTTTCAAACAAAAACTACATACTTGATGGCGTAGAATTCGAATCTGCAATACAAAGTGTGGGTTCCCATTTAAGATTTCAAAGTTGTCCCCCCTCTCACTCTGGAGCACTCTGGTGTTTACATTCACATGTTTCTCTTTACATTTTAAGATATATATTCCTGGCTCCCAATTTCTCTCGGATTTACATTACTCTTGCTTATAGATATGTTAATAGTTATTGTGCAAATCTTGCAGTAGATCTAATACACATATTTGTGTGTTGTATGTGACTCAACCTTTGGTATTTCATTGAACTACTACAAAATTACACATTTTAATTTGTTAACAATAACTCCAAACGATGATAAGCGCATATCATGAGATACTATCATTTCATAGATGTTTAATGACTCACCATACCTATTTTCGTTTTGTTTATTAAATTAGGTTTATAATTTACGTCATTGAATACAGTAAGTATTTTATGCGTAATTGCGGTACCTTATTGACTGTTGTAAATCCACTTCTGCGCAAACTCTCATTTAAGCAGTCAATTTTATAATGTTTCGACGATTTTGATTTCTTTGTAATTTTTAGCGTTGCTGTAAAAAAAGGGACCTAAAAATACATCGTTTCATTCAAATAGATGGTAATATTTATTTGCTATAATATCAAAATTATTAATGTAAAGAAATTGGTAAATGTAAAGCGGCCTTTATATGTATAAATTGATGTAGTGTTGATCAGAAAAGAATATTTTTAAAAGTCTGGTGTTCTATAAGATTTAAAAATATATATGTGATAAGTATATTTTTGTCGCAAATATTGAAAAATAGTTAAACGCAATGAATTTTAATGATAAAGCTTATTGCAAAAACTCACATTGTAGTAGATTTAACATCATTATGTCACAATGAAAAAATAAATTCCTCTAATCTTATTAAATCTTTAGCTTTGCAACAACTTGATAAGCTAAAAATTGAAACCTATACAATTTATGTATTAGGAATTATTTCCCACAACAAAAGTTGATTATATTTCTTTTCCTTTCCATATTCCCAATACACAAACCTCAGTACATCTCTGTTCATGATTTGCACACAGACATTGTACTGAATTCATCATTAGATGTTAAAGAATTGCTATGTTATCGCTCCAAGTAACGACTGACATTCCAATTTCCAATGTTTAGTTAGTTCATGCCATTCGGTGAGTTGTTAACACTATGCAAATGAAAAATTATAAATTACGATTGATGGTGGCAGCCTACCGAATGTAAGTTGAAAGTGTGAAAAAAATATTTGCTATTATTAATGTGTAAAGTTCTGGTTAAAATATTATTAGAGTGAATCTATTAAATAGGCGGTGAGGTACATTTTCATTTTTTTCTTGTTTGTACTGCATTTCTAATTCAAAACTATTTTATATGGGGCATAATTCCAAAAAATGTTTATTCTATATTATTTAACCTATTTATTTTGGGTAATCATGATTGTATAACCAAACAACCAAAAAAGTGGTCTAAATTCTGATCAGTGAACATTATTATTATTATTAAAGGACTAAATAAAGCAAGCTTGTACATATATATGTATATATAAAGTTAATGAAATTTTTAAAAATATATCTCCTTTACCGAGTAATTTTTAGGTAGACATGAAGTATTTTAAATGCACAGATAGCACTTTTACTTTTAAATAATTATTGTGTATATAAATAATTTTCTGCGTAAAAATAAGTATACGTGTTTATAGATTTATATGCGTCCCAAGATAATGGGTGACACATTTAAGCGCTATACAATCGACCATAAATTTATTAAAAAGCTACAAGCGATTACGCGTTACAATAATGATTTTAATGATTAGCAAATGCAGCGATACAGTTAATTTCCAACATTTTGTAAAACCAAGGTTTATTATCTAATTTTACCAAATATTTTCCTACTCGCGTCATATATTTTTCTAAGATTCCTCCGTACATGAAATGCTAATATTACGTGCATAAAACCAGTAAACAATAATTTTTCCGTACATAGGCATCAACTGTATTGTTCTTGCAAAACGCAAACTATGTATTTGAACATAAATAACTAAATAGCGTATTTGACCTACATAGTAAATTTGAAATTACCTTTTGCGAAGACACTTGTATAGGCAACTTATGTTACAGCAGTGTAATAGGTAAGCAGTTGAAGACATTGAGGTAAATATAATGGAAATCTAGGTGAGCTAGCATTTCTGCTTCTATCTCTCTTGAACAGATGTCGCTAGTTACATTTCTTTGGTACTTTTGATGCTGCGTAAATTAATTCTTTTGCGATCTTTGATTAAGAATAGTGATTAAAATATTTATATACCATGAACTGCATAATATGTACAACATTTGTTATTATTCCTAATATTTTATTAAAAAATGAAATTTGATATTAAACATTTGCACATAAATAATTATTTTTTTTTTGTAATTTCGTCTTTACTAAATTAATTAAATAGGAAATATGTAGCCATTTTATTTGTCTCTTGCCCCGCTAATTTGAAATTCTATCATTTAAAAATAAGAAATTGTTGATAATGCATTCTTGTATTTTCTATACTTAATAATTTTCTGCTTCTTTATCAATCATTTCTTACTGCTAGTAAAATAACAACAAAGAAGATGAGGTCTATTAAACTCATTAAGATTTTCATAATTTTCAATCTCATATCTGCAAAAAATGGATTTAATTTTTTTTATACATCGAATGTATATAAATATTTATTTCAAATGGTTGGTTTTATCACACACAGTACTACAGTATAATATGAAAAATGGTAATGTCAAATGTGCTAAAATACTTACAATGTAAAGATAATTAAGAAAATGATATACACGGTGACCAGAAAAGGGTGGATAAACGCCAGGTAGAGCGATTCTTTGTTCAATTCTGAGACGATAATCTTAATTCGAGAAAGTTATACGACCCTTTCTTAAGTCAGACGAGACCATCAAAACTTAAGGTGTGCGACTAAAATTTAGGAAAATTCGTTAAATTTAAATGTAAATAAAATCATTGTGGTGAAATTTAGAAATGGAATTGTCTAAAATACATTGACGTAACTAATCGATTAACACCAATACTTTGCCTTTTATAACATTTCTTCATTGGCATTTTTTAAATTAAAGTACATATGGCAACGTGTTACAGTAAGGTTGCTTGTTTGAAGGTAAAAATTAGTTGTCAATTTTTCAATTTTTTTTTTACAACTTTTCTCAATTAAGATTATCGACTCAGAATTGATTGGTACCTACATACCTTTCTCAGGACACACACCAAGGGATGTAGGACGATCCTTTCAAAACCTTAATATATTATAAAATGGCATTTACTTCTTTTGAGACTGTGCAACATGGAAACATCGTCTATGTTACCATATTTAAGGATAGCGAAAGCAGAACCGTTTTCCAGTCACTGCGTGTGCCCAAATGCACGTTTTGGTGTTGTATATAGTTCGTTGCGGAGGTTATACTTACCAACATACGCTATCTTGGGATCTAATCATTATTTTCCATTTGGAAGTATGCTACCCAAGTAGCACAAAAATATTAAATAAATGTAAAAGCTAAATATTTTTTTATGTCAAAAAAGAAAGTTTTTTAAATATTTCATACATATTGTTTTACAATATTGGTTTAATATGATTTTCTAATATTTATTTTATATATATTTTCAAATATTTCTTATATATAATATTATATTGATTATTTTGCCGAAAAATCTTATTTTTTTTTTAACTTTGCAGCAATACCTAAATATTTTCTTAACATAACTTATAATTCTCAAACTGCATATTTCAACTGGTGCTTATCGTCAACAATGCTATTTATATTTCTGTAAGAGAATTAGGTAAATACAGTATAAGAATGCAGTAAGTTTTCATATGGGCAGAGTTTAACAGAAATGTCAACTATAAGTAAATATAAATTGATGCCTTTAAAAAAGGCAGTCCAGCAGTTGTAAACTGATTGCTGAAATGCTGAATAACTGTGTCAAAATTTATGTGGCTTCGATGCCTACCTAGAACACTTGACTTGAGTAATTAAGTAGAGGAGCTACTAAATTTCTTATAAAATGAATTTTAATAATTATAATAATATCTATTTATTGCGATCATACAAAAATACATTTCATATTTCCCAAAAGACCAAATCATCATAACAGTGCTCTTCCTCTAGCCTTGAGTCACGTGAATAACGGTGGATATTGCTTATTTAAACTTAGTATTTGCCGATTTTAAACCGTGCTTTCGTGCTTATGACTTCAGCTACGACTGCCAGCTTCAATTTATTTTTCTTTCGTCTGTACTTACAACACCACAAATGCAGCTTGCTATACGTGAAAATGTGAGTTACCTGTTAAAAATTCTTAAGATGTTCTAATTCTATGCGCATAATAAAGTATTCACATTTCGATGGAGTTCTAAAAATTACGTTATTTGATAAAACACGATTTCTAGTGTATCAAAACCAAAACGTACTTATATCAATCACCTATCGTATCAATCCATCGACGCTATACAACACAACAGCAAAATATGGAAGATGAAAAGATATGATTTCATTAGTTTATATAATAATTAAGCCGTAGTGATATGCACGTACGAAGTTCTTTGAACGCTATATAATAACAAACAGCTAAAAGGTGTAAAGTAAATATTAAAAAATAAATGTTTTTTTTTTTTAGTATATGAAATATATTAGAATAGTATTTTATTTTTAACCCAAACCAGTGCATCAGTAAGCTGAGAATGTCTATACACATAATAGCAAATAAATTAGTGTACCAAACTTTAATACTGATTACAGATTATTGGAGTTTATGGCATAAAATGAGGAAAACACCAACTTTTCCCGCATTATGAAGAATTATGGTATAAGTTAGGATATGACATAAATGTGTATTTTTTTAATACAATAAATATAATATAATTCATAGTATAAACTGTCTATAATTAATTAGGTATACCTAGTGTTGTTTGTTATAAGAATGTGTTTTGTAAAATGTTAATTATTTTATTATTTATAACTTTGATACACTACCAAATTGACGTTAGTGTATATTAAGCTGCATACACACACAATCAAATTAAAATTGCACGTTACTGTATTTTGCCAAACTTCATTTCAAATAGTGAATGATAATATCGATATGAAATTTGAGAAAGTAGAATAGGATCAGGACAGCCTTATACGATCGCACCAAATATGTATTGGGGGAGAGTAGTGTATTGTGGGATATTAGCTCAAGCTGAAAATTTAATATTTATTTTATTTTCTATTATAGTTCTCCGTTTATAATAATTGATATCTTAATCTAAGTATATGCGAACAGTAAAGTCTTAACACGACAAAGCATGACCCCATCATCTCAATTTATTGTTATACTTTATTATTATTCTTTCTTATGCCTATAAAACTAACACTTGTTTTTTTTTTCCAGAGTTCAAAAAAGGAAGAATGTACAACATTATCATAAACCACCTTATGCAAATAGCGAAGGTACGTATTTTATTGTTAGTAATTGACCTCACTTCACAGTTGATCAATCATTAAATATTAAAAAAAATTGTGAATGAAAATTTCGAAAAGTACTAGATTTAAATAAAATTTGTATAAGTCAGTGAATGTCTTTTTTCTGTGTAAGCTTTCTGGAGCAGCAATAAAATTTCTAATGTAATCAAACTGCTCCATTCACAACGATTCAATAGAGATAGCAATTTAATTTACTTTCACTGTTTTTAATGTTTACGTTGGATAATTAACTGTAAAATGAATGTTTACCGTGACTTTTCTCTCCGCTTATTGTGTATGGTATTAGCAATAGTTATTGTGTTTTATTAACCTTAACCTAGACATATTGTAGTCAATTCCTATACTCTACTAAGGTTACATTTTTACATGTTTGAAAATGATTACTGCTACCAACTTGAATTAACCTTCTATTTATCATTGTTTCATTAATGGAATATATTTACACATATTTTTTGGAATATGTTACACTCGCCTTACTGTAATTTATGTTTATTGTTAAATAAAATGAATTTATTTGAACTTTAAAGCCAGAAAACTACTGATACATTTTTACGGATTGTAGTAGTTTTTACATTACTTAAATATATTGAAAGTAAAAAAAAATTTTGTATAATAAATGTCTAAATGATATAAAAGAAAAATAAGAAAGCTTACCCGTTTTACTAACCAAGGCATTTTTCTTGATAGAAACAGACAAAAAACATTTATTAGTTAACAAAAATTTCTATAAAATTTACTTCATTTTTTCATTTCCGTTTACTTCTTATATGACTACAAAACTTAATTTGCTTGAATATGTTCATCGGTTCGCGTATGCCTATATATGCACATCAAGGTTAACTGGATACTTTCGGGCTTATCATCATTATGGGCAAAAGAAATAAAGTATTTGCCAAGGCCACGTCAATTCCAAAACCTTAAAAAAAACTTTACACGTAAAATGTACCTACTCAAATAATTTTTGTTTTCCCATAATTTGATATATTCTTGATATTAGTAATTTATGATTATTACACATCAATGGATAACGAAAAGGTAACCGACTTTTACTTTTTTCATTACTTATGCTAACTTTTACTTTTCCTAAAATTTCTTTTGTTTACATACACCAGGTCACATGATCTAAATAAAATGCTGTACACGTTCTACAAAGGTGCAAATTGCATTGGGAATAATAATATAATAACATATTCTAATTGTTTGAATAAGGGAAATTGTCAGTCGCAAAGAGTGAGGTAGATTCGAAACTATATTCAAATTATATATATACACATATATTAATAGTATATAAACTACTGTACCGAACGTTATTTGAAGGTTATTCCATACACACCAAAATTTAAATTTACAGGATTACACAATTAATAAACTCGTTTTTATAGCAGTGGCAATGAGACAAACGATTTACATATCTTTTGTATATGTAATACCTATTTCTATAACTATGTATTTTATACACGAAAAATAGTTTATAAGTCGCTGGATTATTTAGGGCATACTTGAACATGGGAATCCTCAAATTAAATACCAATTATCAGCTAACATATACATACCTAGCTTTGCAAATGAAATAAATTGGTACTGGTAAACCTCCTCCTATTGTGCTGTAAGAGCTGTACTGTGGAAACATTTTTTTGCCATGCAAATTAGGATATAACAGAATAAGCATAAGAACTAGTTGCTTGCGTTGAAAATCTTAAATCATCAGGGAAGATGATTTTTACTGAAAACATATAGATTAGGCACGAATGCTATCGTAGTCATAATATATATTATTTATCTGTTTTTGACCTTATTCCTTTTACGTTACTACGCAAAGCTTTGTTTCATGAAACATTGCGTCGCATAAGTCATAAATTTATGCGTTTTGACGTTATAACGCAAAAGTCAAAAAAAAATAGGTATAATAAGTAAAGTCCCAAAAAGATTGGCGAATTAAGTGAATTGGAATAACAAGAAGTTCGAGTTCCAATCTAATTTATTTAAATTTCTTTTGCTACTTGTTTCAATCACCGATCGTCCTCAGACAAAAAAAACGTCAAAACTTTGTTTAATATAAAAATAATGTGTCAGTAAACTATTATGATCATGTGATGAGAGAACTCTTAAGTTAATCACAATTAATGACAAAACACAATTACAATAGGACACTAAAATCTAGTAAAATATCAGAGAAATAAACAACAGAACCGAAACGAACGTACTGAGGACAAAATAGGTATATTTCACCGATTTTTAACACTTGTTTTTACGACACGAAACTATCGCCGTTAGAAGAAGGAAAGATTAAATTATTTTTTAAAACCGAAGAACCTTTACAACTTTCTATAAATCCATTCCAATCAATTCCAAAATGTCTGAAACTAAGAAGAAATGTCGGCAGTACAACATTGAGTAGTACTTGAAATATGGATTTACGCAATCTCCAACAAACCAAAGTGTTTAATTTGCCAAAAAGTATTTTTAAATGAAGCCATGAAGCCTTCTAGGCTCCAAGAGCATTTGAGTAAAATACATGCTGATAAAAAGGCCAAAGATTTACCCTACTTTCAAGGACAGAAGGAAAGAAATATTTAAAACAGCCAACTATATCAAACCTTTTTGCATCGTGTTCTAAACAAGAAGATGATGGACTACGAGCTTCATATAATATTTCATTATTAATCGCAAAAGCGGAAAACCACACAGAATTGGCGAGGAATTAATTATGCCGACAGTCAAAGAGGTAATCCAAACTGTTCTTTATCATAAGACGCCATCAGATACCATAAAAAAAACTCATTTGAGTAATAATGCAGTGCAAAGAAGAATCGATGAAATGGCTAAAGACATTGAAGTATCATTATGTGATTACTTAAAGACTTCCAAATTTTCCATTCAACTCGATGAATCAACTTTACTAAATAACGAAGCACTACTCTTGGCTTACGTCCGATTCATAAAAGAAGAAAAAATTGTCAAGAGTTATTATTTGTAAAAAAATTGGGAACCGATACAAAAGGAGAATCCGTATTTAATACCATGCAATTTTTTTTCAAGAGAAAGAAATTCCTATTCGAAATATTTTGTCAGTTGCTACAGATAGTGCTCCAGCAATGACGGTGCATCATAAGGGTTTCATTGCGCATTTAAAACAAGCAGTTCCAAATGTACTCCCTGTACATTGTGTTATTCATCGTCAACACTTGGTTGCAAAAAATCTTAATGAACGCCTGCATACGTCGCTCCATTACGTTATTAGAGCAGTCAACAAGATAAGAAAGCAATTCATTAAATGACAACTTTGTAGTGAAAATGATGAAGACTATAATCACTTGCTGCTACACACAGAAGTACGATGGCTCTCGAAAGGTGTTTGTCTGAATAGCTTTTTCCAATCAATTTGACTTATTGTTAGTACAGGACTTCCTTGAAAACAGAGACGATAAACTGCGCGAAAACTTGATTGCGTCCAAAAATTACATCACTTATTTGAATTACCTTTTTAATATATTTAATGACGTTAATTTACAATTGCAAAGTGATGAGTTGAATTTAATAAAAACAAAAAAAATCAGAGCTGCTTTTGTGGGAAAGCTTCTTCTCCGTGTCTGAATTAAATGTTTTTATTATAACATGTTTTTGAATTTTTAAATGATTAGTAATCACGATCCTCAGCCACGTCCACGAGTAGCACGATTACACACACACACACATAGGAGAGTGAGAGGAGAGAATTAATTTTTAATATGTGATTATTAATAGATAATAGATAGACATATAAAATTGGTATAATTAATTAATTTATATTATGTAAAGGGGGGCGTTGGAACTTTTTTTCTTGTAAAGGGGACAGTAGTCCATAAAAGGTTGGGAACCTATGGTTAGGGGTAAATATAACGGATTTTAGATAACCTCATAGAGAGAGAGTTGTCTCACCATTGCCGTACTGGAAGAACATGGTGAGGAGAAGCTCCATCTTATTGCAAATGTAATTCATTTTCATCAAGTAGGATATTGTCATATGTAGCCAATTAATTTACAAGAGCATCAATAATAAGCAAATTTATAGTGTTTTGTCAATTTATCCAAATATGCTTCGCCATTTAGATTTCTATTGAGAAACAATGGTGCAATCACTTGATCACTTGGTTCCGGAAGGTACCCGCCCATACATTATTTTTCAGGAAATTCAATTTGCCGCAGAAATCTGGGGTAATGAAGTATTAGGATTTATGTTGAAATGGCCCAACACTTCCACTTGAGCGGCTTCATTTAAAACTTTCGACTGGTTATGTTTTCCATTTGCAACAAATCCAGTCTGAGTAAATTTGTCATTAAGATTTAGGACATGTAACCTTATGAGAACATTGAAACATTTGAACATTTTCGGCCCCATCAATTAATACGATTTCAACCCTTTCTTGGAAACTGTAAACCATTATTATTATTTCATTAAAATTCGTTTTAGGTTGATATCTATCACTAAGTAATAATTTATACTAAAGCAACGAGCGATATATTTTCAAACGAGGAGCACCTTAAGAAAAAGTGATATGTCTGGTTTTTATTCTGTTACCTCTGTTTTTCGTTTATAACACTAGCTAGAAAAACAAATAATTTACAAAGACAAAATCGGCATCAAAACGCAAAGATGCATTTTTATTTACTACATAGCTCCGAACAGGTTGACAAATATTCTGCATTAGACATAACTTAAAACTTAAATAATCATAGGGCCACTAATTCTCCTTGTTTTTCAGAAAGTTTTTAATATTGGCTTTTGTCCCGATGCTGCTAAAATAGATTGCCCAGCTAGAAATAAAAAACAAAACAGGCTAAAAGATTTTTTTAAAACTTTCGAAAACGAATCGATCTATCTCAAAAAAACCAAACGCCAAAATGTAGTGTCTCAAAAGACCACTAAAAAGAGATATTACATCATACCCCTTTCCACCTAAGACCCTTTTTAAGGGGCAACTTCGGAGGGCAAGGGGTTAAAGTGGTTGAATCCATTTTTGTATCAAAAGTCGTCCCCTTAAAATAATACTTCTTACGTGTTTCAGGCAATTTTTTCATAAATTTCTAGATTTCCAGAAATTTAGGGTGGGAAGTTTTCAAATGAATATCCTGTATATACAATGAATTCTAATATATTAAAGAAGTATCATTACCAGCATTTGAACTAGTAATTTGTAATGCTAGTCTTCATATTTTGTAGGTTGCTTAGCTCAATCGACCACTCGTATATAAATAATACGCATAATAGATATTTCTATACATACTTATGGTTAGTCAGATGCACTAATATATCTAAGAAAAATTGTTCAAATTTCAAAATTAAGACCATTGAACTAAAAACTCATTTACACTTTTTCTACTTTTAACTGCCCTTCGAAATTATAGATGTAATACATTTAATTTTGTATTTCGCAAATCATGCCGACTACTTGTGAGATAACGAGCACATGTTTGACAAAAATGTTGTGGCTTTGCTTTTAAGAATGATTTAAAAAATACTTACTAAATCGTTTTTCTTTTTGCGAAAATTATTCTTCGATATTTTTCGCGTGCCTAGCGGCCAAACTAGGAACTATACACCTTAAATTAGTCAAGGCCTGCTGCGATGTAGACCGGTTCGGTGTTTTCGATCCGCCAACTCGTTGGTACTCGAGAATCGACCGTTTCAAATGCATGCACCATACACTTTATACATTTTAATGGCGGATAACGCAAGGTAACAAGTGAAAGTTTTCTGTAGTTACCTCTTCGACGGTACCATGTCGCCGTTGCGCGCTCCAGTTCAATACGCCGTTGCAAGCTGTCTACAATCGCATAGATTTACTTAAATAATACTAAACTTTAAGAAGTATCCGACAAAAACCTATTCAATTCCGTAAACAATAATTAGTCCGGAATTTTTCGATCGTGTGAGAAAGTATACGCAAAGTGCCACAAATCCGAAGGCCGCCTCATCACGCGGAAATCCTTTGTTATTGTTCAGTGCCTCCCGCAGTGCGTTCTTTTTGGTGCTTTTATTTCTGCTGTATTTAAATGGATGACGATGAGCTTTCAGAGCTTTCGAAAACGGACCTTGTCCAGTTTCAGCGGAAAGAAGCGCGATTCGTCTTTGAAACCTTTACCGCCGCCTAGGTCCTTACCGACGACTTTCAGGAAACCAAGGAAGAACGTTGGAGATGTGGTGTTCATATCTAGCTCGTCTAAAGTTTATTTAGAGTTTAGAGACGAGAATTACGATTACGCGTGTTTACGGAGACAAACTGTGAGTTTCGAATCCGGTAATGACGAAATCGCGTCTGATAAGAAATCCGAGTCGGTATATGTTAATGTTTTTGAGGCCGACACCAAAGGAAACATCGCCAAATTAAAGAATAGATTTTACGTTGGTGCTTTAGAATCTCAGGAAATTAATTGTTATATAGGTAAACTGATTTTCTCAAAGTTTCACTTATTCATGCTTTCAATCATTACGCACATTCTTTTATAGATCAGTCTCTACTTTTATTAATTGCGATTTCTATTAATATTGCGTTAATTACAAATACAAACTGTATTATTTTTATTTTATTTAAGAACTACTACTTACTAATTTTAACCTATCCGAACGATAAGCATACTATTTCTCTTCTATAAGAGCCACCACAAAACCATTTACAATAACTAATATAAAATGTCGTGGCACGCCTATATGACTTTGCAAAATGTCAATTTATTATACTGCTTAAATTTCTTTTAGATATATCCTTAAAATATATAATGATTTAATAAAATTTGCTCCAGTGAAAACAAAATTTTCGTAATTATGTAGAATTACTTTTGAATGTGATTAATGAATACTCATTCAATATACCCACTGCAGATAGAGGAGTACTCCAAGACTTTGTTTTGAGCCCTTTATTTTTCCTAATCTATACATTTAAATGATACAAAGTATTGCACTTTGTGCTGACGATATTAATATTTTAATCGGCTCAGTTGACATTTCACGTGCTTTTGAATTGGCAGATTCCTTGTATACTAGAGTGTGTGAGCGGCTCTCCATCAATAACTTGGAAATTAATAGTGACAGGACTAAATGTACTTTATTCCGTAATAAACATAAATTTTACGTTCATAACTTTAATTTAAAGAGTAAAGTGGTAGAATTGATTGTCTCCTCTAGATTATACTTGACGTCATTATTGACGAAGATCTCAAATATCCATATTGATAAACTTTGCAGCGATTTATCACAAATATGTTATGCCTTTATAATTTGAAAAGATCTTGCAACACGCATATCCTCAAAACTTACTACTTGTTTCACTTTCACCCAAAAATGACTTTCGGAATCATTCATTGCGGTTCTAGTATAGGCATGGCTAATTTTTTTACTGCAAAAGAGGTCACTTCGCATTTTTGCCGGTTGATCATATTTTGAATCTTGCAGGGATACTCTCAAAGCATAGAAAAGAACCCTATTTGATGTATACGTTCTTGAAGTATTATGCAAATATTATATCGGAATTTTATATTTATGTAATAACTTTAAAAGTTTCAAATTCAAAGTTAAAACACATGTGCTTACACTAGCCTGTTATTCGTTCAACGATTATATATCATTACGAACATAGTTCTGAACTATATTTTCTTAGATGTACTTCTTTGTATTCTATTTCTATGATAGCCAGTTTGTGAATTTTTGGCTTTAAAATGAAAGGCAAATTTTTAGATCATTAATGACGGCGTTTCGAGAATTTATTGTCTTTTTCAAGCTTATAATGAATTAGTGAGAATAATTACAATGCTGTGGTTGACGTTCTATTCATTGGTACATTACAACATAATGTTGTTAGTCAAGACAATAAACATATTAAAAAGTTGTAAAGGACGATATCACATTAACAATTATTGACAAACATTATAAAGCAGGAGCTACAAAGACCGAAGGGCATGCATTTTCAAGCAATTTATATTTTATGGTATCTTTATTTATATCATATTTAGTATGACGTTCTTTTGTATGGATTTTGCTACAGTTTGAAATAGAGAATATTACTATTATTATAAATATTTATTAGTTATTGTTTATATATTCTAGAAACTTTTAAAAACCTATCACAAATAATGCGAATTGAGAATGGTGCAATAGGTAACCAGTATTCTTTTTAATAGGTACTTATTCTTTCTTTAAAATTGTTATTATGTGCAAAAAAAATGATATTAGCACTATAGAGCATTATTATCAAAAATTCTTATTCCCATTACAGACGTTTTTAAAAATCAGAAATAGGAAGTTATAAAGTTAATTTGTGCAATCTGAAATTCGAAGAATGATTTTTTTTCAATTTTGATTTTTTTTATTAAATTAAAAGGCTTCTTAAACATAATAAACTTGATCGTTTTAAAACAATAAACAAAGAAAATAGAAATTAGAAATTCCAAATGTGGTTATTGGTTTTTGTTAAAATAGGAAAATTCCGAGAAAATTACTGTACACCAATATGCGACATGATTGTTTTCCTTTTAAGATCTTTGCTGGGGAGTTGAAGTTAAATTCTAGGTAACATGGAAATATGAAAAAAGTTTCTCTTAATTAGTCGCGACCTCGTAATTTTTTTTTTATTTTTTCTCGAAATCCCCTAGACGAATTGAATTTTAGTTTTTAGAGTTTTACTAATAGCGTTTATGTATGTCAATGAATGTCAGATGGGTGTGAAGGCCACATGCAAATAGTTTGTCTATCATTTGGCGGCATGTAAAGGTATTGTCAATGCACAATCTTCTGGTTCTAAAACCACTTTAGTCCTCATCTTCTCTGCTTTATTATTTTTTATTGTAATCTTCAGATTGAGCTTAGAACGGCTATGGCACTGTAGTTTGGATTACATATTAAATATACGCGGGACGTTTTTGAGAAGTTCAATATATATTCCACCTAGGTTTGGTACCCTTCCTTTTTTAGATATTTTTGCTATCCCTTTTATTTTCCTGGAGTAATATCGTTAATTTCCATTTTGAGTTTCATGTCCGTTTTTCTCAATAATATTCCACCCACTGTTCTTGTGAAACAGGTTCAATATTCGTCTTGTTTCGTTCGTTTTCTTCTTAAGTTCTTAACGACTTTCTGTGATTCTGTACATCTGGTTCCGGCTATTTATGTATTTAGTTTAGAGACTTTTTTACCCTACTTTTCGTTGCTGTTTTGGATAATATATTTTCTGTGCTGCAACTGCTTTTTCTATATTGTTTCCTGTCTTGTCTGTCTTTGGCACTTGACCATTTCTGATAAGCTAGTCTTTTTGAAATATTCTATGTTGGAAAATATCGCAATATATTGTTAAATAATATAAATTCACAAAGTCTGAAAATATCAATTTATTAATCAAATAAGAAAACCGATATAACATTACTGATCTTACGATTTGTGATCGCAGGCACTTGAGAAAATATAATAATAATAATCTTAATGGTATAAAAATAATTTTCAAATCGCATGAGCGGTTGTACGAATCGCATAACTACTACTCACAAACATTACAAGTACTATTTATGTATAATTAAAATTTCAAATACTGATTAAAAACAAGCACATTAATCATTTTATGTGTATATTAAAAGTGCTTGTAATATAGCCCCGGATTTTTTGCTTAGGTACAATTAAGCCTATTTATCAAGAAATAAAGATGTAATCAATACACACATACATAGGCTTGCGATTGCTCAACTAATTAATAAATTTGATGAAACATTCTACCCATTGAATAGATATTGATTTATGTGCAAGTGCATATATAAATTTACCCGGAATTAGAAATATTATATAACCTACAAAACACACACTTGTATATAGAAAAAATAAACTTTCACTTAAACTCTGAATACTCTAGTGATTTACGCAATAATTATTACTACCATGTGCCTATATGATTTTTGTAACACAATCAATAGAGGATTTGACCTAATTTTTCTTTATTATTATACTGTAGGTGGAAATATGTTTCTACGTATGCCCAGTGATTGCATTATATTGTAATTACTTATACAAATTCTCTTAAATTAGAATATTTAACCTAGGAATTGTTTGTGGAACACAACCGTCTGGTATACTGGTTTAATTTTTTCAAGTACCGTTATATAGACCTTTCAACGTTGAATAATACGAAATTGATTTTATAAATATCTATGACACAGTATGAAAAACCTGTTCGGAGAAACTGGTCAGTATATAATATGCACATTCATTAAACCTCAAAACGGAGATCTGGTGGGTTTTGTGATTTAAATAAAACAATGAGTTTACTTTAATCGTAATAGCATGTTTGAATCTCAAGTTTCAAGTACATACATTTACGTAAGTCATATGCACACAATTCAAGGTTCCTCATGAGAAGAATTATGTGAACTGTCTTTGAAATTCATTGATTTTATTCTTTATTTGACCTTAACACACAACTTCTTGCAAATGAGAAAATTTTAATTTTGCTTAGGTATAGGCCATTAATAAGAATACTTAGTAGTAATTATTTTATAAATATATACATGCAATCATAGAAAAACACTGACACAGTTAATTAAAGTTGTAAGAGCACTCACTATATGTCAACAACATCAATAGTTTCTCTGAATCGAATTCAGGGAGAAATCAGCTAACTATGCAGCAGTTAACTGAATGCTTGCTCCTACAATGCAAGTTAAGCCTTTTGTGTATAGTATAACATAAGGATGATAATACACCGCGACCTAAGAGATCTATCTGTGTCTCGCATCTTTTTCAAAAAATGTACACAAAAAAAAATTGTTGTAAATTTTCAAACAAATATATACAGTTTCGCACAAGTGTTGAACATATAGGGCGAGCACAACTTATATTAAAATTTCCCACAAAATTGTAGACAAAAGTTATCGCATTTTTTGCACAAAAGGCACACTTTTGTTAAACAATTTATGTTGACAGAACCTATTATATTACGGTAGCATAAAGTGCAGATCACTTGTTGCAAATAATACGTTTAGGCCTAATAGTTGCAACTAATCGTCAACAAAATATTTACAGTATTTTTGCTATTATTACAAATCCGTGTAGTGAACCGTCATTAAAATTTTACGTACAAATTAAACACGCTGTTGCTATAATTAATATACCTAGTTGTGAATAATTATTTACTGTATAATGTGTTTTTTTGAAACATAATGTGTAGTTTTGTTTCACAATTTGTTGACATAAACTACCTATAAAAGGAGCATAAACTGCATATTGCTTGCCGCAAATGCAATAGTGAATTTTTAGTAGGATTTTGCGTACAGTAAAGCTAGACTGTTGGATCAAGGAATAAAAAGTCCTTAATTTGAGAAGTTTTAATCTCATTAATTTATCTTGTTCTGTATGTGACGGTTGCGAATTCTACTTCGCTGGTATACGATATTTTTTGGTAAATGCACCAAATCAACATTTTATAACCGTGTTTGAGTAAAATATATATAAAGCGCCATCTTTACAAAATAATACGGTCGCTTTTTATACCAATTATTTTCCTAATTTTCGCAATATCTCTAAAATAAACGAGGTTTTATTAGTTTGAGGGTTTGTTTGTTAATTTTATTAACGACAATACGTATATCTCAAGGGATGTTGGCTATGTCGACAGGCCGATGCCCGTCTTAACATTAGCTTTTTTGCTTCAGAAACAGCAATTCGTAAATTTTGAGGTATATCCAAAATCTTGGCAGACCGACGTCCTTCTTAACATTAGCGGAAATCAGAATATTGCAATTATAATTACTTAATTATTAATTCTATCCGTGAACTAGTGTTCGAGTGCTATAAAGTTTCCCCGTATAAATATTCTCCTTTATATTTTTTTCCCAATCCGTCATACGCAATTTGTTACATTTACTAGTTGTAAAATATTGCAAACATATTTTCTAGAAGATCATACTACAATATTTTCTAACAATTTTATTGCTTGTTTTGTAACTGTGGTATACAAAACTGCAGCGACGTTGCTTAAAAATTTCGCACGATAGTAAAAAATCTTACTACAATTTTCGTCCAATAGTGAAGTAAAGGATTTTTCTCAGTGTAGGATGTGAGAAGAGGCCAGGTTAGGTAAGTATTCCTCTTTGATTTAAAAGTTTCCAGGTATAGCGCTCATAAGTTGTATGTGTCATTCTCTTCCTCGCATAATCTATATACGTTCTGCTTCTTCAGTTACTCTAAGCTCACTCATATGTACTTGTAATTTGCAGTGGCCTGACTCCTGTTCATATACGAATTTTTGTTGATGCATTATCCCGAAAGAGTGTTCGCTTGCCTCAGTACCTGGGGATTTTAATCTCGTCTATTCTACTTCACTCTTTGGTTTCTGCTTCTACCGTTACTCTAAGCCTACTCACATGTTCTTGTAGTTTGCAGTGGCGTGATAGGATCCTTGTTGATATACGATTATTGTTTTTACTTAGGTATTTTTGTTGATGCATCATTCCGAAAGAGTTTTCGCTTGCCTCATTCCCTGGGGATTTTAATCTCGTCTGTTCTACTTCACTCTTTGGTTTCTTCAAAGGGTACGTGTAAATACAATAGAAGTTTATTACTTGGTCGCTGTTTGCTGGTGCAGATGTTTTAGTTGATATATGCTCAAAAAGTGCGCACAGTGGGCACTAGAAGACGTTGATAAGTCAGTTTGCCCTAATGTGAGCGGTAAAAGATGGTAAGCGGAGATCTTAGTTATAAGATAGCGACCTGCAAAATGAATTCAATGAAGACCAACTTGTAATATTAAGTAGTACTATTAGTAAGCTTTTAGCTTCGAGGAATAATGTGTGAAATAAAAAATTAATTAATGATTTTAACTAAATAAGTACTTTTTTCTTAGCCGGCTAGAAAATTGAATCGTGGGTTATATTTCGTTATTTGGAGAAAGAAAGTTTTATTTCCTACTGTAGGAGAAAAAAGCAAGAGATTCTAAATAAGTACTTTTTTCTTAGCCGGCTAGAAAATTGAATCGTGGGTTATATTTCGTTATTTGGGGAAAGAAAGTTTTATTTCCCGCTGTAGGAGAAAAAGCAAAAGGTGTGATTTCAATGATTGATTGTTTGATTATTTTGGACACTGAGTAAAGACCAAGTCTTTTGATTATCTCCTTAATACCGTGTCCTATAGCCTAGTGCATTATTCTGTACTTATGTTAGTATTTTTTCTCTACATTTGCATGAACAGGTTAGTCTCTTGAACTAGGTTTAGTACCCTGATGTGCGCTAAACTTTTTTTTTTAGGCAATCAGTAAACGGGTTGGCTGTTGCCAGTGATCAGCTGACATGTTTTTTTTTGTGTGGGAACCGTCTAACGTACAATCTCTGGAAACACTGCAGTCTCTTGGCTTTTTATATTTAATCTCCCTTCTCTTTTACTAATTTCTGTACTAAGCTGTACAGGTTGGTTGATTCAAGCAATCCTTTGCATCCATTTTCAGTTTGCCAAAATTGCCTATCTTTTTGCATCCAGAGCCTTGCATTCACTCAAAACATGGCAAAGATTAGAGCAAGGATGACAGAGACCATCCTCTTACACAGTCTGGTATCTTCAATCCTTCTCATTGTTGATCTTAATTTTCTGTAAGTGTCATTTCAATGCACAGTGGTCTGTAAAGATACCTGCTAGGGTGTGAGGTTGATTACTACTGAACTGCTATCTTTTTTGATAGTCTCTTAATAAAGGTCTTTCCATGAAGAATTTGCTTGGTTGTATTATCCCAGTGTGTTTCTCTTGACCCAACTTCTTATTTTCTTCATGCTGTGCTTTTGAATACTTTTGGAACAAGTTCTGGGTAATATGAAACCGATAATCTCTTTCTTGCTAATTTCCAAACTACTCTTGATTGTATGTATCTTACGGTTCAGTAGTGCTCTTACTATCACCAGGTTGATTGTTGCGATATAAATCCGCTTATTTTCATAAACCCTCTGATTTATTTGAGTTACGCAAGGCAAAATTGCGTATGCCTTTGCTTGAAAGACCATTATCATGAAAAAAATTAATTAAGTCAATCAAATATTTCGTTATTTTAAATAAATAGAAACACATTATATTATAATAATAAAGCTTCCAGTTAGTGTTTTACTGCTGATGATGATAGCCTTGCTATTGAAGCGTGCGTCCAGTGAGTGGAATTTGTGGTGAGGTGTGTAAAATAAATAAAGGATCAAATGAGCAAATAATTTAGTACAATTAATCGGACATTGGTTTGCTCGTATTGAACTCTACTATCTAGTTACCTTAAACAAAATTTGGTGCTATCAAACAAATCGGTTTTTCATTCTAGTTCAACGCTTATTTGTATTTTAACATTTAATAGCTGTATAAATCAAAAGTTAATACTCAATACTATAAAATTGTTATAGTTTACGTTGATGGACTTCATTATTGTTATTCCTTCGGCTTTTAGTTATTTTTTTATAAGTAAATACATATGCAGACTGATCTTAAGTTTTCTGTTTTAATCCCATTCTCCCAGTCGCACAATACGAGGACTACAGCTCAATCATTAATAATGAAAGGTCAATTAAAGGTCACTTCCATATATTAACACAGCCTGCATGTCTCACACTTTGCACGAACAATTTCATTACCATTTCTTGTAAATATTTTAATTGGAACGGTCGCAGGCACAAACGGAAAAATAATAACATAAATAAATGTAAACATAAAAATAAGCAATTTTAAATATTTACCTAAGATTTGGCATCTATGAAATAATTAAGAAAACAAAATCAAATACTTACTGGTATTATAGACTCTTTCATAGAAGTGAAATACGACCATCTTCACACAAATTTTACAAAGGATATGTTAATTCGTGAGGATTCCTAGAAGAAATTGAGCGAGCAAACCCAACTCTTTTTTTTATCAAACATACCTAGATTAATGTTTAAAATTTGAGGCCAGCTAATAAGTAGCTCAACCCATCAATACTATTATGTAAACTGTTTATAAAATATTGTTGAGCTAACCAAAATTATATTTAATCTACCAAGAAAAATGTGGCGAAAGCATTCATATTATTTTGTAAATTTTATCAATTTATCAAATCCTACAAGTTCACTTAAATAAAAAATATTTTTCCAATAACAAAGTGAAGGTTATTAAGAAATAAGGATTAAACTAACCAAAATAGCAGTTAATTCAGTGTAATAATTAAAATTACCATTTCTCAAATTTCTTCAATATCCAAGAAATTAATATTAATCTCATAATTGCTAACATTAGTTACTAGTTAGCGATTGTAACGTTAAATGATTCCTTGATATTATTAAAGGTGGGTTGGGTATTTTCGGACAGAATGCGTATACATCTTTTAAATCGTCGGCCTTTTTTAACTTTCTATAAATGAACCGGCACACATCAAAGTTCAATGACTGCCAAAACACTTGATGATACTTAAACATGTGCCATTTCGTGGAACCTTCGATTTCCATTAATTAATTTGTCGCAGCGCATTCCGTATCACGATTTCGAAACCCTTGGGTGGGCGGTCAGTTTTGTCATCCGCGTTCTAATGCCACACTAACTCTTTTACTCTTTCGTAATATTATTTTTTTATCATTAAATATAAAACTAACTTTGGAACAACTGGAATTGCATTAAAAGTACGAAGTTTCTGTGTTAAAAATTGATGCAGAGGTTACGTTGCATTTGAGTACACGAATCAAAGTATTAGTATAAAATACGTAAAATCAATTATATTCTTCTGTATTCTGTATGATCCGTATTTAATATCATTTTCAAACAAAAAACCATTCGTTTTTAATGTGTACCTGCTTGTGCTTTGTTTATTTTTTATATTGGTATACATGCACCTTTTCTCTATTCACATTGTGGAGTTTTTGTATAAAATAAAATCCTTAAAAGCTTTTCAATGAGAGAACATTTTTACGCAAAGAAATTAACGTAAGGGCACTACAACATCTGACTATAGCCCTATCGTCAATAATTGTAATCAGTCAATTTAGAGCATGCTCAACTTACAATTAGTTTTTTGGTTTGGCGACAAACGTCAACTTGTTTACCGAATTCAAAGCTAAATTTGCAAAAGTCTGGGTATAAGCGGTTCAACTTGGTAGCTACCTTACAATCATATCAAAATTGCTGTGCGGGCATATCTCTAATCAACACGAATCGAACACTTATTATGTTGAAGACAGGTTCCTAAAGATTTTGCCAAGGTAATAGAGGCAAATCCAAAAAAAAGAATAGAGTTCGGACTAATAAAACTGAAATTAGATGTAGTGAAATTGGCCAATAATTAGGCCACATGATGGGAAGGAAAGATTGACTGATGTATAAATATATAACATAAGGAAAGTTTATAGAGTCGCAATCAGAAGAATGACTTTCATATGTATGTATCTCAAATAAAAATGCAATTTAGAAGCAATTAATAACAATACGACACACTCTCTACTAGAGGAGTTGGTGTTAATATTTGTGGATATAATTAAATGTCTTCTTGACGGGATGGTTAAAAAAGTTTAACCCATATTATAAACTTTTATGTACTTGAGTAAAGCCACAGTATATATGTATATTGAGTAGTTTCACATTGCCGGTAACATGGGTTTCAAACGTGGCGCCCAAAGAAATTCGCGGTGTCGCATAGGTGGATGAAATTGTAACTAAAACTATTTGAATTTGTTTACAAGCAAAAATCTAACCTACAAAGCCGTTCCATTCTGTCATTTTGTTATAAGTGACATTGATGTTGTGCGATTTTCTGTCAATTGTTAGTCTGTTTGAGTATATAGGTTATTTTAGTACCCACTTTGCAATTATTAGTTGCAAATATAGCCGCCAAACGCCACCGCGAATTTCCTTAAATTGATAGACAAAACATCAAAGGCGCCGACACTTAGTGAAATTACTGGATAAGGTTTATACTGTGGTAAAGCTTTTGATAGCGTTAATCACAACAAACTCTTTACTACATAAATTAAAGTTACTGTCAGAGAAGTATATCTGAAATTAATAATTCCTAAGCAACAGGAAAGTGACATCCAGCGACAACAGTAGCACTTCCGAATGGCTCACTCTCGAAAGAGGATCTGTTCTGAGCCATCTTTTGTTTCTAATTTACGTAAATGATCTTCCAGAGATAAAAAAAAACCATCCTACTACCCTACACGCAAATCTAGATGATAATAAAACATGAAATTAAAACTGAAGCATTGGTTTGAGAGATTTTAATATAGTGTGTGTGTGTGGTTTATAGAAAATTATTTAAGACTAACCATAAACAAAACCAATTTACTGCAGTTTAAGTATTTCAAAGGACAAGAAAGACATTTAAATTTGATAATAGTGAACATACCACAGTTGATTTAGTGAAATTTCTTCAATCGATTCACGGCTGAGCTAGAAAGAGCAAGTTAATTATTTAGTAAGAAAGATCTCTTCGTTTCGCTATGCCCAGCGTACAGTAACATTTTCAATTTGGACAAATAACGGATCCTGTAGAAAGATGCTTAAATAAACAAAGTGCTTACCTTAACAAGAAACCTTACAGTTTCTTCTAGAGTTAAGTGTTCTATATGACTGTAATACCAAAACATAAAATAGTTTTTATTTACCAGTCCCGCAAACTACAATAACAATTAGTAAGAGTGTAATAACGCAAGCTGTAAAAATACTAAATGACTTACATGCAAAGTTAAAATAAATTCGAAGAAAGAAATTTAAAATAGAAACTAAGAAATTAATTGTTGACAAAGCACTTTATGATTGTATCTATTGATTTTTTTTCTAATAATTTTTAATGTTTATTGACGACGTACGAAAGTTTGTTTGTTATTTAACATTATACATTAATATTATTATTTATCTTGGGCTGTATATTTGAAATGTACTTATTTAAATATTTATATTTAAATTTAAGCTTTGGAATGCACCACTGTATTATGGAAGTAAAATAATAAATAAAAAATAAATAATATATTTACTTATTCAATTTGCAAAAGTATAAAAAGAAGAAATTACTAAAGTTTTACCCTTCATAGATATAACGCATAATTAAAGTACTATGTAAAATGTTACATAGTAACGACATATTACCAGCCAACATTCTCCTGTGCATCAAGCATATGATATTGTAACTCGTTAAACGTTCATAGTAATTCAGTTGCTATTGTTGTTTACCATTATTATAATCGGAAAAAAATGTTATACTGACTCAATTGCTCCTATGTAACACGGGCTTCAGACAACCAAAGTATACATTAATACGCTCATATATTCATTGATTTAAATAAATCGGTAACAATCCAAAGCCCCTTGATTGTACAAGAAATAAAAAGAAGATCTTGAACACTTGTTAATTATATAATGAATGTATTGAAGGGTTTGTATCAAATAATATGACTAAATCATTAACTAGATCTTTCCTTTTGAAAAAAATTATTTACATGGTATATTAGCCCATATTTACAATTTAACTTTTAGTAAAAGTAATGAGTGGTTAAGCTCATTACTTTTGTTGAAGCTTGGTTTTTTCACAATAACCTAACAATTTATAAAAAAAACATTTTGCAAATACGGTCAGTCTTCAACAGAATTGATTTTATTAAAAATCTTTAACTTATTCATTTATTCATTCAATAAGTTACGGTGGGCACCTAAAGTCCGGGCACTTGAGCAAATCTTTAAGTCATCAGCACAATTAATTTTTTTTTAAAACTTGACTAATGTCATTATAGATCAGAAATTTTTGAGAGAGTACTATTAAAAGTTGCAGTAAAGTTTCTATTTTCAGAATAAAAATTCACATTTTTGACTCGGGGAGGTATCTAGTGACTCCTTAATATGACACAGGTATTCTATATTAGAAGTAACGTGAGAAACAACATACAAAGTCCATGTAAATTCTCGCAGGAAATACTTCAAATTCCACTAAAGGAAAATCATAGACTTATTATGAACCATATACATGAAATTAGAATATGCTAGTTTTTTGCCACTGTACTTACTTAAACATAATTTGCATGGAAATACTTGGTAATCATTTTATACATTCCAATTAATAATGACCTCTATGGTATTAATACATACTAATTATTAAGGTGGGTAGTACGGTATAAAAGTTCTTCGGCAAAGATCTTTAATAAAAGAAGAACTTTTTACAGTATAATGGGTTAAAAGTAGCTAGGCTAAGCTGTAAAAGTTCTTTGTCAAACAACTTTTACAGTTTAATATCAGCTAAACCGCATTTTCAACAATTTTATTTTCCTTTTTAAACCTTTGTTCTTCAAAATACATTTCACTGCGCTTTTAAATTATTATTATTTTAAATAAATATAATGGTGAATACACTGAGTAGTAAAGGGTCCCAATATTTCTTACGCTTCTACACAGTTGATAAAAACAAAAAACGGAAGTTTAGTATCTAGGTCATACAACGCTTGTTTGATGAAAGAAGTATTTTTACGGTAATGCAACTTCTCAATTATACGTAGATTCTTTTGTTCTGCTTCCCCAACAAAGCAGTGTATGACAAAAAAGTAATCGACAGACTTATCAAAGAAGGTTAAGAGCAATACTAATAAGATACATGAAATTTGTTACATCGTGAGCCTTACCTGTGAATGTTTTTGTAAAAAAATTTATTTGCTACCAATCTAATGATGTGCACATTTTTTGTTTCTTAATTATTACCCCGCGTAAAAAAGGCATGTTATCCTATAGCTTCGTCAGTTACGACTTGCTATCTATCAAAATTTATCAGGGGTAACAAGAAACGTAATACCTATTTACTTTAACCCAGTGTTTTCCAAGATCTTTATTAATGTTATTTTTTTTAAAGAAGAAGTAACACAAGATATTTACTATGGTGCATACAACATCACTACAGGACTTGAAGGCCTAAGGTTTAGGCGATCAAGTATTTTAGATACTTCCAGTTTCTATAGGACACTGCTAAAAGATCCTGACATTACATTTCTGTTTGTTTGTAAATACAAAATATTTATATCTTAAGTCAATTTTTTCTACATAATTAATAAACTTAAATTGAGTTCAAATGTCCACACCTTTATCTGAAGGTGAAAAGATGTGAATATCGCAAGGTCGAATATATTGTAAGAGGATTTCCAGACGTATACGTATTCTCTGAATGTGACCTTAGGTTTAATGATCCGGTTATAAACGAACATAAATTATATATATGGTCATTAAGAAGAAATAATCTATTGAACTAAGCACATCCTTATCGCTAGGCGATGATATTATTTTAATAGATATCTACTAAATGAAAAGAATAGCTATTCAATCAAGAGTAATTCTATTTTATGCAATATGACCGCTTCGTGCCGTTGAAAAAATAGGTGAAGATTTTCATAATGCATTGAACGTTCTGATATTGTAAGGATTAACATTTTTCACACGACGTTTTGCTTTCACCATATAGAATACGATTTTAGAAAGTACATACCCCAGGAAAATATCAGGATATTCTCTTCGGAAAAAATTAAATATGTAACGGTAAAAACCTACAATTATCATTATAACAGTATTCTCTTATCACCCAATATGTCTTTTTTAAACTACCTAATTAGTTTGTGTTTTATAAGACGCAGTTGCAGTCAAATGAAATAGTAATTATTTTGCTCTAGTTTTAACGGTAGTTGTGACATTGAAAACATTTCTTAAATTCTTTTGAAATAAGGAAATGTGTTTGTAAGTTGTTTTGGAATAACAATTAAATCTATTTTTCTCCAGACAAAGTTCTTATAGAAATTACTAATACTGATATATACTTATGGTTTCAATAAATGACATTTCGTAGCGCCAAGATAATTTCAAAATAGGATATGCTAGATGAGACAATTGGGTTGTTTTAAACTCTGACCTTTCCTTGCTGCACTCTTACGTAAGAAGATTTCAATTTGTATTCGATATTACGTGGTTATAAGCGGCTAGTGCATTAACTCTTTCAGATGGTTGCATAGGTCGCTTAGTTCATCACTTAAATTATTGGTAATATATATCATTAACTTTAATTAAAGAAATACGCAATGTAGTTAATGTTTATCAATGAAATGCATTACATAATGCTGTTATTTATTATACTTGCATCTAAATTGAAAATATTGCGTAGTAATGACATTTTCAATCAATATCTTAAAAGTAGAAATATTTTTGGTAATATGTACAGTCTCTATCAAAAAAATAGTTATTTTTGCGCCTCCGTTCAGAAACACTCATTTTGCAGTAGTTAAAAGCCGCAGGAAAACTATTGTTTTCCTGACGCTTCCTGGCCTAGTGATACAAATAACTATTGTATCACTACGCCAGAAACTACAGTTTTGCGAGTATGAGTACGGTTTGTACAAGTACGAATACTCGGCAAAGATTTTCTGGCCGTGTGATACACAATGTTTTTTGGGCCGATAAATCTTAATTTTGAATTGAAAATAGAAAAGAAATTTTGACACTAGGGAGACGACATTATAAGTTGGCACACATATTACAGACCTTAGTATTTTGACATTTCCGGGAATAAATCTGTTTCTGTAATTTTTTTTCTAGTTTAATAATATTAATTAATTATATATTCAATAATGAGTGCACCGAAGACACCAGTTAATCTTAACATGGTTGAATAGTAGTTTAATGACAATTTATTAGACGTTTGTCATGTGAAAATCTAGTGTGGTCAACCTTTAGTGACATTTTGCCTACCTAGGCAGGAAAACGCTAGAAAAACTAGCGTTTTCCTGCCGCTTTGAAGTACTGTAAAATGAGTATGATGTATTAAATGAAAGTATATAAATTACCTATGCGCAAAAACATCTATCAAAATAAGATGAACACAAGTCATAACGAACTGTTTTCGTAACAAACCAAAGCAAACACAAAAACAAGATATACCTGAAAAATGAAAATAACCACACATTAAAAAATTTAAGACTTAATTTAAGAAAATGTTGTTGAGATTAAACAAATAGTTTTCTTGCCTTTTTTTCAGCGAACTTCTTTATTGTTGTAAAAGCTTCATAATTGAAAATATTTTTAAGTACACCGAGTGATCCGTAAGTTTGTAAGGAGTAATAAGATCTTTTTTTACTGGAACACCCTGTATATAAGTAGCTTTTGTAACTATAGATCGCTCTGTTCTTTCGAAAATCCGTTAACAAAATCTTATCTTTTATAAGTCTAGGTAAATTATTGGAAAACCGTTATTCAAATTACGATTTTTCAAATATAATTTTTCAAAAAAATAGATGGATATCAATTAGTGCGTCCTATCACTAACAAATGAAATGAAACAACGATATAACGGAATTTCCAGGTACTATAACTAGAGAAGTGGAAAAATATTGTTTGCGAATATTTGGAAAATATATTTATTCCTGTTGAATACAGTTCCTTGCAACAACAACAGCAAGTGTCATAGTAAAAATCTACCTTTTAGTTCTAACTCTGGCGGCTAGGCAAGAATTAGCAAAAAAAGTATCAACCAAATTCAGAGCTTCTACTACAAATGAGCTACTAAAAGCGAAAAGAATGGTAATTTCTTTGAAATATATGTGAAAAAATTGTATCAATTAATTAATATTTTTACGAAAATTTGCATCTGAGCTCAAAATTGATTCGGGCCAACTTATCCCAATTTTCATGGCTTCGTGGAATACTGTTTAAATTTGCCGCCATGAAAGTGGTGATGTAATATGCGTCAATATAAATTTTGAAAAAGGATTTACTATAGTTTGATAATAACGAAATTGCCTATATGTCGCTACATTTGTGCCGTTCACTGTATCTTGTAGTTCATGCAACAAGTTCAGGACCTTAAGGAAGCTCAGTATTTTGTTAGATGAGATTGTTTCCAGGTCTTCTACAGGGCAGGGTCAATCTTCCCAAAGGTCGCATATCTGATTTTCCTAGCGGCAGGACAGTGCCAAAATGCTCAACTCTCTTCTCGTCTTCTAAGCAGAGTACACATTTAATAGTTTGGAATATAAAGATATATATAAAGTATAATATAAATATTATGTGAGAAGTACTATGACCTTAACCCTAGTAGAAAACCGTGATAAAAAAGTTGGTTAAATTGCATTTCCATAGGATTTCGAAGGTTTAGACGATATTTTGAGAGAACAGAAGTTGCACATATATATAATACTAGTCTTGTCTTTATAACCGTAGCATTTTTGCCTAGAGGAAAGGCGATCATTGTGTTTCTCACTTCACTGTAGATTCCAGCTGCGATCTCGTTCTCGGTGTTTTTGATCCGTCTGTAAACCAAATCAATTCCCCGAACTCTAGCTGGATTGATTCTAGCTTATCTGATCCGTGATCTCCACCTCGAATTTTCTGTTAAATAGATATCATATGGTCTGATCTCAATCCCAAATTGCCTTCCACATTATGTTCCAATTCTGTATTTCTATCGCTTGGTGGTTCTTGCAGTCTGAGATGGCCCATTCTTGCCTCCTCCATAATCATCAAATAGAGAAGAGGGAAGTCTGGCATTTCTTCCAGCATTTCTGCTGTAGGAATTATTATTCCTAAACACGCAACCCTCTGTATCTTGCCAAGTTCAGGTATAGCAGCTTGCTTCTGCAGCTTTGTGCACCATACTAGATGACTGATCATGGGTCTGACCACTATAATGGTCCCCATGTATTTCGATGTGCTCTTCTAGTCAACATAAGTGTGGTCTCTGCCCTCATTTTAATTTTCTGTAGCTGTCGATTCCAAGTAAGGCTGTAGTGAGAATAACGCCAAGATATTTCACTTTTTTGACAGTTTTATTTCCTCACTACGATAGCTTGGTAAGAACAAAGTTTCTACTTCTGGACTCTCAGAGAGTCCGAGAGAGAAAGTGCCTCGAGGATGCTATAGGTCTAATTAAGAAAGCGAAATTAGAGTATATCTTCTAGGATGAAGGAGATCATAATAGATCTGAAAAGATGAAATAATTTTTGTAACCACCTGAATCCCAATCTAATGTAATATAATCATGCGGTTACCTAGTTTTATATTTTGCCTGTAAAAAAAAATGTAAATTTAATTGCTAATTTGTAGACAGTTTATTAAATTAACAGTCTACAGAGATATATATGTTGTAAAAACTTAAAATTACAATTAGGACTGTTATCTTTTTTTTCCGAAAGAAACTGTATCTATGAAAAAATAATCCATAAGAGATTACTTGTAAAGTAACACACATGAGTCTTCTGCATGCGTTTCTCTAATAATTAAACTAAGATTAACTGATTTTTTTATTATTTCAGCGGATACCGAGCATCATTATGAAAGTGTTCCTGAAGGCTTCTTAGAAAATTATTACGTAGCGGAATCATTCGACAGCGATTATGATGTTTCGGAAAATAGAATTAATGGGGTATGTACATCACCGTAGTTTTTGATTGATTTACAGTATTATTCAGGTTATATTATGCTTTACATAAGCAAAAAGGTTTTAACAAGAAAATTACAAACCTATATTAAATATGCCTTTTCATTCTTTTTTTGATTTATTTTAAATTTTAAGGAATTACTCTAAATTAATTATTTTTCCTTTCATTATAGCCTTACAATAATGTTGATATCACCAGTACACAATTACCTGATACACCCAACAATCAAACGAACGTTCTGGACAGACTCTCTACCGCTGGAAAAAGCCTGAAACGCTTATTTTCTAAGCATGATTTAACAAAATCGCTAGGCAGGATAGCTAAGCGAAAATCCCGAGGCGATCTGGAAAATCTCAACGGTACCCTTGACAGAGGTAAGACACGCAGTTCCACTAAACTGGACCAGAAGGGCGATTCCAACGCCACTCCCAGGAATAGTCTCACCAGTCAAGAATCAAATTTGGAACACACCGACCCCGTGTATGAGAAACAGAAATTGAAAAACAAGGCGAAGAGTACGTTCTATTTGACTGAAACTATAGATATAAGTAGTAATACGGATAAAGTCGATTGTGATAGGGGGAAGAACAGCTTATCGCCTGTTAATCCGAAGTCCAAAAATGGTAAATCTAGTCCTGTAAGGCCGTCCGTACCTCCACCGCCCCTGCCAAAACAACTAAGTCCTAATGGTGAGTATGTGCTCTTCAGAAGATACGAAAGTAGATTGAATAACTTTTAATTGTATCCAGATTCTTCTGACATCAAACGGTCCACATCTTGGTACATTGAAAGTGGACTATTCAAGAACTCAGACAGTATTCCCAATAACAATAATAACAACAGTAACAGAAGGAGCAGTGCTTCCTGGTATGCAGAGGTTGGTTTATATCAAGGCGGTCCTAGGAGCACACCAGTACCAGTTCAGCAGAAAATAGCGGAAGCGGTGTCAGCGGTAATAGAAACGAAATTGATGAGGTCAATTATGAAAACACTGAAGAATATCATAATTTGAAGAATGAAACTGATTACAACAACAGTATGGACAGCTTCAGTAGCAACGAAACAAAAATGGATAAATCTTCAGCGATTTTATCCGAAGATATGCAACATATTCTGCAAGAGGAACCGTTGTACCAATTCTATAATCTAGCCCTAGTTGAAGTAAGTTTCATCGGTTTTAGTAGCAAGTTGATTTACGAGCTACACGATTTGCATTTTATTTTGCAGTCTATTTGCCACGAAGGTACCGACTGGGATTCTGACGGCTATGAAGAGATTTCGAAACATGAGGAAAGTGAAAGGAGAGCAAGACCAAGCGCTATGGATCTGATAACGAACGGAAACAATGTTTCTGTATCTAGAACATTATGGTGCGAAATACCTGAGGTTAAGCAGTCTGAAATTTTCAGTAAGAAATCTTTTAAGTTAACTTTAATATCAATTATAGCTTATTTTTTTTACAGAAACATTAACAATTGAACAGAAAAAACTACAAGAGGCGAAATTTGAGATGATGACGTCAGAAGCGTCTTATTTAAATTCATTAAATTTATTAACTAAACACTTTATTCAAAATCTGCACAAATGCAAGACAGCTTCAAGAGAAGATATGGATATACTGTTTGGGAAAATTCCGGAAGGTAAAAATGTTTACAGTAAATTTAGCCTTTTGATTTAAAGCTAACTCCATTTCAGTAAAAAATTGTTCCGAAAAATTATTGCAAGACTTAGAGAAATGCTGGCAGGACAACGTTCTACTTCAAAATATCTGCAACATTATAGATAAGCACGCAGAAGAGAATTTCTCGGTTTATGTAGCGTATGTTGAGAATCAAGTATTATTAGAGAGCACCTTAAAGAAATTGAGGTGAGCTTAACAAAAAAAAAAAGTAATAAACTAAAAAAATAGTGCAACTTATTAATTTTACATCTATAGGGAAAATGTGGAATTTAAAGAAACTTTACAAAGATTAGAAACGAGCATGGATTGCCAAGCACTCACGTTGTATTCCTTTCTCATGCTACCCATGCAAAGGGTTACAAGGTGGCCATTACTTCTGGATGCTGTTCTAAAACGTCTTTCTTCTGGAGATCCTGAATATTTGGCGTGTCAGTGTGCTTTAACAACTATTAATAAAGTAAGTTTGCAAAATTTAGGTGCAAAAACTTAAACATGACCCCAAAAATATCTTGATGGAAAGTATATAATCTTAATTCATTATGTATTCCAGATAGCAAATCAATGTAACGAAGCTGCTAGACGTAAAGAACGTGAAGCGGAGATGAAGACAATAGTGCAACGAATAGATTTCGGCGGTCACAAGCCACCGTTTAATTTGATGTCTGAAGGTCGTTGGCTGATAAAATCAGGATCCGTCACACAAATGTTAGCGAGGGTGATGACGGCAAGCTTACCTTTGGAAAGAAATTGATAAAGAAACCGCTGTTTCTTTTCTTATTCAACGATTTATTTATCGTCAGCAAAGCTTGTGAAGACAATTACACTGTGTTGCATTATTGTCCGAGAAACATGATCGAAATTAACGTAGACATGGTGCCAAATTTGCCCATTAAAGATGCCGCCAATCGTCATTTGCTTTTCTTGACAATTTTAGAAAATCAACATGAAAAGCTGGTAGAGATATTGTTTTCGTGCAGCTCAACGACTGATAAGGAAAGGTGGGTTAACGCTTTGGCACCTGTTAAATCAGAAGATCCTGATGAAACTTTATATGAACGCTGGGATTGTCCGCAAGTCACTGTTATTTACGATTATAATGGTCACCAACCTGATGAACTGAATATTACCAAAGGAGATATTATATATGTTGTAAGAAAAATGTCTGATGGTAAGTCCCAAATCATATATAGGAGGTATCTCAGCCCATAGATCCCGCTCATAATCTTTTTTTATTTATAGATATTTTTAATAAAATTGGAAATTATTTACTGTATATTTGCAATTGTTTAACCCATATTATTGCTTTTTATTACTTCCGGGTTTTACCAGAAACTTGATGAAATTTAAGACTTCAAATAGAACGCCCCCGATATTTTTACATATTCGAATTCAATGTATTTCTTAGAGTTTGACACTAAATAATTTGTCAGTTTTCGTGTCTTTAGTTACTAGAATTTTTTTTTATTTTTCATTCGAAAGTACCGCAAATTAGCTGTCAAAATAACATCATGAAATTACAAGCGTTGTATTATTTTGTTTGATGCGCCTGCCAGGGCGCAACAAAGTAAACTTTGATAATTTTGCATATAAATGATTCTTCTTAAATTGAACCTAATTAATTCCTTACCTTACTTTTATAGAGAATTTTACTGAAGCTGCGACATGCCAAATACTTGACACTCGAACTAAATTAATATAAATAAATAAATAAATTAAAAAGTCGTGTTTTATAATTTTTACAAATTATAATGCATATGGAAGGTGCTAAATTGTACATATCTTTATAACATTTTTCCTGTCATCAAAATAGCCATTGTTTATCACATTGTTTGACTACATAAAAACACAACTTAAGGGTATCTCTTGAACTTCTTGAATATATTTAGCATTATTAAATTTACAGAAATATAATCTGTAATTCGAATACCAAATATTAATCATGTAATCACTGAATTCGGCAAAAATATCTCTTTCAAAGTAAGCCAGATGATCCATTAGCTACCATTTAAGAAAAATGACTTTCTGAGGAAACTGTCAAGGCGTGCTTTGTCGCGTCCTTTATAACTACGAATAACTTCTATCACTGTCGTAGTATACTCACTGACATATGCACGAACCACCGCTGGTAACATCTGAAATTTCTTGGGGTTATGTTGAAGGTTCAGAAATTTTTTAAGCGTATTTCCGGCATGCACTCTAGAGCGGATCATCTATCCTACTTTAACTAGGAGCCAGTGTATAAAGTGGAGCACCAACGAACAAACCTTAGATTTAAAAATAAAAATTAAAAATTTTGGTAACCAAAAAATAAAAACTAACAAATCATATTTTCTCGAACTCATACATAACTCAACATATAGAATGCAGAAAAATGTACAGAGGTGGACCCTATAATTTTAAGGTTTTCATATATTTAGTAAAATCGGTTTAAAAAGCAATAAAAAGAAACCAAGATATATAGGTTTAATAATTCCAAAATCATAGTAAATAATACATTTCCAGTTTTATTAAAAATATGTACCTAGGTACCTATAAATAAAAAAGTTATGAGTCGGAACCTATGGGTTACATACGCTATTAAATTTATAAATTAAAAAGTTATATGTTCGAAATGTCATAATATACAATGTTTGTTCCGTATGTAGGTTGGTGTTATGGTGAGCGGTTAAGAGATGGTGAATGTGGGTGGTTCCCTGCCAATTACGTAGTGGAAATAGTAAATCCCCACGTTAGGGCAAGAAATTTACGACAACGGTATAGATTACTAGCATTCACACAGAATTACTTCAACTCAAAATAATACCTACAGAAAGTAGGGAAAATTTTACATAATATGAATATTTTAACTCTAAAATACCACATTCCATTCACTTGTTATATTATGTTGTACATTTGCAAACCAAATTATTTAGGAAAAAATATACGCTCAGATAATTATATATTTTCTGATGACTTGTTAAATATTAAATAAAATTTGAATAAATAGTTTTTATATAATTGTGTATTAAGTGTGTCTATAAATATTGTAATATTATTATTTATGAACAGACAGTGAAGGTAGTGAACAAAGTTGTATATTTAATGAATTTATATTTTACAAATATTTTATTACAATAAAATTATATCAAGTATGCGTGTTATTATTTCACTTATTGTTTTTTTTTTCACAATAGAACAACGTAAAGGATTGGCAAAAATTTAATTTATTTTTTGTAATCTAGACCTTTTAAATGAATTGTAGTTTAGCGAGACAGAAACCCTTCTTTTTTTTAAATAAACGAAATAAAAATTAAATCAATCGTAAAATGGAGCCAGAAGTGACCAAGCCAGGCGAGAAAGAAATAGATAAGTATAATCAGTGATAAATTGATAGTTCGTTGCGCAAAATGTTAGTACCAAGTATATTTGGTTGCAAACTAATATTTACCAAATTGAATTTCAATTTGGCAAATATTAACTGTCCTTTTTCTACTTACAAACATATTCTGGCCAATAAAATAAGTGAAGTAGTAGGGTTATGGATTATTATCTCTGGTAGTGGCCTCGTGCACTTCAAAATGAATAGATTGCTGTTGTTAAGAGTAAAAAATCAATTCATATTACATCTAAACAAAAAGTACTAGAAATAAAACAAACTTTTCGCATATTGAGGAGTTTAGTTTAGTTTAGTCGTAGTTTATTGCCACAATTAAAATTAGTTCACAATCAATATATGACAATAAAGTTAACAAATTTGACAAAACAAAAATCTAAGTTTCATGTTACATAGTTATGTGGTAAAGCGATTTGAGTTCACGGAATTGAACTGTTTTACGACACAAATAGCCCCCTAACTAAATAACTTAATTAAGTAATATAAATAATAATATAGAAAAAAAGTGAAATCACAAAATAAGCTAAAATTTATCATACAGTCAAAACAACCCAAGAATGAGAATAGCATTTTTAATTTCGCTGGTACAAATACCTAATTAGTACTTGCAAAAAAAGAAGAAAAGAAACGCGACTACCATGCAAAACAAATCCCCCTGCACAGATGTCTAGCAAATGCCCCAACCAAGATTTTTTAAACTGTGATCGATAGCATTGCAAAATTTAGCTATATTTTGTACAAGACGAACTTCATGAATTAAATATTTAATATATTCATTATACATATTACATACGGTGCTATGAATTACGATTTACACAGCGTCTTTTAATACTCTAACAGTTATTTCCCCTTCAATATTTCGTCTTTCTAGACATTTTTTAAAACACCAAGTGCTATTTTCGTAACATGATTTATCATGTTCATGAAAGAAGGATAATCTGGCATGTACATACACAGGCTCAGGAAAATGTATGAAAACACCTGATTTTTTGCTAAATTATGGATTCTATTAAGAAGTAACCTAAAGAAAACTTTTTGTAGTATTTTTATTCTAGTCTGGAATATAGTTTGATTTCCAACAACTATCATATGTTTCGAGATATGACTTCATCGGTACTTTTTTAAATGGATCACCTGCTGTATCTTTTCACATTTTCGAATAGACACTTTTCCACGAATTACAATCATATACGCCTTGGCGGGTATGCGGTTGGAGATATTAAAATAAAGCATTGACTATTAACATATTTAGTTCCATTACGATCAATCTTAATACTTCCCTGATCCTCATCATTCTATGAGGATCATCTTCATTTAATTCTTTTACTAAATACACTTTATACGGATGTAATTTATTTTTAGACAAGAAAAAAGGATCAGTGAAGTAATATGAGGACAGTTTTGTTATATTGGCGTTTTTGTTCTTCTTGAAGATTAATATAGAACATCCAAAGAACTATCTTCATTTGTAGCAATTTTATGTGGACCGGATTTTGGTAGATTTTTAACACTTCCAGTTTCATTAAACTTTTGCAACACCCTTGAGATTGTTAGTTTTGAAATACTTTCATCAAGGAATATTGCATGCATCTTGAAGAGCCTCTGCTTGTCTCCAAAACCAACCATCATTAAGAAACTAATTCTTTTAGGTTCTGTTAGTTCGCCCATAATGAACAATCATTTCAGTATACGATACGGAAACTATCTGTTAGCATTGACTATGACTAATGCAAATAATTTCATTTCTGCTAAAAGTTTCCACGACAACATGAAAATACGAATAATATCTGACAAAAGGATTTAAATATCCAACGGTTTATGTTAATATCTCAAACCACACACCCACCAAACCGTATATCATTGTTACTACAAAAACTTTTCTTAAGGTTGTTACGGTTTTTTTTTTTATCAAAGTAGACCGATTACTCTGAAAATTTGCATACCGTCATAACTTTCCATACTGAACAACATTTCTTAGTAACATTTTGCCGTACACGCAACGGAAAAGGTATTTTTGTTGACTCAGCTGCAAAGGCCTACTAGATTTCAAAACCAATTGCAATTCTATTTTTGTTTGTCAATTATATCTATTGTCAACACCATCGGTGGACACACAATATAATCGTTACCCTCGATAATCTAAAGAAAATGGGGTGTGTATAGCGGCGCCGACCAGTGTTGTCAGTTCAATATTTATATTTTTAGGGGCTGTTTGAACATGCAGTTCGCGAACGATTTCTAATCACGTGAACCAATCAGAGAACAAATTGGAATTCTCGCGAACTGAATATGTTGGAACAAACCTTTAAGTATACATATCTGCACTTCAAAATTCAATGGAATCATAATATGACATATTCTGTAAATATGGAAGAATATTATATGAATATGTATAAAAAAAAAAATTGCTTTTTTTCTATTTAAAGGACCGCTTTTTTTAGCTACTGACTACCACCACTAAAATGCTGAAAAAACAATGTGATATTAATGTATTAATGGTAAAAAAATTATCAATTAAACCCATTACTAAAGAGATTACTAAGATCTAATATTTTATCAACAGGGATAGGGTTTATGGGATAAATATTATAGATCTTTCAGTAGACTCATGGCAACTCTGACTACGCTTTGACTGGCATTCTGACCTGTGATGTGACATTCGACAATGATTGAATTGTTTTATTGTATGCTACCGTAAGAAATACAAACGAAAATTGTCAATAATCGAATGATTCCTTTTTCGTCATTCGGTAATGTCTAGCCACCAGTAATGTTTGCAGCCTCAGAGTTTCAGGTTTTGTTATTTATGGTACATAATTACTTAGGTATGTGATAATGTAATTTGGTCACAATGTTAAATATTGTTATTATACTAATTTAAATAATATTTTAACTGTATTTATTTTAATTTTTCATTAATTTCGAACAGGATATTTAAACGACAAGAACTTTACTAGTCTGATTGCTGACCGCAGTCCTGCAGTATACTTCCAACTTGGGGAATTTCCTCCTGAATTTGGGGTAAATTTTTAAGGCGAGAGCATTTTAGCAGATATACCTATTTTCGAAGGGTAATTCTTAGCGGGTATTTTTAATAGTTACTATATTCGTTAAAATTCAGTCTTGTAGATAAATAGCAAATTTATCCAACAATTTTTTACAAATAACAATGCCAATAAACTGCACAATAAATAGCTGGGGGTATGAAACGACCCTAATGTAATGTTAATTTCAAATACAATTTTTTTGGTGAGATGGAGTGGAAATTTGGAACATTATCTAGAGGAAAGTACTTCCTGCCTGTTGGAAACATTGTCCTGTAGTTGCTTGTGGTTGCCTGTACTGACCTAACCTTACATTTTTACTATTGGCGCGCAAATAATAATAAGTGAATTGTTTGGTAAATATAACAAATTTAAAAATGAAATTTACAGAATATAAAGAGGAAACTTTACCAGACGTTTTACCACTATATTATAGACGTCTTTTCCCATACGAGGCTTTTTACAGGTGGTTAAGTTATGGTTTGTATTCTACGAATTGTAACTTATATTTATTGCTGTATGTTACATATTTTTCATGATTTGCAGGCTGCGACGATTATTTTGCCAAACGAGAAATGTCTTTCACGTTATTTGGAGACATATACATTAGATTTCAATCTTTTGATAATCAAAAGGAATTGGTGGAAGAATTGCAAAAACGAAATCCAGTGAAAATTGATATCGGAGCAGTTTACAATGTGCCTCCAAAGAACCATAAGAGGTCTAGGGACGTTGCCCCACTAGAAAGAGAGTTAGTGTTTGATATTGATATGACCGATTATGATGAAGTAAGAACATGCTGCACTGAAACACGTGTGTGTAACAAATGTTGGAAGTTCTTATCGATAGCTTGTAAAATATTGGATATTGCGCTACGAGAGGACTTCGGTTATGAACACTTCTTTGGGTGTTCTCTGGTAGAAGAGGAATACATTGTTGGGTATGTGATAAAGAAGCTAGGTTGTTAGATGACACATCACGATCAGCATTAGCAGAATATTTACAACTGATAAAAGGAGGTGCGCAGCAATCAAAGAAGGTTAATTTACCATGGAATGGACCTTTGCACTACTCTGTAAAAAGAGCATTAAAGATAATACAACAGAATTTTATAGAGTTCATTATAAAAGAACAAAATGTATTGGGAACAGATGATGGTTTTCGGAATTTTCTCTCGATTATTGACCCAAAGATTCGGGGCAATTTTGAAGCGGTGATGTCCAAGGTTACAACCTCAGAGGATAGATGGGATGCCTTTGATAAAAAATTTGATAATCTGTTTCAAAAGCAGGAAATACCAAAAAATCTGAAAAACTTAAAAGAAGAAATCATGCTTCAATATACATATCCTAGATTGGATATTAATGTAACCAAAGGTGTTAATCATTTATTAAAAGCTCCATTTTGTGTACATCCAAAATCAGGGAAAGTATCCATACCAATTATTCCGAGATTAATTGATAAATTTGATCCCCATAACGTTCCAACAATAAGGTAAATTTTTTTAATAATTTAAAACTGTGTAACTTCTAATTCATATATTACAGTTTACTAGTAGATGAGATTAACGCATATGATGCTCAAACAAAAAAACAAGAAGAAGATTTAGGTGATTCTCAAGATATAATTTTTGCTAGGATTAGAGATTATAGAAAGACAAGTCTTTTGAAGCCTGTGAATACATTTGAAGAATTTGTTAGTGTTTTGGAGAGAAGTTCTAAAATGAGAGATGACTTGATGGAGTATTAGTAGATGAGTTTCGTTTTAGTGTGTTTATATTAATCATACAGCTTTAGATTTCTATATATTTTTAATAAAAATTATTTATATATTAAAATTTGCATGTTGTTTTCTATTTTCATTTGTACATATAAATGATGAGCTGTTTTTATAATTATCACCGAGTTGGTAAAAGGGAAGAAAATTTCATCTTTTGAGATGCGAATAAAACGTTAAACAAATATATTTCAAAAAGTAAAATTTTGCAAAGGATTGAAATATACACCTACTAAAAAGCCAGACAATTTTTCTCTAATCAATGCTTTCAGCTTTGAATGATACAAAAATACGACAATTTGCCTGTGAACTACTTTAACTGTTTTTGTTTTTTTTAAACATAGCTTGCATGCTTTTATGTTCACTTTATTTCCTATGCTACACGTAGTGCTATTGATGATGAGATTTTCGAACACCGAGAGTCTTCATTAAGGTTTAAATGAACAAGAACTACAATTCTTTTGCTTACCGACAATGCCGTCAAACGGGGCTAAGTGAATCAAAAATATAACTTTTCTGTTAATATTTTTATAACCTTCGAAAAATTAATTTTTAAAAAATGATCAAAAGTTTAGAATACCTAAATATGTTTTCCATTTTTTGTTTGGCCAAAGCGTGATTCATTTTACCCCATAGGTTGGGGTAAAGTGAATCAGATGTATAAATATTATATCCTTTTCACTTTTGGATGGTTCTGGGTAAAATAAACCGTATATAGCTTTTTTAAGGTGTGATTTAATCAAGAAAAGTTAATTTCATCGAAAAAGGTCGAAACGAAAGGAAGTAACGTAGGTATTAAAATAAGAAAAAATATGCTTTATATACTTCCACATTTTTTTGAAGAAACATATATTCAACTGAATAAGTTTGTTCGCGTCGCATGAACTATTTGCACTTTTATGCACTTTTTAGAACTTTTAAGTTTGTTCGCGTCGCATGAACTATTTGCACCTTTATGCACTTTTTAGAACTTTTGTGTGCAAAAGTGCATAAAGGTGCAAATAGTTCATGCGACGCGAACAAACTTTTTTTTGTGTGCAAAAGTGCATAATGGTGCAAATAGTTCATGCGACGCGAACAAACTAAATATTTCTTCAAAACTGCTTCCTAAAAGCAGTGTTGAGGGAAAAGAAAAGAAAAAAAAGAAAGAAACTAAAACTTAAAACAATCTTAATGCCTATCTAATTATGCTAATATCGAAAAATCCTCTTCACTAATTGCACATATATATAGTCCCCTTTTAAGTGACTTGATTTGTACCGCTTTGTAAAGTTGTTTTGCGTCAATTTCAGATATTTCAGGATAAACGAAATATCTTTTAGGAGAGGAACTATAAAGTCATAAATAAAAAAAAAATTGGAAATATTGCGTAATATATAATCATAAATCATAACTTACCGTCAAAATAGCCTTATTACGAAGTTTCATCATCTACAGTGATTTGTCTGATTTTTAATTAATTTTCATTGTGATTCACTTTACCCCATACTTTGTCTATTTTTAAAAAAATAAGGGTAAAGTTAATAGTCAACCCATTTAAACATGATAATACACAGTACGTCCGTGAAGGAACGAGCCACGCATGCTATACGTAGCCGTATTACCACGGAATATTGTAACAACCAGAATGCAAACTCTTTGTCGGCTCTTTTGATCTGAGTGGGCAAAATTTCGTGACCTTGATGTCACTGTTCGGGCGAGAAGTCAGAAAGGGCTTTGATAGAATTCGGTGCCTGACATGACCTAACTGAAGTGAATTTCGAGAATATGATACATATCTACGTTAAAATGAATGTATATCGCTTATTTTTACGATTATTTTACTCTCTTTCCATTATTTTCATATTTTATCCTCTTGCACTTGATAACACTATTTAAATTAACATACTAATATAAACTTGAAGTCAGCGACGTGTGCCTATTTCAAAGAGCGAACATAGCCGGAACCACAAGTTCTCGCCCGATTTAATGGCGGATCAAGCTGCGCGTTGGGAATGTGCGAACCTTTCCCGCCAGGCCGAGATGATATTCTGGTTGTTAGATATTCTGTGGTATTACTTGGCAGACAAGCAACATATGGGAATAATGTTATCGGTACCTTTGCCTCAATGATCGCTAGAGACGCAAAAATTTCCGGTATTCACCGGAGTGATTCACTTATAACACCGTTTGACGGTATATCTTTATCTGCCCATATGTATACTATCAAAGATAGACGTCTTGACTTAAGTTTGACATAAATAGAAATAGAATCATTGGAGTTTTTTGAGTACTTCAATATTTTTCTCTTTAATTTTGAGTCAAGACTTTTGTCTTCGATGGTGCAAAGCGTGTGTGAATCAACAGCCCTGTTATAGCTATAATTGTTTACTTGAAAAATAATCCGAACTTAGTTCATCTTTATGAATACAGAACACTTTTTGTACACTACCCGACAAAATCAATGTCGTCTTCAATATTGCATCAGTGACATCAGCCTATGCAGCTAGGAGGTTTATTGGGGTACCTGCGTGCAAAACATTTAGCAATTAAAAAAATCAGAATAGGAAAATACGAAAATTTGTTGTGGACGACGAATTTTGTCGGGCAGTGTGCAATACCCGGCTTATTGTCGTAAGTTTTTTTTTTTTTTCGTAAAAGCATGTAATAGGATAGGCATTTCAGTTCATATTTTGAAATTATAATTTTTGCTTTTCTTTGTCAATTTAGTTTCGTTAGAACCGTATCATTTATTATAAATTTTAAATCAACTTTATGGTTTTTTTTATGCGGTTCTATTGACCAAGTTTAAATAAAACGCTTCATTATTTGGTAACGTTTTGGAATTTTACTAATAATTCTTTTTTTAAACTGTTAAAACAATTTCATTGTAATTATCGTATAAGTTAAAATTCTCCATTTTATTTATTCCTTCAATGATTTTTTCAACGCAACTGGCACTCCCAAAAAAAAAAAGAAAAAGAACTTTTAATTGTTACAGTATTTACCAATTAAAGAAAGTAAAGAGAGAAAACTAATTTAAAAAAACAAAAAATTGTATAAATAAAGCAATTTTTAGTGATTGCTAAATTATTAACATTCTAAATTTTTCTTTTTTGAGTTTGTGATAGTTGAGTTTCTAAAAATTCGCCTAAACTGTCAACCATTATATACCGGATGCCGTGGATTCAAATCACATTATGATAATCGATTTTTTTGACATCATATGAGGATAATTAAGATGCGGTCACTGCGTATTCGTCACAAACACAAAAATGCTGAGGACTCACCATAATTTCTTTTAAAAAAAGATCACTATTATTTAACCAACTCTGTTTTTCTTAATATTTTGCGAAACCCCTATTCCTATTAAGAAGTAAGCGGCTTTTGTGCACCAATTATTATAATCAGATTACAGCAGATAGTTTTAAGGATTCGCGCCTTAATTTAATATTCGAAACAATTCATTTCAGTAGATACTTTGGCGGTAACGCATGTAGATCATATATAGAGTTTAATTATAATTTGCCATGTTAGTGCTAGTTTTGTTTGTGTTATTGTTTCTATCTTATACGAACAATATCTATGGTAAAAGTATCCATCACGACGAAATTTGCGGTGGATTTGATGGAAGGCGATTATATTTGGAGTTAGGAGAACACGGCACGTTATTGGCTACTAAAGTTAACGGAAGCAAGAATGACGAAAATTTGTTGGACAATTACAAACATTGTAGTTTGGAAGTAGTCACCTGTCCTTCGTGTATTATTTCAATACAATTCAGGTTACTTCAGCAATATTTAGTGATAAGAAAATGACGAACGTGTTTGCAGTTTTTTAAATATCACTCACGGTTGCCAAATATCTCCGAGAAACGACAAATGTGAGTGCGATCATGTTTGGATTTACGAATCTACTTATGAGGACGTTTCTGGCAAGCGCTTTTGCGGTAATTTTGCTATATCGAACAATAACAGCTTGGCGTTTAAAAGCAACACACGGTCCACTTCCATAAATTTTATTTACAGCCAATCCTATGAGCGAGCATTTGCGCTGAAGTACTTTTCAGAACGTAAGTTTTAATAATGTGAATATGAATACAAAAATTATTACATGGCGGTTTTCCAGGCAACCGGCATTTTATTAACAGCTATCTTGATAAGGATAGTACAAAAGATACTAGGAATAAATATTTGTCCTCGCCATTTTTTCCAAAGCATTATCCTAAAGACTTGAGTGTGGAATATATTTTGAATTGCAGAACCACTCAGATATGTAAAATAAAGCTAATATTTTCAGATTTCCAAATATCCCGATCATCACTGATTGAGGTATGTGCCATTACTGTCACTCATAATGTCCGATCTAAAACCGGGTCACAGTCTATCGTTCCTAGTTTATCCTTTATTAAATGGATATTAACTTTACCAAATAAAAATTTCTTATTTTTGATTCGATACAATATTTATTAATTTATCTACGTCCAGCCGAATTTGATAAGCATTCAGGCATCTACCTACGTTAGTCTTAACTTTATAAACATGACCATTATCTCAGAAAGTGCAACAAATAAGTTGGGAATGCATATATAAAAACTTCTCACAAATGCGTCACAGATTCGAAAAATCGAATAAAAGGTAAGGTAAGCCGTTTAAGAAAATCAAGTAATATAGCGGTGATGTATTTAATTTTGAAAATAACACGCAAAATGTGGGCTCCTATCGAAGATTTATTGTATAATTTTCAGAATTTTTAAAATTTCCTTTAGTTACTGAGATATCGCGCTGTCCCATTCCTCGCTTAACAGCCTGTATAGTATACTATATTTCCCATTTGATAACACCGCATAACACAACATATTAAATATTTAATTCATCAAGTACTTACCTAATGTTCTTTATTTACGACTAAAAGCTGCAATGTGTTATCAGATGTATTGGTAAAAAATAAATCCGCAACTTTCAAATTAAATATTCGACTTAATAAATGAAAAGTTTGTTTTATTTGTACTAGTATTTTCTCTTTAGATGTAATTTCAAATTATTTTTAATAGAATAACATTACAATTATATCCGGATATTCGAAAGACTTGTGGAACAAATTTGATTGACCAAAATAAGTTTATGGACAGAAAAGTAACGGAGCAATACCAATCGAATATAGGATTATCAATGGTAAAAGTATTACATTGACCGCGTCTCTTCGGTACACTGCGTGCAATAGACTGTGACCGGACAGTCACACATTGTCGTATATCCAGGCAAAGACCGGACATTATGAGTGACGCTAATAGTACAATAATTATACCGTATGGCGGTGGGCAAAGTGCGAATATCATACAACCACATATGCATATTGGCGTTGATGTTTTCCATAGCACCGCCTTCGTATTAATGGCGTGCCCAATCGGGATAAGATGGAAGAAGGAATGATTTTTTTTAAATGATTTTTTCTTTTTTTCGAAATATCATTTTTTTTTTAACATTGGATGGAGTGACAGGGGAGAGTAATGATTTTTTAAATGATAATTTATTTCTTTTTCTCGACAGATTGAAAGACAGGATGGATTGGAAGTGTTCCAAATCATTTTTTTTTAACATTGGAAGGAGGAAAGAGGGAGGGAAGATATTTCTTTTACATCAACAAAGTATCATTTGTTAATGTGTGTAATTGTTCTTTTTAATAATATTTTTTTTTCTCGAAACATCTGGATAGAGGATGCATAAGAAATGTTTTAAATCATATTTTTTCTAACATTGGAAAGAGAGGAGAGAGGGGTAAATTAGTTTTTTTAAGATATTTTTATTCTTTTTTTCGAAACATTGGGAGAGAGGATGCATTAGAAATGTTTGAAAATATTTTTTTTTGAAGGGGTGAGAGGAGAGGGGAATGTTTTTTAAATATTTTATTATTTATATTTATTTATTTTTACTTTTATTTTTTATTTATATTTTTTTTTATTTTTTATTTATTTTTTCTTTTTTTCTAACCATCGAAAGAGAAGACGCATCGGAAATGTTTCAAATCATATATATTTTTTTTCAAGTGGGAAAGGGAGGGCGTAGATTCTTTTTTTTAATATTTTTTTTTTGCTTTTTAACAAAGGGAGAGGACACATCAAAAATGTTTTAAATAATTTTTTAATATTAGGAAGGTGGAGGGTTTTTTTAGATGATGTTTTTCTTTCTTTTTTTCGAAACATCGGAAGAGAGAGGATGTGTTAAAAATGTTCAAATCATAAAAATTGTCATTAAAAAAACTAATGCCCCTTCACCTCTTCCAATATTAAAATAAAAATATGATTCGAAATATTTCTAATGCATCCCGATGTTTCTAAAAAAAGAAAACAATTTGCATTTAAAAAAAAACAATCCGCTCCTCTTCTCTCCTCTTCCATTATTAAAAAAAGTGATTTGGAACAATTATAATGCATTCTTTCTCCCGATGTTTCAAAAACAAAGAAAAAAAAATATCATTTAAAAAACTAATTCCTTCCACCTTTCACCCCGTCCAATTTAAAAAAAAAAAATTATTTGGAACATTTTTAATGTTTCCTCTCCGAATGTTAAAAAAAGCAAAAAATATCATAAAAAGGTGCCTTCTCTGCTCCTTCCAATGTTAAAAGAAGTATGATTTGAAACATTGCTGATTCATCTTCCCCATTATTTCGCAAAAAAGAAAATTATCATTTAAAATAGTCACTCCCCCCTCCCTCTCTCACCCCTTCCAATACTGAAAAAGAAATATGATGACATTTTTAATGTGTCCTCACCTCCGGTGTTCAAAAAATCTCTGCATCATATGTTTAAATTAAATTCAACTGGTATTGCATCTGGTGTCAAAACGTCCCGGCATCAAAACGGCTCGCGTCGAAACGTCCTCGCGTCGAAACGGCCGCGTCGAAACGTCTTAGACGTAGGAAAAACACCAGATAAAATAAACTTTTCTCTTATTGAGTAAGATATTTAATTTATCTGTTTTTCCTTTGGATGTAATCTGAAAAAAAAAAATTATCCTTAAAACAATTTTCTATTCATCGAAGCTCACGACTCCACTTGCATATGATCTCATTACTTTACTTAAGCTAGACTATGTTTATAGGCAGAAAAAAGGGTACAAACACACAATAAATTCGAAAAATGTTACATAAGTAGTTTGCAACCAATCCACATGGTACAAAAATTCTCCATAAAAATGAATCATCAAGTTATCCATAGTTAACCATTCAATAACGCGCCGACGAATCGCCGGCGCTGAAATGTCCCGGCGCTGAAATGTCCCGGCGCTGAAATGTCCTGGCGCTGAATCGGCGGCGCTGAAACGCTGACCCCTGTAGGCGGGATGTAATGCATATGTATATGTGGTTGTATGTGATATATCGTCACTTTTCCCATAGCCAAATTGGTTGATGAATACAGTTAAGCAATTGCTCTTTCCATAGTTTTTTGATTGGAACGGACAAAGAATGTTTGTCACCACCGGATTTTTATTTAGACCTCCCATTTTAATGAGTAGTGGTCCTACAATGGTTATACGATTCTACGCGAATGGAGGCACAAATATTGGGTTTAAATTAATGTACACTTACGTTTTGGGTGATCAAACTAATATTACGACAAAAACCAATACAGATTGTGGAGGTCTAGTAGATAATCTTGGCGGGGCAATAACAATGATGGAAATGACTGGGGATGAGGAAAAATGTATAATTGTTTCTGGCTCATCAAACCACCCCCAGGTTATATGCACATAAAAACTCATCTTTACGCGAAAGTAACTAAATTTCAAGATTTTGGTAAGTACGAGCAGTATTGTTATTGAATCGTAATCTCTTCAAATTTCACAAATTACACCTAGTGGGGAAAGCTGAATTACTTGTGAAAGAAGGTATGACATCAGAAGGATTCCTCTTGGCCAACCTTACGTATCCTAGCGATTTAAGAATTACGGAACATATCGTCGCCATAAACGAAGGTATTTATATGAGTCTAACCGGCACTTTTAGTTCCAACTCAAAGCTGGAGGTAGTATATTCAGCCTTCAGTTATAAAGGTTCTTAAATTACACTGCTAACGCACATGCTAGTCTGATTAGAATATTTTAGATTGTTTGGTAGCCTCGGATTTTTCATGCCGCAATGGTAGATGCGTTTCCACAACGCTTCAATGCGATGGTTTCGATAACTGTGGCGATTTCAGTGATGAACCCGAAGTATGCGCAACCGAACACAAAAACAAACTTTATTCCCACATACCGAATTTTTATTTTCCCAAAAGCGATAGAGACTTCGACCTGAAGACGGCGACAATAGTCTTCATTATTAGCAGTCTGGGTAATTTAAGATGTAGGAAAGGTATTTCCTCTGTAACTGAGAGTATTTTAGCACTGATGTGTTTGATAGTTTCCTTGATCATCCTGTTGTATCGTATTAATATGAAAGGCACTAACAATAATAATAATAATAGAATCATCTGCAAAGTCATTTGCAATCAATAAATGACTTACTAGGTAAGTTATGTATGTAGTACTTTTATAATTTAAATACCGTATGGCGATAATTTTTGCATTTATATATGATAATGTTTATGTAGACGCCAAATTTACAAAAAAAAAAAAAAATTTGATATTGTATGGTATTTTAGAAGAAAATTCAAGAGTTGAAGAAGTTGAGATTATTATATCTGATGATCCACCTATTTATGAAGCTCCACCAGATTATGCTGATATTATAAAGGGGAATGATATTAGAACTTTTAAAAAACAAACGCCATCAAAGAAGATAATAAAACCAAACACGGAAAACAGGTAGTCATTTGCTTTAAAAAAAAAATTCCAACTTCTCAGATGTTATGTATGTGGAGTGAAGTCGAATGAGTTGGCCACCATTCCGAAAAAATCTTATTTTTTAGTCACTAAATATATTTAAAAAGCTTATTTGGTGGTGAAGGCATGTCTTTGTACTTCTATATTAATTTAAAAATTAATTTTAATTTAAAAATGAAAACCAGACGTGAATAATAATAAAGATAAATAATAAGATAATAAAACATGTTAATGGTAGAACAAAGTATTTTAAAGTTAAGTTAAAACTGATTCAAAAAAAATTATGTTGAGTTTTACACGTCTTTCAATCTTCCTTTGCTCCCCTAATTCCTTTTCTCTATCCCATTTTTATTATAATTTAGAATCCAAATTTTAATATCCCTTTCCCCATTCTCTCATTTTATTATCTATCTATATTTATCCTTACATATTTTTTTTTAATCAGATTTAACTTAACTTTAAAATACTTTGTTCCACCATTAAAATGTTTCATTATCTTAACTTACTTAAAGTGATCTTAGAATTTTAAACTTTTTCACTGTAACTACATATTTTATCTATTTATTTTCATTATTTTACTATTCTCATTTTACATGAATGTATATTCTGGTTGAAGGTGGCAATACGCCGAAACTAGTTCCAGTGGATTAACAGGATTTTATTCTAATTACCTTACTTTTTTATATTCTAATCAATCTTCTGTTTTAGTATTTCTAAAAACTTGTTGAAATCACACGCACCGCAAATCATGCTAAGTTTTAGATATGTATGTCAATACAATGTCGGATTTTTGTCAGATATTTAGATCGTAAAAGACGCGAGAGGAAACGCGTGTAGGGTATGCAACCAGTTTTCTTGTATACACAGCAATTAGAAGTTTTATAGTCAATTATCAGAATTCAAATGCATATCCACTCAAATCTTAAAATTGTCCCTACTAGGAATTTTTTTCCCGATTTATGGTTTGGCAGTACTTGCATTATTTAGTTTTCCTTTTTTTCTAATTTGATGTTATAATGAAACTATAAACACGTTTTTTAACTTTACAGTTTCCCGTAGATCGATTAGTTTTGCATTTCTCGATACTTTTATTGCATACACTACAAAAATAGATCACTAGAACAGATATACACATTGTCGCTGCCAGAAGTAAGGATATCCTCTTATTGCATATAGACGAATATGTACCAGGGTTAGTATTGCCCTTGAGCATCCCAGAAGCGAACATACACACATAGAACACTCCCACCTCCTTACTAGTGAAAAACATTGCAATAATACTAATAATCTTATAGGTGGAATGCACTTGACTGACTATCGTAAAATTCGACGCCTACTAGGGAGGGGCATTGCCATTCAATCTTTCTTACGTCTGGATATTTCTTTATTGTTTACCTAGAAATTGCAACGTCATTAATACAAGGCGACGTTATGCATATGTAATTGTACGCTATCCGTATTTCTGCCACAGACAATCTGTATACAAGCAGTATAAGTAGAGATGGTGATTTTCATTGACACGCAGTGGCGCAGACTGTACATGATCGGTCGGCATTATATATATATATTATACATATATGTATATAAATCGATTCACACGCTTTACCTGGGGAGTATCTACTAATATTACACATAAAAAGGATTCTTCGAATCAAAGAAAAAATTCTTTGCCGCTATTTAAAAAACTATTTCCTTCAGTTAATAATTCTTTCACTAAATTAACACTATTTTTAATTGAAGAAAATATGTTTTGACTGAAAAAAACGGTTCTTTTAAATAATCGCAAAGAAACATGTCTTTGATTTAAAGAATTCTTTTTGCCAACAAATATCACCATCTCTAGTTATAAATTATAGTGCACCAGATTGCCATTATCTCCCTATTTCTAGATAGATTACTTTTCAATTTGAATAGGGAAAAATGAGGAAATTTAGCGATTTTCGGCACATTTTTGTAAATATCTCGAGAATGGTTACTCCTACGGCTCCGGCGTTGCCGACATTCGATTGCACGCCTTCGGAGACTTGTCCTGAGGTGCACCCCATTGCCACTATCTCCCTATTTCTAGATTAGTTTCCAATTTCAATAAGGAAAAATGAGGAAATTTTGCGATTTCCGGCACATATTTGTAAATATCGCGAGAATAGATATTCCTACGGGCCCGGCGTTGCCGGCATTCGATTTCCCGCTCTCGGAAGCTTACCCAGAGGTGCGCCAGATTGCCATTATCTCCCTATTTCGAGATTAGTTATCAATAAGAATAGAGAAAAATGAGGAAATTTAGGGATTTTCGGCACATATTTGTAAATATCCCGAGAATGGTTACTCCTACGGATCCGACGTTGCCGGCATTCGATTTCCCGCTCTCGGAAGCTTACCCAGAGGTGCGCCAGATTGCCATTATCTCCCTATTTCGAGATTAGTTATCAATAAGAATAGAGAAAAATGAGGAAATTTAGGGATTTTCGGCACATATTTGTAAATATCCCGAGAATGGTTACTCCTACGGATCCGACGTTGCCGGCATTCGATTTCCCGCTCTCGGAATCTTACCCTCAGGTGCACCACATTGCCATTATCTCCCTATTTCTAGATTAGTTTCCAATTTGAATAGGGAGAAATGAGGAAATTTAGCTATTTTTGCACACATTTGTAAATATCTCGAGAAAAGAGCAACTTTTTTTTGTGTAAATCGTCTGACATGGAGTCTCCGAAAATACTGCAACCTCTTGGCCTTTTGTATATAGTCTCCCTTTTTTTTACCTATTAACTTATCTACCAGTCATTCCAGGATTCTATTATCCAGAATTAACTATTTGGTTTTGTCAATTTTATGTCCATTTTCTTCAAAAACATTGCCTGAACAAATTGGTATTTAACTAATAGTTATTTGTATCATATACCAAAAATTGTCGAATGAGTACGTTTTGTACACAAGCGCGAATATCACAAGAGTTTCTGGACGTGTGATGCACATTATTTTTTGAGCTGGTAGATTTTAATTATGTTGAAAATAATAAAAAAAAAGGACGTTACGGAGTATATTACATATTGGCAACACATCAATTTTTTATTACCTAAATATCGTCTTCTATGTCACTGGAATAAAATTAATTCATTGCCTATGTTTTGATTATTTGGTAACGCTGAATTATCTGTCCTGACTCTTCGTTTTCCATTACTTAGATAGAGTGCTTTTAAATACTTTCCTGATTAGGATAGGTTGTTTTTTAAGCAAATTCTTTAGTAAGATTGGCGACACTGTTCTAGTTTTAAATTTGTACTTCAAATTCTGACAGCTGTCAGTGACAAACCAAAATTAGAAACGGTTGTATTTGATTGTATTATTTTATTACAACATGTTAGAATTACAACAATTTTTTTTTATTATCGAACGTTACTTTAGACCAGGTCGAAACTTAGGTAAAGGGAATTCCATTAATCAGTGCATTACCGGCAACAGTTTCCTAATCTAGCAGTTACTTACGCACAGCTTTGACATCACGCTTGTATTGATAAATGTCGTGCAACTGGGACAGTAATTCGAAAACGTGACGGTGGTGCACCTAAAAAACGAACCAAATTTGCGTAGAGGATATTCGATATTGAATGGCTATTTCAATATTTTTTGCACACATTTTGGTGACACATAAACTGTCAAAGTGATTAGTGCGTGATGCACTGTGACCAACGATTAAAAAAGCATGGTGTACTCTCACCAGGAAAGTAATTGAAAGTATGGTACTTATATGATTAAGCATGATGATCTTGCGTAAGCAAGGTCAGGTTATGCAATATCTTTATACCTAGACGACTTTGCGTCCAACTTCTACATGTTTGACAAGATTACAATGATCTAAGAATATTTCATTCAAGTGGTTGTACATAAAGTAATGTGTGGTACGAAAAAGAAAAAATAGGAAAACTGTCGTTTGCCTTGCAATTACTAGTCTAGCATCAGGAGCCTGTAATATTAGGAGTGCTTTTGTACTCTTATTTCGAAGAAGTAATATTTTTATAAACTACTATTGGCTATCGATTTCTGCTGGTTATTGATCATAGAAACAGAGTTCGAATTTTAGATCAGAGAAGGGTAGAGGATAGCGCACGTCCTATTTACGCATGTTGTGGAAATGTTACCGTGTTGAAGCGGTATCACCACGGTATCACCAACATTTATTTGGTTGATTTTTATCCAAACGGTCTAACCGGTTAAGCATATGAAAACTGCATACGCATCTGATGAAGGGTTTTTTCCTTGTTTTTATTGTTCTTCATCTAAAATAGCCATACAATTAATCTCATATCCCTAACCCCTATTGTAAGGGAAAAATGGCGGTGACAATCCTTAACGTATTTTTTTTTCAATACCTATTGAAGATATTTTTATGAAATTTAAACTGTACTTGACCATCCATAAACTCACTATAATATAATTTTTTCAGAATTTTTGTGGCACTGGAAACTATAAAAAACGAGAAGCATATTTTTTGGGAGTGATTTTTTATACTAACCCCCAAAGTGAAACTCACCAAAAAAATATATCTTATTTGTTGATTCGTTAGCTACTACATGTTAAAATTGCAAAAGGGTCGAATTGGTGAAACATAGTTAAAAAAAATAAAAACCAATTATGGATATGTGTATATATATGTATCAATTATTTACCAAAAACTATATTAAAACCTGTAAACTATCTCTATACTTATCGTCATAAATATGTTCTTATAACAAAACATACACCTACAAATAAACTATAAACAATCAATATTTCGTAGCTTATCAGATACGATGACGACCACTCTGTACTATACTCGATGAAATATTGAAATTGAGCTCGTCGAATATGCGATTTTACAACATTCGACCGCACGAATTTCGAACTTGTGGTGTGTGATATAGACTCGGTACAATGTTATCCTATAATGTGCTATAATGAGTATGTAGTCACCCGTTTCCAGGACGATTCGATTTTCATACAAGTTTTCTCAAGTTATAAGAAGTTAACTAGCGAGTCAAAACGTAGTTGGCAGGCCACGTATACTTAAATTTAGGCAAAAAAAAAATTGTGTCTCTATATGTTATCAGCCTACATTTATGACAAAAGAAACAGACCCAATGTGTACAATATTTCTACAACAAAGTTGATATCTATTTAAATCTTCATTTATAATGATACGCTTTAGCTTTCCATTGGTTTTTCCGACATTTATTGTACAATTAACACATTTATTATCTGTACGACGTTCAATTGTTTTCTCCATTATTTCTAAATCGCAAATGTTACAATGAAAAACAGGATCACACTTAATATATTCGAAACTCCCGCAAAATACTCAATAAAACAATTTAACTTTGATTAACATAATTTTCTTTTGCCTAAATCTAAGTATACGTGGCCTGCGAACTATGTTTTGACTCGCTAGTTAAGTTCTTATAACTTGACAAAACTTGTATGAAAATCGAATCGTCCTGGGAATAGGTCACTACGTACTCATTATAGCGCATTATAGGATAACATTGTATCGAGTCTACACCACAGATCACAAGTTCAAAATTCGTGCGGTCGAATGCTGTAAAATCGCATATTCGACGGGTCCAATTTTAATATTTCATCGAGTATAGTACAGAGTGGTCGCCATCGTATCTGATGAGCTACGAAATATTGATTGTTTATATATAGTTTATTTGTAGGTGTATATTTTGTTATAAAAACATATTTATGACGATAGGTATAGAGATAGTTTACAGGTTATAATATAGTTTTTGGTAAATAATTGATGCATATGCACATATCCATAATTTGTTTTTATTTTTTTTTAACCATGTTCTACCAATTCGTCCTTTTTGCAATTTTAACATGTAGTAGTTAACTAATGAGCAAATAAGATATATTTTTTTGGTAGGTGTCACTTTTGGGGGGTTGTAAAAAGGACTTCTGATAGTTTCGCGAAATTTGACATTATGGCACTCTATCTTGTTTGGTCATCTCTACGTACTTTACCCTACCTACGCATTTCCTCCTACTTCCGTAATTTTAATTATTAATAAGAAATTACATGACGTGACTATATGTGGTTACCGTGTTTTGCTTAACAGATTGGTACCTATTAGTAACAACGATTTGGACATCGTAGCTTTATCAATTGCTCGGGACGCGACTAGTTTATTGTCAAGAAGTAGTGATAATATTTCAGAATTACCACCAAATCCACTTCCGGTGGAAAATGGTGTCGATAGCAGTGCGTCATCAGTGCAGAGTGAAAATGGTAATATATTTTCTTCAAATCTTTTAGATTGTTGCATTAAGATTTTTATTTTAATATAATTTTTAGTTTTACTTGATGATCCTGTTACGGATGAGGATCCAGTTCAACGCGAAGCAAGAATCAAAAAGGTGGCGATTTGGAAAGAAAAGTATATGAAGTTCGAATTCAGCACGATCGATTTTCACAGCATTGACAAGATTGGTCTGTTTTCTAGTTTGCGATTGTCAAATAAACGCCATTGCTTATCTGACAGTAGTTTATCGTCTATTAACTTCTTGGAGGATGGTGTTAATAAACTTATTAAAATCGTTAGAAGTGTATCGTCTGAAAAAATCAATTAATCGTTTCCGAAACAATAAAAACTGTTTATCTGTCATCCGTCGTCTATTTCACTTGAAATAAAAATATTTGGTTGAGAAATACATTATTTTATTTTTTTCATTGACCTACACTATGTAAATAAAATAAATTTAAGGTTATTTATAATCAAATACCTATGGAAACGTGGATTTCATTGTTCAAATGTTAATGACAACACACATACAGATAACACATATAAAGGTTGTGGAAAAAAATCAATATTCATTTATAAATAAAGGAGAGATAGAAATCTAAGTGTATTAGCATAATATAGTTAAAATAACGTCCTACATATGTACGCTGTATTTACATGTAGATTAAACCTAATTTTGGCTCTCAACAATTTAGATCACTAATAATTATCGGGTCTTTTATTGAGGGTAAGTTAGTTTTTCCGGTAACGTATTAAATTACAAGCTATTTTTAGTACCATTATTTCTAGTATTTTTAGTAACATTTATTTAAGTGACTCCACCGTTTTATTTTGGGAGAAATTAATATAGAACACTGTGCATAATATGTAGCGGCGTTAGGCAGGAATATTTTTAAAATAAAATAGATAAAACTAAATCTAAATCTTCTTCAGAAACCAAAAAAGGCATTCTAAAATCTTAATATTAATTTATCGTACTTAATAACCTGCATTTTCAAAAGTAGTTAATGAATTATAATCTTGAATAATGAAATGAAGAAATAAAGCTGTGAGAGGAAGTGAAATATCTTAGGGTGCTCCTAGACTCCAAGCTTACTTGGAATCATTAGCTTCAGAGGATTAAAACCAGGACGGAGATAGCACTTAAGCTCCGTTCCCACGGCCTGTGGCTCAGCCAGGCTCGGCAAGCCACGAGCCGCTCGAGGTGATTCGTGTGTGCTTGTGGTATATCGAACCATGACAGATGTCACTGTTCCCACGGCGCGTGGCTTGGCAAATCACGAGCAACCTCGAGCCAAATTACCAGAGGTTCAGTGACGGTAACTGTCACTGCTGTCATTGTAGATATTCGGAGCGCTACGTCTATTCTACGCGTACGTAATTCCCTTTTTTTTTATATCTTACTTTCGTATATTGTGTGTTTCTCTGAATTATAACTCAAGTTGTTTATGATTTATTCTAAACTTTAGCGGATTACAGGTACAGTATGTAATTGTAGCTAAAGTTCTAAACTTGCTGGAAACTTAGTGGTTCTATTGTGCCAATTTTTTTAAAAAAATATATAAATCTGGCTTATATATATACCTATGTCATCAATTCCAGCCCCAGTTCTTGTACTGTTTTTAACTTTCATTGCCAATTTCCTGTAAGTGACTACAGATTTCCTTTTTTTTTCTTCAATTCTTTTAAGGAACAATCGACACTTATGTTATTTAAAATACGTATCCAAGCATCATACACATTTTTTTTTTTCTTTATGGTGTTCATGTTGGGGGATGTCATATACATAATAGGTTCTCCCTCATACAAATCCAGAAATTCTATTGTAACTTTATTGCTCCACTCCATTCTCAATATTCAACAAATACGATTGACATTAACCGAAAAATTTATGACAACCCTTCAAAATTTTTCAATGACAGCCTACTGATAAACTTTTTAGAACTTCTGTATAAATATCTGCAAGCTAAATGACAGGCCGTGGAAACGGGGCTCGAGCTTGTCATCCGACGAGCCACAAGCCTTTGATGTCCGAGCATTTACCGACATTTCACGGGAAAGCCCGCTGACAAGCTTCAGTTCAGACTCGCCGAGCCACAGGCCGTGGGAACGGGGCTTTAGAGTTATATCACTGTGGCAACTACCGAACTCTATACGAATCGTGTGGACGCAACCGTCCACACGATTCGGGGTTTGCAGAACTCCGAGCACAGACGGGAAAACGTCGAAAGTTCGGCATGAGAGTTTAGTATGGTAGCATTGGGTAATACGCATGAACAAGATACGTTGTCGCTGGCACAGAAATTATGACAGTTAGGTCCCTGTCACTGAATAACTGAAAGTCCTTTTTAGGTTTCGCTCAAAATCCTAACCGCAATTTATAAATATTTGCATTTCTGTCATTGCGGTTGCGGTGGATATCATGTTCACAGAAACTCAATATGACATGGACACGAAAAGCTCGCAGTTATCTGTAGGGTATTAAGATATTGACAGCCAGAATTACCTATAGTGAAATTTAATTCTTATTTTTTTTATTAGTGACACTTTATGCTGTCAACTGAAATGTGTACTAGGCTCCTTCAGGTTGATGTTTTTAGTCGCGTATTACAGAAGTGAGGGAAAAAGGATTAGAAATATTTTAAGCGAAATTTTTTAAACACGAGTCGTGACATTAAGGGATGGTTTCTTTCAAATGATTTATTTTTTCACATCAAGGACGGAACATTATGTGTGTGACATATACCATCTTGAAGCTCCACAAATATTAATTATTTATTATGCAACCGAAACTACAAGTACTGTGTACCAAGCAATGCATAATTCAGAATTGTTTGAAAATAATTTTTAATTACTATATGAGTGCTGTAGCTTCGATTGCATTAATAATCGAAGATTTGTGGAGCTTATAGATTCGATTTAATTTGTTAAAGATTGTATATACCTATTAGCAAATAAGTATTTGTTAACACATAAATATCACCTAATTTTCTAATTTTTCTATTCATAAGAAAAATATTACACACATTTAGGTCAACTCTTATTATAACAATATACATAAAATAATAATAATAATAATAATAATAATAATATCATTTATTGGCATATACATATACATATTAAGCTCATATATGCCAAAAAGGCAAAATCATCGTAAGATGTTCTTCCTTTAACCTCCTAAAAAAACTAAAATATATAAACTCAAACCAATTTGATTGGTAACCTCTTCATCATATTTAAAACAAAACTATAATTATTGATTTAATTTATTTCAGTATTACATACTTTTAAAGTAATGAAAATACAGTTCTTTAATTTATTTGAAATGAACCAATTTAATGTAATGATGATGTAGACACAAATTATAGCTGCAATGCTTTAGTAAGCTAGGAGGAATATGACAGGATTACAAATGATAACATATATTTATTAATTATTTAAATAATATCCACAAAAATTCAATTTTATATGCAGATATGTATTATGCCACTTAAGTTCTTAACTGAAATAAGGAAATAGGAAGAATTTACTTGATATCTCTCTGTCTCATTGATTTTTCGTTATAAATCTTCTTCAATGATATTTAATAAAAAGTAAAATGTTTCTCGGTGCATATGTTAATGTCTTAAATTTATAATAGTTTCCTTGTTAAATAAAGAATGAACAATTTCAATATAATTTAATGTTCTAGGTCTAGGAAGTATGTGTCTTTTTTGTGCAATTTTTGTTATACTTAACAATTTCTTGTCACCCGAACTTCTTCTGCACCCAGCAATTCAATATTTTCTGTTACAATTATTGGAAGTATTTTGTCCATTTTGTCAAAAGTGAAAAATACCCTATTTTTTTATAAATACTACAAATTATTTATGTTACCTTCTTTGTCGGTTTTTACTGCTGTATCCGTTCCGTTTTTAATAGTGCTGAAAGTACTATCTTCACCTAATTTTCAAAACGGAACGATGGTTTTGAAGTACCTACTTTCAGCAAAATTACTGGCTGCACTATACAGCAAAAACGGAACGTAGCCTAAATAGTGTATGAAAATACTACTGTTGCAATGACGTTTGTTGTAATAGTACAAGTTACGCAACTCGTGATTCAAAGTACGAGTATTACAACAGTCATTGTAACACGTGTATTTTATACTATTTCGCATTAATTCGCGTTTATTTATAATTAAAAATGGAATTTCTTATCCTGGCAGGGAATTTTAACGTTTCCATGTTTGTGACACAATTCTTGCAATTCCATGTAGAAGCCTATATAAAAATGTCAAAGTGAAATGTCAAACCGCGAGTCGCACCACCAAACCTCATATAAAATGTCACCACAAACAGTGTCATAAAGTGGAAAAACAGTAATACAAAATGGTTATTGTATGTGCGAAATAGAAAAAGGAATTTATTGCTGTTACCCACTGCCACAATGATTGTTATTAAAAATAGTTGAAAAACTATACGAGCTGGGTAAACAGCTTTTCCTCTCACTCTAATTCCTTCCGGAATGTGTGAACGGGTGCACGAACTCCATCGAGCCGGTTGACGTGCGCCATTCTCCAACGCAGATCGAGAATAGGCGAACAGTTTGCCGACTAGTTCTCCGAGCTCCGAACTGCCCATCTACACGACTGATTTCGTCAAACTTTGGCGAGCTTCGTGTGGGCGCACCTTTAAGTATATTATTTGTTATTATTATGCATACATATATAAATTATTTAAATGTAAATGTATTGAATGGGGAATTTAGATTTTTAAAGATATGTCGTATAAATATGCACCATGCAATCAACTTCAAGTTGACATTTGATGTGGCTATCCGTTAAACCGTGTCAAACATTATCATAACCCTTCAAATTATTCCAAGGTGTTTGAAATCACGATCCACGCTTGCAAATATTGCAATAGGATTTTACGATGCGATGCAATATATTAGTAAGTCATAGAAGTATTGTAGTGGAAAATATTAGGAGGCACAGTTTTTGGGGCTTCAAAATGAAATCTATTCTCTTTTGGTTTTCGCTATTATTGCTGGGAAATACTTTTATTTCGTACATGATACATTTACATCAAATCCGGTTTGAGGATAATGGGAATATAAGCTGGATACCATTTAATATTGGTGAGTTCAGATTAAGTACTGATGTTCGTCTACATTTTAATTTTTATTGCTCGTTGTGAGTCATAAATGTACAGCCATATAGTAATCAGAATAACCAATGTAAATTGGAAAGCTCTTTGAAAGCCGTTAGATTTGAACCGCGTCCTTAATTCCTCCTCGCTCACGTTTCTGGTCACCAACAGAAGAAGCAGAAGAGGTCTTGAAGATATCTTATATAATGGAAGAAGAAACGTCGGCAGAGATGAAATTAGGGACGTTGTTACAACGTGGAGACCTAGCACTTAAGACTAATATATGTTTTTTTATTGTTTCCAAGAGGCTCCTGTAAAATTTTTAATCCACAATGCAAAATGCAAGATTCTTGATGTGCAACCTTGGAATGAGGAAGTGATCCCCTTTCACAAAAGAAAGGGTATAAATCATGCACACACAAGCTACTACTTACAAAAATTGTAAGGACGAACGGCAGCGTCTTTCTGACAGTAAATAAAGCTGCGATAAAGCAATACGCGGACTTTGGAGTGTCTTGTTGCTACGTTAATATTAGCAGATTCATAGGAGTTGCAAAACCTGATCGTTACTTGTAGTGAGTAAACTAGTCCTCTCCTGTTTAATAGGAACCAGATAAAATAGTAATCATAAACATATTGCTAATTCGATTCTATATTTGACAGTTTGGCAGGTGCAGAAGTTTTGTGGAGAAGGTAGAAATTCACACTGACGCCGTTTTGGTTAACTGCTATACTGACGAAACTCGTTTACAGAAAGTATACTCAAACACACACGCAACAATAATGGCTTCGCCTCAATTAAAACGCAGAATTTCACAGTTTGGCAAAAATAAGCCTCCTAGTGTTTTAATTATCGGTATAGATAGTGTATCGAGATTAAATTTAGCGCGCGTCTTGCCCGCGACCTCGAATTACCTCAAGCGAAATCAATGGATTAGTTACGAAGCTTACAATAAGGTGGGCTACAACACCTTCCCCAATGTCATGGCAATGTTGACTGGACATAGTTTAGAAGCCCTCAGTGCTATTGGAAATACGAGAACGAGTTTTTTGGATATTTACGATATAATTTGGAAAGATTTTCGCCGCGTTGGTTACGTGACAGCTTACGCGGAAGATTTGGCCGATATGAATACGTTCACTTACCTTAAAAAGGGTTTCAAAGAAAAACCAACAGACCTTTATTTCCGTCATTACACTTTAGCAACTGAAACGTTAGCTATCCGTTACGACAAGGGTCTTATCTATTGCGCTGGTCCCGAACCGTACGGTGAAAGGATTTTGAATATCGCTAAGGATTTTGTCGAAACTTTTCTCAATCAGCCAAGCTTTGGTTTCTTCTGGATGAATAGTTTTAGCCACGACGATGTCAACTCACCAATGCGGATGGATAATAAGATCGCCCAGTTTTTTACCTATCTAGAGAGAAAAAGGGTGACAGATCATACGATTATAATCTTCCTCAGTGATCATGGGATTCGTTACGGGAAAATTCGCCACACTCCAACTGGCTGGTTAGAAGAACGCTTACCATTTTTACGTTTTTGGATTCCGAAGTCGTTTAAGAAGGCCCACGAACGAGAATTTCAGAATCTGCAACAGAACAGTCGTAAGTTAACTACACCTTACGACTTGTACATGACTCTGCAACACATTATGGTTTTATCTGGTCTAAATTATCGAATGCGCCCAAGTGTGTCTTGTCCAAAATGCAAATCGTTATTTACCGAAATTGAAGACGTTAGATCTTGCACAGATGCGTCGATAAAAATGGAATTTTGCGCTTGTATTCTATATAAGAATCTTGATCCACAGGATCCTTTAGCAGCGCAAGTCGCCGAATTTCTCATTGAGGAAACCAGGAAAATTATTGTTGCTGAAAGCGACGACGTGGAAAAATGTGACATCCTCAAATTAGGAAGAATTCGATACGCGCGCATCGCTATCAATCCCACGACGGATTTTAAAATAAGTCTTATTTACTGGTGCAGTTCGAGACGAATCCCAAAATTACCTTGGAAGCAACTGTTCGGTTGGAGGAGGATATTTTCGGCACACGATTCTACTTGGAAGGCGAGGTACATCGACTTGACATTTATAAGTCAACTGGTTGGTGCGTATCGTTGGACGACGTTAAAAAATATTGCCATTGCAAATGGCAGGAAAGTTTCAAATTGCATCGGGTTAAAAAGTGGTTGGGCATCAAAGACGAAAAGTTAACATTTATTTAAAGTTCAATCAAATTACAATTTAGGGACAAGAACATCCGTCCAATTTAAATGAATTCATTTTTGTGTCATTGCTTTATTTTATTAGAAAAATAACAGTACCATCTTTACACTCTTAAGACTTATTAAAAGATTCATATTTGTAAGTTGTAGAGATTTTATTCGTCCAAAATTCTAAATTCAAGCCGTTATTATAAACATTACACCCACGAAAATACTATGCTTGGTAACAATTTGTATAAAGCAACAAGTTATTAACCTGTTTTGATTATTGATTAAGTCTTGCCCGTGTTACTTATCACTTTTTATATCGATCTCAAAGGTGGTTAGAACGACGCCATCGAAAATAGAAATTAACACCCACTCTTGCTCTTAATGTTTGTATTTCTTAAACGCATGTTATGAAATGTGTACATCAAAAAGGTCGTGTACACGGAAAAACCAATTTGTTCAGGACAACAAATTTCAAACAAATTTTATCATGGAAATTTAGTTAATCCAACAAAATATTTCGTTATTTCAAATAAATAAAGGGTTAAATGAACAAATAATTTAGTCAAATTAATGAGATATTTGTTTGCCCATATTTAACTCAATATTTAGTTATATTAAACAAAATTTGATATTATCAAAAAAATCGGTTTTTTCAGTGTAGTACTAAAGCGAAAGATTTTGGAAATGTTTATATAATATTCATGTAATGTTTAACTTACCAATTTATTTAAATTTGAGGCCAATATTTTACAATTTTGTTGATATACGTAGTAGCGAATCTTGGGATAATATTTACAACTGTGAAAATATAAATCAGGCGTTTGACATTTTTTATGCAACTTTTATGTAATATATTTTAATAATTATTGTTTTCTCTTAAAACAAAAGTAGTCGTTGAAACACTAACGGTTGGATTACGTCTGAGGTAAGGTAATCTATGAAGCTATTGGGGATTTGTATATTGTGCAAAAAAATTTCGGATTTACGCGAACTATATATACAACAAAAACCTATAGATTTTCAATTGCTAAGAAATGTTAAACGGAATTACTTTGCACATAAAATTAATTTATCAAGTAATCAGATAAAGTTATCATGGAGTATTATGAATGTATTGTCAGGAAAAACGAAAAAACACGAAAATATAATCTTGAATAATGACGAGAAATCAATAAACGATTCCAGTCACATTGGCCTTTAATAATTACTTTATTGAATTTGCGCGTAAAGTTGCATCAAAAATGTCCAGCAATTATCAGATAAGTTAGAATAACATTAAAATTTCACAAAGTATGTACGCCATCTCTTTACACGACTACGAAATTAAGTCTTTTAAAAAATTTCAAAAATAAATCATCAGCAGGTTCAGGCGATGTATCGTGCATATTAATTAACAGAGCCTAGGAAACTGTGATTAAACCTTTGACGTGTTTGATTAATTTATCTTTTGAAGTAGGAGAATATCCAGAGAGGCTAAAAATCGCTGGGTAATGCCTTTGCACACCATGTTCTGTAATTTTGTTTATTTAAAAACTCGCTTAAATGAAACCATGCTTTATCAGTAAAAAGACTTAGACCAAGAATTTCGTTATTAGCTACTTAAATTTTCTTGACAGAATTTGTAATAATTTATCTTACTATCCTAATCTCTAAGTAAGATCTGATGAACAACTGATACTTTGTATAGATACATATGCAAGCAACGCTTCAAAATTCTATGCACGGTACTAGAAGATACATTCATTTGAAGTGATAAATGACGAACTGATGAATGTGGGTTTTCGCCAACAAGGTTTTCTGCATGGTTAACAATATTTTCCTGTGTACGTGGTCAACCAGAAACTTCTCCCCCACTAGGCGAATATGATGTTGTAAAGCGGTATTATCCACAACTCTATTAGGAAGCTGCAAGCGAAACTGTCGCTTAGATTTAGTGTAGAAATATTCCCATTCGCCATTAAAAAATTGTGCACTTTGGATATATGCTTCAACAATGAAAATATTTTTTTGCAATGTGTACATTATTTAGTAGATTAAGTTAAAAACTATCAGGAAAAATTATATTGCTACTCACAAAATGACATATGTCAGAATGACAAATGCCAAAATGACAGAAATATAATTAAATATCTATCATAAAAGGTAAGCGGTTTATTATTATATTCAAGTACTAGTTACCCAGTACCTACTAAGATGTAATTCATTTTGAAACAGTTTGTATAAACTCACTTTCATACGTCAACTACTCATGCTACATCTACTGAGCTATATTTTTGCAATAAATTTTCTCAATGGAATAAAGTTCTTGCATATAACCAATTATTTTTCCGTGTGTAGCAAGTAAATGGGTGTATATATGCTATTTTTTGCTTCTGATACAGAAGCTTATGTGCTCTGTGCCAGTACAAGATAAAAAAAATTACGGATATATTACGGATTTGCATGAAAGGTCGGTGACATATTGAACAAAAGTTGTGTACAAAAATTACATCCAGATACAAAACCCAATCAATATTTTATTCGCACCAAGTATTACTTTTCAAATTACTTGCACGTCATTCTGACTTGAATTTAAATTAGATGTTCGGATACATATGAGCATAGAAATACGCTAGGAATACGTGCATTTGATTTAGACGATGAGACATGAATTCGTCAAATTCCTTAGGAATGAGTAACCACGGTTATCTATTAATACTCTCACCATATACCAGATTTCATCGTTTCAGTAGTAGTATATTTTATTATAGATATAAAAATAGACAATAATAATACGAGCTTAGATATATTTATCTAACCTATAAAATTTTCCATGACATCTTCAGGATTTCTTCCGCACTGCAAAGCCACAACATCCCAATCTAGGCCTTCTAATTTATCGACTATTTTGAAAGACGAAATAATTCCTTCTTTATAATTTATCTCTAAGGTAGCGTCCAAATGCAGCGAAGGATATGTCTCTATGCCCAATTTCAAATAGTTTTTCGCCAAAAGTCTAGTTTGATTTTCTGTTAACCAGGCATACTTTATTTTATACGGTTGATTGTCTTACAGGTGTGAGATCCGTTTATTACTCTGATTATTTGCCGATTTACATTGGTACATATGAATTTTTGGGCGCGGTTTAATATACTGTCATCAAATTTCAGTTTCTTGTATCCCAAACAAGCGCACCAATTGTCTGCAATTGAAGCGTCTTCACAAGATCTTGCAATGTATTTCCTTTTTAGTAAAGAATGACATTTTGGACAAGCATTGCTCGTTTTCGCTATGTATCCTTTATTGTACATTACGAGAAAATCTTGGATTGTCGAATATAAGTCAAAAGGTGATATTAGAGAATATGTATTTTCTTGAATTAGTTTAAATTGCGTAGGATATCTTAGTCTAAAAGCAAGTGGTAACCGTATAAATAAAAAGGGAATTTGTTGTAAGAACCAATTTCTCAAGGAATTTTTTCGTTCGTCATCTCCTTGATCACTCATGAACATCACGATAGTGTTTTGTAAAATGGTACTTGTATGTAAATATTGGAAAAATTCTTGCACTTTCACATCTAAACCATTTAATGAGTCAGTAGTTTTTCTCTGGAAACTATCCATCCAAAAAACACCAAACGACGGCTTTGTAAGCGAAAGACTTGCAAAATCTCTGGCTAGATGTAAGATTCTCTCAGTTGTAGTCTTCGGACCGGTACAATAAATAGAATCTTGAATCAATACTTTATCTAACATATGTGAGGCGATTATATAAGATCGAAAGTAAAAATTCGTTGGCGGTTCTTTAAATCCTCTGCTTGAATTTCGCGACACTCCGTCATCAATAGAGTCTTTCGCGTAAGCCGTAACATAACCCAAGATCTTGAAAATCCTTCCACAGAAACTTGTTATTCAGAATGAAGTTTTTGCCAGAATCTAGGTCTGTATAATAATCTCCGGTCAACAAAGCGAACAAATTGATGTTGTTTTCTTCCCCTATTCTGTTGAAGATTCTGTAATCTAACCAATTTTTGTTTTTTAAATAATAATACGTTTTTGGAAATACCTTGGGGAAATTAGCTCTGGATAGGGAACTTATCCCGATAATCAGTACATTGGGTCTGGCGTCCTTTTCAACAACAATATTGGCAGAGGTATTGGTTAATTTTGGACGAAGAAGCATAGTTGCGTGGACGTTTTTGTAAATCAATGTATTGTTGCGATAACACTTAACGTAGATGACATCGTGAGTTACTTCTGTTTTGTTCTCAAATGAAAAACATTGGGACACCCTAAAAATCATTAAGAAAAAAACATTTGTAGGTATTCATAACCTAATTAGATGTTGAATATTTCGCTTATAAGTTTTTAAGAAGAAAGGGAAGAGAAAATGGGTGCAAATAATTTCAAATATTTCATTTCGTTATAATTTTTCATAACATAGTCCAGTAAAATATTATAATTCATACGCGACATTAGGGAAGGGAAGGGAAGAGGTCTTTGTTGAGTATAAAAGCAAGTTTTCTCCATTACTCCACTACCCTTTAGCTATACTGGAAAAAATAGGGTTTAAAGAAAATTTTCAAAATATTGGTCAATATTATTGACTAATATTTTTTTAGACCACCACAGAATTGAATTTCCTGCAATTTTATTTAGCTCTCATTTTCATAATAAAACTGCTGCAGACTTGTTTTTATACAAGATTTAAGTTTTCTATAAAGTTATCAGCAACACGTTTTGCCGTAAATGCAATAATAAAGAGGCGGTAAACTACAAAAGCACAATTTAACTTAAATAATGTAGCAAGAATGAAATAAGGAAACAAAATTTCAACTATATTTAATTAGGGTTGGGCACAACGAAAAATATTTCTAAATTAAATACTTGAGAACCAAGAACCGAAAATGAAGGCACAGAATCGACAACCGAGACACACAGACCGAGAACACAGAATCGAATATCGGGTGAATATCCATAGAAACGATGAGGAATACTATATTTATATATTTGATGTATTACCAAAAAACATCACTAAATGCATCAGAAACCACATACAACAAACTTGAGCTTGTACTACCTACCATATAATATTATGTAGTTGGAGCAATAGCATTAAAAAACAAGAAGTAAGTACTTATACCTATACTGTAATATATTACCCTTTCCTATATTCTTTTACTACTGTTATTATAAGAAAATATAAAATACCGCCAAACGGAATAAGTGAATCAAAAATGTAACTTTTTCGTTAATATTTTTATAACCTTTGAGAAATTCATTTTTGAAAAATAATTCATCATTTATTCAACATAATCAGCACTTATTACTGCTACAGAATAAATATGCTACCGATTTTTTTGAGGAAATATTCAAGTGAATATTTCTTCAGAAATGCTTATAAAAGCAGTGCTGAGGGAAAAAAAAATCGAAAAGAAAATAAAAAAAAACAATAAATAAACTAAAACTTAAAACAATCTTAATGCCTATCTAATTATGCTAATACCGAAAAATCCTCTTCACTAATTGCAAATATATATAATCCCCGTTTAAGTGACTTGATTTGTACCGGTTTGTAAAATTGCTCTGCGTCAATTTCAGATATTTGGAGATAAACGAAATATCCTTTAGGAGAGGAACTAATGTCAAAATAAATAAAAATTGAAAATATTGCCTAATATATAATCATAACTTACCGTTAAAATAGCCTTATTACGAAGTTTCATCATCTACACTGATTTGACCGATTTTTAATTAATTTTCATTGCGATCACTTTACCTCATAATTTGTCAATTTTTGTAAAAAATAAGGGTTAAGTCTAGTGTATATAACTAGGACAATATCTTAATACTGTACATTATTCCTAAAGGATTAAAGAAACAATATTTAGCAGTTGACAGACAGAAAATCATTCTTAGTGGTGCGTGCAACGTTTAACCGGTTTTTGAAATAACAGCCAAAGCATTTAAACATGTTTAATATATCTGCTACTCTCGTGAAGGAATGCGCAATGCATACGATACCTAGCCGTATTACCTGGTAGACAAGAAACATATGGGAATAATACTATCGGTAACTTTGTCTTACTGATCGCTAGAGGCGCAAAAATTTCCGATATTCACCGAGTGATTTACTTAACTTCCTTTGACGGTAGTTATAAGCATATTATGGCTGAAACCGTTGTGTGATACCTTCAATAATATTGACAAATATTTTGTAATATAAGAAATATAAATTAAAACCAATTGTCAATATAAGTTGTTCAATATATGGTTTATCGAGGGGGGGAGTGAGATTCCAACGCAGGTGTTATTTACGGGTTCTGATAATGTCAATGTTTACGCTTCGGATAACATATCTTTTGTTGTCCTTTGGTCCCCCTAAAATACTGTTGTAATAGTGCATCTGTATCATAACACTGATAAAACATTTAGATAGCCGATAAACGAGTGCGCATCCAAAATGTTTACATCATTTCGATGTTGTCATTTTGATGCACGTGTGAAGAACAACCTGCAAATATTGGACAATTCATGATTGCAGGTTGTTGCGATATAGGTGTAAGTATGCAATTTAATAGCATCGAGATTATGTGGAATCAGGAACCTATTGTTTTAATTTATGTTAATTAAATTATAGAGTAGCTTAATATTGGTTACTTTTAATGGGCTTTGTTTACCCGATTTACTCTTTTGTTTATATATGTATTTATTTGTAGTTTATTGCATGTGTAACTAATTAAAAAGCAAAATCAATAATTCTAAATATTGGAATTTCTACTACCTTCTAGTAGAAACTGTTTTGTGATATATACGCATTGTAGATTAACGTGATCCTTGATGTAAAATAACCAGGAGATAAATTCAATTGGAGAGTAATATAATTTTCCATCGGTCAATTTCAGTTATAGTCACCATTTGTGTGAGCTTCTAAACGAATAAAAGCTTCAAGAATATGATTGCTCTGCAGGATATTGAATGGACGAAAACATTGCTTATATGTTTACAATATTTTCAAGCTATATCGATTTAATAACGAAGTGAGGAAAAGAGTTTCTTGCGATACCAGCACTAAATTTAAAATCATAACTAAGGCGCAGTCAAATTCTTTCAAAACAAAAATTTGAGAAACTCAGAATTTTTGATCGCTGCTTTTGAATACTTCGTTATGCAAAAAAAAGCCAACCGATTATTATCAAAATTGCATGTATTTCATTGTATGACTAAAATAACTATATTAAAAATGTGTGTATCTAAAAATATGTAATATTAAATGGAATACCATTGTGTTGTCACTATAATGAATATCCCTAATACTTCTTATTCTTGCTTATATAAATATTGTGGGAGTTAGCACCTTCATTCTGTAAGGTGAATAATTTACAAAATATTGTTGTTTAATCACAATCATTCAATAAAAAATATTTAAAATTACTTTTGATGCTTTTTCTTGTGTGTTTGAATTTTAAAGTTTAACTCTATTATTGTTAATAAACTAACATAACAAAGTACCAAGTATGATGTAAAATATTTAGGTTTCAATTAATTGAAAATCTCTAAATGTTTCTATTTTCTATATTAAATCAGTATTTTGTAATGCACAGTGCTGCTGAGGTTCCGTCCATTATTATGTAACTGCTTAATATGTTCATTTATGCAGAATGTTCAGTAATGAATATAAGATGTTCATCCGATTTCCGTTCGCAATAATTAATTTCCTACAATAGGTTTATATATAAACAACTATTGTGAATTAATAAAATAAACGCATAAAAAAAAATAAGTGCGGGTCTAGCAACAGAGGGCACTGTAGTAAGCCTTATCGATACTTATGGTATATACTGTGACATGACATATGTGTAATAAACTCTCATTAAGCTGCTGACCCCACAAGCACGAATACTTGCAAAAGGGTTTCAGGCATTATTTTTTGTGCCGACAAAAACGACGTTTGTGAGAATGAGCCTTTTTCTGTAATGTTCTTTGCAGTATGATACTTATTTATCAATTATAAGTGCAACGGATGTAGCAGTTCGTATTAGTAAGGTTTTACAGCAGTTTAATGACAGTTTATCACACATCTGTCATGTCGAATATAATGCGCCAACCTTTAGTGACATTTTTGCTGGCCTTTTTGGCCACTTTGACGTTTGAAGTAATGTAAAATGAGGAGGTATTTCTGAACGAAGGCCAAAAAGGTTTACTATTTTTGTTTCACTTGGTTTGCCATACGGTAGTACTATCAAATCTGCTCTATTTCAAAACCAATTATTAGTAAATATAGGTACTATACATATATACCTATATTGATATTCTTACTTACACCACTACAGAAATCGTCATAGTAGTAGATATATACATATGTACAGGTGTCCCATTTTCGACACTTTTATAGGGTATCTCCATACTTGTTAGTGCTATCAAAAGAATAATATAGGAGTAATGTGCACTTTTTGGATCAAACTTAAAATGGTCAAATCAAATTTTGAAAATTTTCGCTTGTTTAAGAGATACGGGGGGAAATCAGAAAATTGTAAATTTCAAAATTACCTATATATTCTTAGTTAAAATATGTTATACAAAAGTTTCTTCGTGATGATTGTTGAATAATCTGCTGTTTTCAGAATAAGTATACGGGATCAAGTAAAAAAGTTATCGGACCGAAGTCTCGAAAGGGGTAGGTACAGGGTACCTGCACAAACAAAATAAATATTAATGGAGCGGCTAGCATTACTGAATGATGGGATTAATGAGCATTATCGAATAAAAATCACAAAAACGTTCAAAACTTAAACATTTAATCGCTACAAAATCGACTTTCCCCCTCTATCGTACAAGTTGTGTGTTACGTATAAACAGTAATTAAAATAAACTTCCCGAAAAACGCTTTACATCTGACTGCTTCATCAGCTCTTCAATTTAATTAATTATCAACGTGTATTACGTTATTTTATTTTTTTTTTATTTTTCTAAAGCGAAATTAAATGCTTTAATCCGTTTTAAAGTTTCTAATTTTTACGCAGAAAACTACAGTTGTGGTCGTAACGTTACTGTTATGAAAAATTAATATGGAAATCAAATTTAAGTAGTTTTTCCTTCTCTTTCATTATAAGCTTGTTAGCTACTTTATCGTGTGACAAAGCATCGACTCATGCTGACGCAAACACTATGGATTTTTTACACTACTCCGGTGTCGAACTTTCGCGACACTTAATCTACTAAATTAAAAAGATACGTGAAAAGATTTTTTTTGCTTTCTGAAAGAGTTGCTGTTATGTTTCTGTAGTTTTAACAAAGAATTCGTGGGAATAAACTGATATCTTACATCTTTAAACATCGTTTAGTATATAATCAAATAAATCAAAATATTTTCTAATTCTTATACAACTAAAAATATTTGGAGTAACATTAATACGTAAAACTTACAACATAAAGATGTAAGTATAGTCTTACTAATACTGTTACCATCATTTTCATTATATCTTCAAAAATCGTTTAGTAGGTGTTTGGAAATAGTTGTTCAGATAGTTAAGTTGGTACTATGAGGACACGTGTTTCACGGTGTTGTACATCTAGAAGTGTCGATGTTATAATGTATGAAATTTAAATAAAAAAATGTGCAAACCGTATTGTTGTGTGATCCTGATCCTGGTTAAATATACAACTCGAACATGGCGCAGTCAACGAAGAACATACGTGTATAAACTAAATATAAAGTATTTCCATTAACGGCGTCAGCTCTGGGCGTGAGATAACCAAAGAAAACCCAACATGGACGCGGGATCCGTTAAGTTACCGCCAGATTTCGATTTGCAAGGTGAGAACGCAGCAAGTGAGTGGAAATTTTGGAAGACAACATTCCTAGACTATTTGATAGCAACAGGACAAGATGAAGCACCCGAGAGAGTAAAATTATCTATTCTACGAAACATGATTGGTACAGAATCGTCACGAATTATGTCAACATTCAACATACCTGAAGAACATGCTGGTAAATTTAATTATATAAGAGAAAGGATTGATGAATACGTAAACCCACGTGTGAATGAAGTTTTTGAGCGTTATAATTTTTTAAAACGTATGCAGAAAGAGGGCGAAAGCATGGAACACTTTATTACTGATTGTAGACATTTAATAAAATCATGCAACTACAATGTTGTTGATCCCAATGAGTCACACGAAGACAAGGCACTAAGGGATAAAATTGTAATTGGAATACGAGATCCAGCAACAAGAGAAGCTCTTCTTCGGATTGATCAACTCACACTGGAAAAAACCATTAAATTCTGTCGGACAAGTGAACAGAGTAAGCAACAGAGTATGCAATTCCAACAGGATGGCACGAACAATGAAGTAAATTTTGTAAAGAAAAACAAGAATATGAAAAGAGAAAAAAGAAACCTGGAACAAAGATGTGAAGAGCAGAATAAAACTGACAATGAAGAAAAGTTCAAGTGTAGAAGATGTCAAAGAATGCACGGACCAAGGGAATGCCCAGCATACGGAAAGAAATGTTCGAAATGTGGAAGGTTAAATCATTTTGCAGTTTCTTGCAGGGTAAAAACAATCAAAAATGTAGAATGTTCCGAGGATGACAGTGATCAATCAGATATATTTGTAAATAATGTAAACATCAACCAAAATGTAAGTAATGTAGATAGAAGTGGTACATTTGATGAATTTATAGAAATAGAAGGTAAAAAATTTAAAATTAAATTGAGATACAGGTGCTGACATAAGCGTTATGCCCTTGAGAATTTTTAAAAAATGTAAACAAACAGTTAAAGGTTAGGAAAACACAATATATTGTTAAAGCATTTGAAGGTTCACAGATAAAACCATTAGGAATTGTTAATCTCTATTGTAAATTTAAAAATAGAAAGATTTATGAAGATTTTGTAATAGTTCAGGATGCAAATCAGGTTCTTTTGAGCGGTCAAGCTTGCGTAAATTTAAACTCATTAAAAGAGTCAATAATGTAACTGTGGGAGAAAATGAAAATAGCAAAAAAGAATTTATAAATAAAAATTCTGATGTCTTCTCAGGTCCTGGTAGATTTCCGGGTAAATATAAAATAACCACAAAACAAAATTTTGAGGCAGTCAGCCATCCTCCTATCAAAATTCCAATTGCAATCAAGGAACCTTTAAAGAAAGAGTTGGACAGGTTGGTAAAAAGAAAAGCTATTGTGAAAGTGGAAGAAATTGATCCAAACGCTAGTATAAATAGAATTGCGGTAATTGAGAAAGTAAATGGAAAAATAAGATTATGCTTAGATCCTTCAGATCTAAATAAACAAATTTTAAGAAAACCTAATCTAGTAAAAAGTATAGAAGAAATTTGCTCAAGATTGTTAGGTAAAAGGTATTTTACAGTTGTAGGCCTTTCGGAAGGATATCATCACCTGGAATTGGACGAGGAGTCATCTTGGAGATGCTGTTTTTCAACACCCTTTGGTATTTAGAGATACAAAGTATTACCTTATGGATTGTCTAATTCACAAGATTTATTTCAAGAAGAAATATTTTGGAAATATTGAAAATGTAGAAATTTGCCATGATGACATGATTATTGCAGGAGCCACCAAAGAAGAACATGACATAGCAGTACAGAAGGTTATGGAAAAGGCAAGACAGGTGAATGGTAAGTTTAATAAAGAGAAATTGCAGTATTGTCAAAATAGAGTCAAATTCATGGGGCAAATATTCTCCGAAAAGGGTATGGAAATAGACTCTGACAGGATAGACTCCCTGTGCAAATTACAAAGCCCATCTGATAAGAACGAACTGCAAAGAATTTTAGGTTCATTCAATTATATACGCAGATATATCCCGAATATGGCTAATGCAATGGAACCATTGTACGAGTTATTAAGATCAAAAGTGGACTGGCAATGGATGCCAAAACACCAAGAATGTTTCGAAAAAATTAAAAGAATTATTACCAATGCGCCTGCACTAACTCCATTTGATCCTAAGAGGAAAGTGATACTTCAGTGTGACGCATCAAAAAATGGGCTGGGATGCTGTCTTTTTCAAGAATATGCAGGTAAGATACTAAAGTTAGTTAGCTGCTGCTCTAGAAAAATGAATGATCACGAAATCAACTATAGTCAGACAGAGAAGGAATTACTAGCTATTTACTATGGAACAATGAAATTTCACGACTTTATTTACCATTCCGAAATCGATGTTCAGACCGATCACAAACCGATTATCGCGATAATGAGAAAACCTATATGTAAAATTGGTTCTGTTAGATTACAAAGATTACGTATTAAGCTATTAAAACATTCACTCAATGTATATTACGTTCCTGGAAAAGATATTCACTTTGCAGACATGTTCTCGAGAATAAACATAAAATCGGAAAAACCCAAAGTAGACTACGAAATGCTTGAAATGGTACATTCAGTATCAAAACACTTACCTTTCAGTGAGAATAAAAAAGCTGAATTCAGGAAAGAAACTAACAAAGACAAAATACTAACGGAAATTACTAAATATTATTATGAGGGTTGGCCAAAAGAGAATAAAATATCGCGAGAATGTAGACCGTATTTTAATCTTAGAAATGAGATATATGTTGAAGCCGGGATGATATTTATAGAGAATAAAATAGTAGTTCCTAAAAGCTTACAAGTTTCCATTATGAAACTATTGCACAAAGGGCACATAGGAATAAGTAAAACTATAAATAAAGCCAGAAGCTTATTTTATTGGCCGGATTTAAGTAACAATATAACATCATTTATAAAACGGTGCAGAATATGTGAGAAATACATGCCATACAATTGCAAACAACCACTTTTACCGCACGAGGTTCCCAAATTGAGATATAATAAAATTGGAACCGATATCCTAGAATATGGCCAGAGAAGCTATCTTGTTATTGTAGATCACTTTTCACACTGGATTGAATTAGCTCCATTAAAAAGTAAAACATCTGAGGCAGTAATAAATTCAATGCAAGATATTTTTACTAGATTTGGTTACCCAGAAACAATCGTAGCTGACAACTTACCTTTTATTTCCAGAAAATGTAAAGCTTATTACATGAGTAAAGATATATCGATAGTTACATGTACACCCCACTACCATCAAAGTAATGGCCTCGCTGAGAAAGCAGTAAGCGTCTGTAAACAAATATTACGCAAAAGTACAGAAGAAAAAAAGTGATTACCGAGAACTATTAATGGATTACAACAACACACCTATCATCAACCTAAACGCATCACCATCACAAATTCTACAGAGTAGGAATCTCCGTAATCAGCTACCTACTAAGAGTAAAACGTTGGAACCAAAGATTGAATTTCACATATATAGCAAACTATGTAAAAACAAAGATAAAATGAAGATACGTTATGATTCAACTAGCCGTAACTTAACAAATGAGTATAAAAGGGGGGATAATGTAGTAATTCGAAGCGACAATGAAAAGCACTGGAAGAAAGCGGTCATTTTAGAAAAAGCCAAAGAACCGAGGTCGTATTGGGTTAGAAAAGAACAGGATAGACGAGTCGTTAGACGAAACACCAGCCAAATGAAAATATCGCTCACTAAGTCAAATCCTAATGAATATGTCTTAGAACCTGAGTTGTACCCTGAATTAACCCACATAGAGTCCATGCACTCAAATGCCAATAATGTACATGATAACGATAATGTAAATTTGCCTATTAGTTGTATACCCGTCAACGACTTGCCTCATGAAAATAATGATTGTGCAGTCAGGTCGTATGAAAAATCCAACTACTTCTATAACTACACCTAATGACAAAAATGATAATATCAAGACATCAAGATATGGTCGTAAGTTAAAACCTATACAGCGCATTGATCTTTAAGGGGGAGGTGTTTGGAAATAGTTGTTCAGATAGTTAAGTTGGTACTATGAGGACACGTGTTTCACGGTGTTGTACATCTAGAAGTGTCGATGTTATAATGTATGAAATTTAAATAAAAATTTTAATGTGCAAACCGTATTGTTGTGTGATCCTGATCCTGGTTAAATATACAACTCGAACAGTAGGTATGTAATAAAGGAAATAGAAATATTTCTAATTCTTGTACAACTAAAAATATTCGGTCTGACACGCATACGTAAAGCTTAGGACGTAAAGATGTAAATATAAGTCTTACTCAATTCCGTGATCTTCATTTTCATTACGCATTACGTCACAATAGCAACAACTAACTGTCAAATTATCTAAAATAGTCCTTTGCAACAGCAAGAACAGTTTGCCGTCTTCTACAGTAACACTTGTAAGCATTTCTCTCTTTCCGCAAGGTACATATTCAGTTGCACCATAATACGGCTTCTTATTTCCAAAACTTTCGTAATCCGGCACTATACATTTGGAATTATAGATCAGGTATCTGTGGAATAAGTCTAAGAAATGAAAGCCTTTGATTTAAAATGTTATTACATCGTAATTATTAACACGAACTTACCACTATCATCTTCATTGTAATCTGTTTCTAGTATACCCGATAACAAAATGATGCATACCATAAAAATGGTAATAAAATTACAGATAAAAAAGTAAAATGTATAAACGCTTGCCATTTAATTTAGTTCATGTTCGATGTTCTTATTGCACAAAATTTTTTTTTGAATCCGCATTGAAAAAAAGTGTATAAAAAATAAAAGTGTATCTAGAACTTTGACAATAATGACAAATAACATGAAAAGTTGTATGTTGTATGTATATGAATCCTGTACTGGCATTTCTGTTGCTTGGTAAAAACCGCTGTTTGCGATGCCAATATAAAATCATCTTAAAGCTGGTTTTACACTTGTCAATTTCTAGATCAATAACTAGGACTTAGAGGACTTGATGTCAATAATGGTTTTACACTTGTCAACTTCTAGTTCGATTTTAAGTTCAATTTCTAGTTTAAGTTCTGTTCAAGTTTAAGATGATATCCAACTGTTTTACATCTGTCAAGAAATTGATTGATTTCAAGAATGAAGTCTAATAGTAACATGTTTCTATTTTGCATAATTATCTTCAATTCTGAGGAAATTCCGTAATTGGTACTCATGAAATAATTGACTCAGATTAATGTTATAACCTGGTTACCGAGGTATAGTTCGCAGTACCATTGTGCAATTGTGGTTTGGTTATACTTCTGGTCATGTTATATATATTTGGTTACATCCACGTTGTATTATTGTATCCACCTGTTTTAGTTTTGATATTTACTATTTGTGTATTTAATAATTTATTGACAGTTATTATTGGATTCTTCTGAAAAGGTAACTAAATTGTAATCTTCGAGACAGAGAATGCTTAAGCTCAAACCTTTACCCGCCTTTGTTTTAAGTATGCAACATCACTCCAAGAAATAATAATATCCCTGTTGTGACAGAACGCTACCACCCCGAACGTTACAAAAGAAACTAACCGATTCTAATATTCCCGATTTCAAGTTCTATTAATTGACAAATGTAATACAGCAGCAAGTTCTATTTTAAGAAATAGATATTGATCTCTATGAAGATCCTAATATTTATTGACAAGTGTAAAACCAGCTTAAAGCACATTAAGGTAAGCTCAGGTAAGTGTGTAGTAAAAATTGCATAGTGCGAAGAAAATGTAACACTGTTCAGATAATAAGACATTATGATAAATTTTACACATAGAAGTACGTAATGTATGCTCAGTTGAAATCCTTCAATAGATACACCTTTTATAATTATCAACGATTTACTAGAAAAAAATATATTTTTAAACACTGTCAATACTACACACTTACCCAGGAAAATGGGGCAAGTGTGTAATCGTTCCGCATTTTATATATTAATAGCATTATCCTTTAGTTCGGCCAAGAGTTGTAATTACTAACTGATGTCTGTTTTAATAAGGTGTGATAATTCACAAGATATTCAAGTTATTACCACGTTAGGAGATGCGAACTTTTGTTTGTAAAACTTGTATGAAGTTTAGTACATTAGTATTATAACAAGAGGACGTCCGTATTTCAATTTTAAAAATAAATATAAACAAACTACACACTTGCCCCGGTTACACACTTACCTGACTTTACCTTATTCAAAATTTAAGAAGAAAAGTGAACTATTTCAAGCGACGTTCCATCTGTTGGGTGAACAGAGTAGGTATGTACTACTAGATACGTTCTCAGTGAATGTAAACATGTACTCAAAAGGTTCCGTTAATTCATTAACGTTTGATTGAATCGCATATTTACAATGTATTTTTACTACATAGGTGTCACGCGACAAAACCTTAGCAAACTATTAGAAATATTTGGAAATGCAACATATCTAATATGCATTCGAAACAATGTTTTATAAAATAACAATTTTCGAGATAATCACGGATCGCGTTGTCTTTTACCTAATTTAGCAGGATACTTAATGTGTTACGCCTTTCAATATTATATGTATGTAGGTACCTATGTAAATACTATTCTTTCAAACAACAACTTAAAAGTTTGAGCTTATTTCGTTACGACGCCCACTCAGGTACTTACTACTTCCTATGCAAAATTACAGCTTACTGACTTCATTCATTTACTTACATCCTTTCATTATTGCGTTGGCATGCGTATCCGTAAGTAGAAGTAGACACGTCAGCCGAAAGCAAATAATAAATGACTCAGAGAGATTATTCTGTAAGTTTCTAGGTAATTTCGACTATTTTACATGTATTGCTCAGGCACTTTAAATATTATGTTGGCATTATTTGTGACGTTAAGCTAGGGATTCCAAGGAATGTCGGCGCGCTGAAACCGACCGCAACCGACAGTCGTCCAAATAATAAACTCGTGAAATCCAAATGCTTACTATCGTTAAAAGAACAATTTCTCTATTTTTACAACTGCAAATAAGATTACTCTACATTGCATAATGAGGTATAAGTTATAATTCGGAATTCCTCGGAATTCCTTTTTAAAATTTAAAAAAAAAAATAGAAATTTTCCAGCTTCTAGAGATGTCATATTCAACTAAAATCTGTATCCATTCAATGAAAATATGTACCACACCATTTCTAATATACAGGATATTATCAGCTTTCTTTTTTTTAATGCAAGGTTTTACATCTCATAGTGATAAATTACTCGCACTCTTAATCACCAAACTTGTTAAAATCAACCAAAAACATGGCTCAAATTACTATTACAAGAAGTTTAAACGTTTCTTATATCTATCCAAATGTTATTTATTTGATATTCAATCTTAAAATGTATATTATTTCCTGGAAATTGTCGGTCATGATATAGTAAAGTACATTTTTCTATAAAATATGTTTATTTATTCACGATATTCCGTCAGTTTGGTAACTTGTCAACTTTAAAGTCCTGTTGAGAAACCCACGTTTTCCATTTAACAATAATTCATTCTAGATAATTGAAAATTTATTGTTTTTTAATATATTTAATATTTTTATTATATTTTATGGTAACAAAATAACATACCAGTTACGAATATTACTGGAAACAAGGTACACAAGTAGTATAGTATAATAAATAAATAGTTAAGATAACAATGACAACTCTAGAGAAAAGAGGTATCAATTCAACACGCATCGGATACGCATACAAGCAAGCGGCTCTACAAACGATCGGCGATAACGACGCCGGCGTGTCTTCAAGTAGTCCCGGATAGCGGGCCAAACATTAAAACCATCAAACACCTTTCTTAACATCCCGCTACAGATATTAAAAGTATCCTAGTACCTATCGTCAAATGTGTATGGGTTGTAGCCTTTATTTCATTTAGGTGTAAAATTGAGCAGAGTGTGCCATACAAGAAAGTATTTATAAAAAAAGATCGTAAATTTAACCGCGTTTAGGATTTGTTATTTTAGGGACGGAAATATTTAGATTCTCGACATCGGTCGAAGCAACAACGTATAAAAAAAAAAGTGACAGGAACCTTACCTTTGGTCTGCTTTTGGTTTAAAATTGCTTGGGTCTTCGAAAAATGAAATTAAGTATAAATTGGATGATTATAATTGCATAAATTAAACATTTGGCCAACATTAAAATGTGAAAATCTGAACGTTATAAGTGATTGGAGGATTTTGAGGTTAAAGGAAGAACATCTCACGATGATTTAGCCTTTTTGGCATATATGAGTTTAATATCTATATAGGTATAATTTGTATAATGCCAATAAATATTATTATTATTATTATTATTATTATTATTATTATAAGCCACTCCCATAAGGAAAAAAGTTTTGATATCGCCTCCTAGGGCATGACATTACTTTTGAGACCCAGTGTACATAGCCTTCGATTCCAAGAGTCCGTTAATCGCAGCGGACGATCGACCGACGAAATTTGTCGGTTTTCGCTATGGGTCCGATGTAGATTTGGGCGGACGGAACGCAGCGTGGCGCTATAAAAATAGTGCCTCGTAAACATTTTGATTGTAAAAGATGAATCAAAAATTTAATAATACAGGGGAGGAACAAGTAATTGTTTTAGTCTGTGGTGTATGACAAGATACAAAAGCTATAAAGATTATGTTCCTAAAATAGTGAGTTGAAGATTTCTGCAGAATTTCTATACATATAAACAGGATTGGGCTGATTTATATCAACTGATATAAATCACGATCAAAATCATGATTTAAATTACTTGATTTTTAAAATTGAAATAATGAATTAATTAGAACTAAAGTTAAATTAATATATTAATATATTAATAATTAAAAGTAGAACGCAACACTTTTAAAAAATAAAAAAGAAGTACATGATATAAACTTTGTTTCAGTTTATTTATTTTCGTTTTCGTTATATAGTTTGAACAAAAATACTAGTTTTCCTTCTCTTTCTTATACCCACATTAACATCCAAGTGAACAAAACCAAATGGGTGAACATACTGACGCTGACAGAGCATACAGGAATTATTTTATTATTTGCAGCTGTTTTGTTAGAGAGGGGCTGGACTCTCTTTGTGATTTCAAGAAAAATTGCAACTATTTACCTCCACCTTCTATTCTTTTAAATGGAAATGGTATTTTCTTGCAATAGTTTTTAGACCTACACCAAATACATTAAAATAATTTGTATTTGTTTAAAAAAGGGATTTTTTATTTTTTTTTAATAAAAAAAACATTTTGTTTTTTTGTTCAACCCTGCATATAGACTATCTAGATGATTTTTCATTTTTATTCATTACTATTTAGTTTGATTTATTAATGTATTTATTACATTGAAGACATTACTTCAGATGTTGCATTTAATATGGCAGCAGAGAGCTATAATTTTGAAAAGGTGTTGAGCGGCGACAAATTCTCAACGAAATAAAGAAAATCGAATTAAGAATTGAAGAACATTACTTAAAACATTTTGGAACTATTACAACCAAAGAAAAACTCGCGCTTGTCAAGTTTTTCCAAATTCTGGTTGTAGTTGCAACAGTAAAATTCTGATCATACTTATTCCAATATATTCTTACCTGTAACATTGTTTATATCAAGTTACCTGGACGTCATGCATTTAAAATGTACCAATTAAATACTGACAATACAAAATCGTCCTAAAACACAGGAGTGCCTAAAAATATATGTAAGAGTAGAGTCGAAGAGAACACAAAAAAAAACTGGAATAATACAACTGAGAAAATTCATGGTAAAACTTTTATTAAGGAACCATCCTGAAGAACTACCGCAGCTCAGTAGGAATCATTTTCGCACCATAACACGTCTCCATGACATCTGCAGAAAATTAGGCGCAGGAGATACCAACTATAGACTATGTAGTGGGATGAAGAGAACGCTTGCCATATTTTCTATAAATGCGAGCAAAGATAAGCAATTTTTAGCAAGCCAAAAATGAACCCAGAATATTAAACACAACACAAACAATGATAAAGCTGTTTACGGCTATATCTTGCACGTGCAGAGGGGCGTAAGGTTGGCTTTCATCCAAAAGTTTAGCCTCAGGCCTTCAGAAGAACCAGAATTCTAACGAACTACTACTCTATCGTTTTTGTTATTAACAGCAATGAAAAAATAGAGATAATCGTATTAGAATTGTGCATGTTACACGAATATCATTCTACCGCCATCAATATGCTTATCTTCAGCCTATGCTCAGCAAGTACAGATCCATCCCAATCCCTTAAACTTAACGTATTATATTTTAACCATTCTCATTAGATATTGTGACCACAAGGTTATTCCTAAAACCTTACACATATTACATTATTATAACATTCTGCGTTAATCACATTTACTAACTAATTTCGCCTTGCTTCGGGAACAAATTAAGCATACTTCTGAATCCCTTTCTTCGGCTCTCCTATATTTGCATTTAGAGCTTTCCACTATCCCTTCCCAATCCGACTGGAATCATCTGGCCCAGATAACCGTCTAACAATTGAATCCACTGAAATTCTAACAATCCACAAACAATCCTGTAAATTCGAATCCTTAACTACTTTTAAATCATCTTAAACACCTTATAACAGGACCCACACAAACGTTAACCTTTCCAGGCGGTCTCTTTCCCTTGATTAGATTTCTATTTTATTCAAAGATCCCAACTTTGCACATACACCTAAATATATTCCTACCGAAGACATCCTCGCTGACATAGAGGTATCTCTTGTCAGAATTCCTAACGACATCGTCAATCCCATCCATTACGAAGCTTCTAAAACCCTTACTCGTGCGAAATCTACTAAATCCAGCTAAATCCTTAAATCCGAGATACAACACATATTGAATGTTCCATTATCAAATTCATAAAATCATCATCATTCCATCTTCAATTCTATAAATCTTCGTTAGCTAGTTGTTCCAAGTGCACCTGAGTTATCTAAAATTTACAAAATCAAGGTTCATTTATGTCCTAACGTTAGTACCATTAACAGTCCTACTTGTAAACTCTTTAAATACGTAAACCACCAGCCGTATGACTTAGCTGACTTGATGAAATTTAATTTACTTCTACCTAGATATTTGAGCAGCAAATCTTAACTTCCTATTACCAAAAACTGAAATGCTGGTTTAGATTAATAGATTCGTCATCTGACCACATGGACGCAAGGGCGGCTCCTCTTAAGGAGTCATGGGACAATGGCCCCGCCGTTGTAAATTACAAATTAAGCATTAAGGAGCTTTTATTTTCTGTAAAAATACCGATAAATATAGGTACACACACATACATTTAAGTACAGAACGAACGTTGCAATTCCCATGATTTGATGCGACTAAACGCGCTTTGTAGTTATTTAGCAGACAAACGGTGAACTAGGGCCACATCTAGATTGGCCGCTGATTTCAGACGTTTGTAGGTATCCGCGCGAGCTAACGGAAGAGGGGGAGTCGCACTATATGCAAAAATTACATTGAAGAGGGGCCAGCCGTTTCGTGGGGCGCTGCCTGCTGGTTGATCGAGTCACCTCGTCATAGTGCAGCAAGAGTCTCCCATTATATGGTACGGAAGCGTGTTAGTCAGACGCAGTCGGCCGTCGAAGATCGACTATTGAAAGCAGAAACATATGTAGAGAACCGTCGCATACGGACTTCGGTTTAGACACTTCCCCGTAATAAAAAATGGGTTCAAGAATATTTAATATTTATTAATTATAGTAATAAAGTGTAGTATTATTCTAGGATGACTAGCATTCATATCTTTCTTAGAATAAAAATTATGAAATTGAAATAGTAAATATAACAGGGGAGTTTTCCTGAAAAATACATCATAATAGTATTTTAAGTAAAAAAACAGGCCATTTGCTTAGGTAAACAAACAAAGAAAATAAAAATTGTTTTTTTTTCTTTGTAAGAAATACGTGGGGTTGTGCATAAAATATCCATATTTTACTCGCCGATCTTTGCTTAAATAACTCATGTGCTCTGTGTTGTGTTATGTTTTCGTCGACATAACATTGCAAAAACACGTGAATAATTTTGCGTTAGTTAGGCGGAGAAATATAAACAAGTAAGTCATGTATGTACGTGCAGTTTGAAGACTAAATATGTGAAAGTTCGAAGGCAATACATTAGTACATATATTAAAGTGGATAAGTATTCCCGATAAGAACTTAATGTATTTTTCATTTTAAAGTGTCTTCTAAATTTATCTTCATTATTTTTTTTGTGTGGGTATTATTTTAGTTAGCAATAAACGAGGAAATAAATTACTGCCAGCTGAACTAAACTGTTTCAAAACTTTGTAAAATTAATACAAAAAACCGGGGGGAGGGGGTAGGAGTTGGCCGGAGATTGACCCCACCACGAGATTCCTTAAATAATTTCCTTACATTCCTTAATTCCCACCATAGTTCATAGCGAATCGTCGCTCTGATGGTTCTTTGGGAAATTACGTATACCGTAAACGTACACATTTCAATCGTTACTTAAATCCCTTTTCGTACCATAATCCTGCCCAGAATAACGGTGTCATAAATTCCGTAGTCCAAAGAGCTATTGCTATATCCGAACCTAATTCTTTATCCAGAAAGCTATCCCGTGTTTCCGAAACCCTAACTAAAAATGATGATCTTGTACACCATATCCAGTCTAATATAAACCAACACCTACATTTTAGATCCAAAATATTCGAAACACAACCTACCCTTTATCAATCTAATGCATCTACCCCACATCCAAGGTCTAAGATGTCACCGAGCATATGGTAAAATTTTATCCCAACAATATCAACACTACTTTTAAACCTAACTTCAAACTTTCAGGCTCCTTTCCCGTTGCGCATAACTGGGTCTGCATTTGCTGAGCATGAGCTGAGGATCGGCCACCATGTTCAATTCAACTCTCTTCAAATCCTATCCCGCAATCCTCACTATTACAGCCGCAAAATTCAAGAATCCATCGAAATATATAAACACCCTAATAACGTTAACCGTGACTTTCCAAACAACCCAATCACAACCGTCACGTTCCTTTGACTGTAACCCTGATTCCCATGCATTAATTAGTTCTTCAGTTTTAGGGCGACATCAACAACACTAGTAGCTCTGAAGATGATTGAGAGCGAAACGTCGGCTAGAGGCCGCAGATTCCAACGCAGACATCAAGCAGTATTATAGTATGGACAACAATTGCGGAAACCATTGCGTAAATTTAATCCGATTCTCGATTGAGATTGAATGCCGGCATTAAAATCTCGTTGAATGGCCGGCTTAGTTATATGATCTACTATTATATATCAAGAACGAAACTTAAACATTCATAAATGGTTCAATCAAAATTATCTAGTTACTAAAGCTTCAATAGATTTAGCATTAAGTACACGATAATATTTTTATTAAGCTTTACGGCAAGTTCAGTTGCACCTACTGCATTTATTATTACTACTTTATCTACTGTTATCTATTATATGAGCACATGTGATACTTTTATAGCCTAATTGCTGGTATGTTTTCATTGTACAATACCGATTGCTTATCATATCTTCATAGTCTGAACAAATAAATTATAGATTATACTTTTACAGTCAACGTAAAAAGCTCAAATATTTATATAGGAATTACGTTATAATATTAAAGTATTTGTAGTAAAGTTGACAAGAAAAATATATATGATAATATGTAGCCAGCAAAAAACACATATATGTAGCGGATAGTCAAAAAAAAAAAAACGCTAAAAATAATAAAATCTTTTATTAACGACAATACTAAAGCTGCACAAATATACATCCATTCAATATTTATTTAATATAGAAGAGGCACCCGTTTTGCAGTACAAAATATTAGTTGAAAAGTCAAGTAATATAACAGTTTTTTATAAAAAATATATTGAATAAACTCTGAAATGAAATAACATTCAATATCGTTAAAGCTAATGCGCTTTGTAGTGTAAATATGTGAAAAATAAAAATACTATTATTCTCTAGACCTGAAATGCATTAAACTTAAGAGTTATTGTTTCAAGCACACCAGGCAGTCCATTTATCCTGAGACATTGTAATATTTTGGAAATTAGTAGAGTTTGGTGAGTGTTAATACTTTTTGTTTTGTTTGAACTCAACCGGCTCTTTAAGAATTTAAAATAAAATAATTCCATAGCAACTGTAATGAAATCTTCTTGTGAGATATAAGTACGTATTGAGTAAGTACAAAATAAGAAACATTTTGAAGCCTTTGTTCCCAGTTTTAACTGTTTGTTGACCGATCAATTCAGTTTACGACGTCAATCAATCAATCAATCACCATTAAATTGTAACTTATACGTTTTATATGAAATCTGAAAATATTCTTATTTATCTTTATGCTAGTTGTAGTGACAATTATACACGTTTAAGTATGTGAAATAAAATAATATTTAAACTAATAGAAGATATCATTTCATTTGTTTTCAGAAATTCAAGCATGTGAAAAATAACGGATTCTGTTATCTGGTTTTTTTCTTAAACAACGGATTTTTAGTCACAAAGGTAAATAGGGAAGCTATCTAATATTGACACAAAATATATAGATTGCAATTAAAACAAAATAGATTTATTTATCACGTAAAAAAAGTATCTAATTATAGAAAATATCAACTTTTATTTGAAGCTGTTCTTTGCAAAACTAAAAACAAAGGCTGCAGTTTCACTTTTGTTTGATAAAACTACTGGTCTTCAAAATACTTAACTGTCTGGTAATAAATGAAGTATCCGGTGCATATACATATCTTATTTAATAGGAACTGTCCTTATAAATAAAATAGAAAAAAAAGTGATTGTAAGTATATCATTATAGATGAAACATCATTGTATTTTAGCTCGTGCTTTAAGTAACACATGTCTTGTGTGAAACAAACCCACCGCCAACATATATCATATATATATATATATATATATGCGGTATATATCTATCTGTGTTAGGCTTTTTGACAATTTTAAAGTGCCTATCAAATATTTTATCATTACTCAAATATACTCCAACTATTTGCAATTGTTTCCAATATAAAGAATAATAAAAGACCAGTCTATTACTCAATAAAATGTAATAAAAAGTATCAGCTTGCTAGTTTCAGCTAAACGGCCATCTTCAGAGCTATGTTAAATTTAATAGGTCATAGCTCTGAAGATGACTATTTAGCCGAAACTTGTAAGACGATATTTTTTATTACATTTGGTTGAGTAATACACTAGTATTTCATTATGCTTTACACTTTAACTCAATTTGGGCCTAACCATGTACTTTCAATATCACAAAACAAATACAAAATAAATTAATACGACGAGAAACAAATTGACAAATTCATAATGCGTAACAGGTACAACTGGCACAATTGTAATTACGCTAGTTGCAATTGCTACACAATATGTATACGATACACATAATTAAACTCTACTTCATATAGAGATCTCCATGTCAAGTCCAAAACCCGTGCTGTGTGGTCTATTCTTCTGTTTAGGTTTATACCTTTCTCTTTCTTAAAGTACATTCTTTTCCTTCCATTTTAAAACATCCAGATGTGTGTAAAATGCATCATATAAAAATCTCAAAGAATATTTAAGAAAATGGTTGTTCTTTTTCTTGTTGTATCACAGCCATGTTATCAAGAACGTTTAATATACATATATTCAAACTTCAAACCAGAAACTAAAATAATTCATATCTAAGAGTTGGTTGAACCTGCAATAGCAGTAGATTTTGAAGGCCCCCGCGTTTATACATTGACTGGTAAATTTATAGAAGTCTAACCTGCTAATGCCACCTTGCAACGCGAATTTGGTTTGTCCGTTCGAATCGTAGGTTACATTAACTGTCGCTTGTAGGATAGTTTCTGGTATCGTTTTGAAGACTACTAATAAATACGTATCGTTTTTGTACCATTGTTCATCATTCTGTGAAATACTAGCCGATACTATTTCATTAACTTTCAATAGAGTACAACGAGACGCTGCGACGTCACTGTTCAATGTTCTATTATTTAGAGTATCTAATATGTAACCAACTGCATTTTTGCTTAACGCACTCGCGGGGTCCAAATATTTATATCCCGTGCAAGTACAATAGTGCATCGGAATCCCAGCTTCTTCGCAAGACCGAATTTCATCATTTTCCGCAAATAATGACCTGCAAGTTGGACAGGCATCGCTTCCGTTAAGTTTAGTGAGTTCCGTGTACATATATAAGACATCCTTGAGCATCAAATGTAAATCATACGGTGATGTTAGACGCAGTGCGTTCTTCTTCACATTTTCATATTTCTCAGGGTAAGTCTTATGGAAGCTTGACGGAAAGGAAATGTACAAGAACGGTAATCTCTCTTCTAACCAGCCGCTTCTTGTCAGGAGAATGTTACCGAAGCGCAATCCGTGATCGCTGAAGAATATAACAATAGTATTATTCAGGACTCCGCTCAAACGCATCTTTTCGAAGAACTCCGTGTAGATGTCGTCGAATCTAGTTGGAGAATTGAGGTAATCGTGACTAGCGGAACTCGACCAGAATAAGCCGAATTTAGGGTAGGCCCTTAATGACCTAGAAAAGTCTGTTATCACGTTCAAAACCCTTTCGATTGATGTTTCAGGACCGGCGCAGTATGTCCTGTGATCTACCATGGATTTTGAAATAGATTCCGCGGCTAACATGTAAGGCATGTAGAAGAAATCGGTAGGTTGTTCCGAAAAACCTTCCTTTAAGTAGTTAAACGTATTAATACCGGTTTCGTCTTCGGCGTAAGCCGTTATGTAACCGGCTTTCTTAAAATCTTTCCATATAAAATCGCACGCGTTGACGTGCCCGTTATACGGGCTACAATAATCTACGATTCTCGTAAAGTTACTGCCTGTTAGCACAGCCATGAGATTCGGAAACGTGTTATCATCAACTTTATTATAGCCTTTATATTCGATAAAGTCAAGTTCATGCAGTAATTTAACTGTATTCGGCATCGTCCTATACATATTTAACCTCGAAACACTATCTATTCCTATGAGTAATACGTTCGGTTTCGATTCATTTCGTTCTGCGGTCTTCTGGAGATCTTCGTCCAAAATAGCGACTGTGTGCGCATTGACGTACACTTCTTCTTCGGTCCACTTGCTGTGGCACCTCACTAAAATCGTGTTTCCCTTAAGTATCGTTCCGCTTTCGAATTCAACGTAATCCGTAAGTCTAAAACAAAGCAACCATTAGGACCATAAAGATTCACACTAAAAACGAAGTACTTTATATTCATGTCGTCAATTCTGCTTACATAGCTTAGACGACACGTTGTTCCGCTAATAGCGTAAAGCGGTTCCACCGTCTTATTGATGTGAATGGTCGCAACGTTACCATCGTTTTCCACGTAAGTTAGAAGATCTCTTGTCCTGCAGGGAACGTAAGCTTCTTTTCTATAGTGTTCCAGGACGTCTTGGTTAAACGGATCAAGATCTGGAAGTCTGCATTTGGAATTATAGATTATATAACGTTCCTTCGGTGGTTCTGAAACAAAAAAAGAAATAAATGTAGATTGTTACTTTCTTTTCTTATGTAAATTTAAATACAAAAGTTATGTGTTCGCAAGACATTGATTTGAGCGAATAGTGTATCCACTTTAAAATGTAAAAATATCTCAGACCGCGCTCTACGAAAACTCAGGCGTTGTTATAAAAAATATTTCATCTCTATACCCCGTTTCTCAATGAAGAAATCTCGCATTTTTTGCAAACAGAAAACAATAATCGAATTGTAAAATAGATAGAAGTAAAAAAAAAACATCAAAATATATGATTTTGATATCCGCTTGCTTATTTTGGTTAACACATTTCGAAGCGAAATAATAGATGTTTACTTTTTTAATCTAATTGACCTGTAATAATTATAGCCGTATATCAATATTTTTATTCACTCCGGCTTCCTTCTTTGATATTAGCTTAATCGGCTTAATGAATGAATCATTAATCTTAATATTTATATAATAATAGTGATTAATTTAAGCCTTCATCTTATTCTTTTCTTAATTTGACTCTTTCATTCAAATCTTTATATGGAATCGTGGCCAAATGTTATACTTTCATTCCTTGTGTAAATTGCAAATCTTCATTACTATTATTAGATAAAAGGAATTAGAACCACACAGCTACGAATATTCCATTGTATACCTAGGGTAGGAAATTTGTTGGAACTATTAGGGAATAAACCGAACAAAATCATGAAATACAATCTCTTATTTTGTGATTGTAATATTAATAATAAAATACATACTTATCAACTTTTGTGATCGTAAACTAGAAGGTTAATTTTAGGATTTAAAAGAAAAAAATGCAACTTTTTCTTATTACAGACATTACATAACACATATCCAGAATACACGATTACCAGTTTAACGCTATTACAAAACCAAGCACAACAAACGAAATAAATTTGCATATACTGAGACTAATATGCAAAACACTTGGCCTTCGCCCACACAATAGAATAAAAATACTTAATACTGCTACCATAGCAAATAAGCCTGTTCAATCTATTCACCTCGGTAGATCCTCACTTTTTCATGTCATCGATTACGCTACAATATCAGATTTGAAACATCTTTTCCATTTTATATTAGTAGGAAAATATCAAAACCCACAGTTCTGCATATCTACAGATAAAACTTATTGAAATTTCATTTAAGATCACACTTTATTTATGAAAAGTTAAATAATTACAAATCATCCTGAGCTCCGTACTCCGTACTATAGGTAGTATACGAGGCTACGTATTATAGATTCCATAACAATTGAAATCTTCCTATTATAACTAAATAATTTCTCTATGATTATTAATAATAATAATAAAAAAATATAATACAGTTCCAAGTAGCACATTTAGTCGCCATGGCGTATTTGTTACCTTAAAGGTTTCCACAAAGTAAAAATTACTAGTAGCTGTTACGTTCTAATTACGTGATATATTCGTAACTACTAGATTAGATTAGATTAGATTAGGATTGGGGTGGCCTATCGACCTGTTTCACCGCGACCTTTTCAGATCTATTGTGATCCCTTTTTTCCTAGAGGACGCTCTCTAATTTTGCCCTCTTAATTAGGCCTATCATCTTTGAGAGCGGCTTCTTTAAGTAGCTACTAGCTGTGGGGTTCTCCTCCCCATTACTAGAAACCTTGTCCTCGCCAGGCCTTCACATTGGCACAGCACATGAACTGGTGTTTCTTCCTCCTCTTGGCAGAATCTGCAGGTTGCATCATCTGCCAGGCCTATGTTATACATATGCCTATTCAGTCTACAGTGACCAGTCAGCAGACCTACAATCATTTTGACAGTCTTCCTGTCTTTATTCAGTAGATCTCTCGTGAGTTCAGGCCTCTGCTCCTTTAGGAACTCTTTTGCCTGCCATTGTTCCGGTGATTTTTGCCACCACTCTCTGGACTGATTGTATATCCATTCATTGATGGATTTTTTAATTCGCGATTTGGTAGTGCCGAAAGAGGGGTCGGCTCCAACGAATGGCCATGACGAACCTCGCCTGGCCAGCTCGTCCGCCGCCTCATTTCCTCTCACGCCCGAGTGGCTAGGGACCCAGGCTAGGGTTACTTTCCTTTGGGTGCCCACCTCATTTAGGGCGCTTACACAATCCCAAATCAGCTTAGAGTCCACGCTTGAGGAGCTAATCGCTTTAAGTCAGAGAAGATAGCGACGCTTTTACCCGGTTCGGTACATCTTTCTATCTCTCGGACACAGTGATGAATTGCGGCAACCTCAGCTTGGAACACAGTCGTATCTTTGCTGAAGCTTACCGAAAGAGCCTTTTTAGGCTTCTTAGTGTATATTCCCGCTCCAACGCCGTAATCCGTTTTAGAGCCGTCAGTAAACCAGTTTGAGTCCGCTCTTACCGGGGCACCTGCCTCCCAGTCCTTCTTATCTGGTATTATAACCTGATATTTCCTATCTAGGTTAGCGGTTTGAACCATGGCATCACATGACATTCCTAAAAGAGGTGCCTCCTTGAGTTCGTCTATCAGTTTTTTATAGTCAGCCCCGTGCGATTTACTTATCGGTACTTGACTATGTAAGAGTCTGTGTACTGTGGACCTTGCGGCTCCTTGTACAAAAATATGTATTGGTGGGGGGTTTAGAATTACCTCAATCGCGGCGGTAGGGGTCGATCTCAATGCCCCCGTGGCGCACAGGCACGCCAGCCTCTGCACTCTACCTAACGCTTTGGCCGCCCCCGCCTGCCGCGCCTTTGGCCACCATGCTACTGCTCCATACGTTAACATGGGTCTAATTACCCTTGTGTACAACCACAGAGTCATCTTGGGGCTAAGGCCCCAATTCTTTCCACAAAGCCTCCTGCACCTACCCAGGGCGATGGTGGCTTTGCTGGTCAATTTTTGGATATGTGAATTCCATGTGTGCCTTTGATTAAACCATACTCCCAGGTATTTCGCCTCTTTGACATATGGAATTCGTTCGCCTCCTATCACTAGTGGCTGTAAGCCTTCTAGCGTTCTTTTTCTTGTAAACGTGACAGCCTGTGTTTTTTGAGCATTGACTGATAGTCGCTCTTGTTTACACCATTTGTCGAATTGAGAGCGGTTTGCATACGCTCTACCAGAACCTTTGGAAAACGCACTCTGACGACTAGTGTAAGGTCGTCAGCATATCCAAGGCAATGGTATCCCTTGCCGGTCAGCTTCCGGATTAGGTCATCTACCAGGGTAGCCCACAGCAAGGGAGAAAGAACTCCACCCTGCGGGCATCCCCCTCCCGCCTCCGCCTCAATGGTAGCCTCACCAATTGTGTTCGTAACTACTACCAAAATGCGGAACAAATATTAGGTTCTAATTACGTTATGGCGACGTTATCGGAACTTTTATAGGACGTAATAGTTACGTAGTCATAACGTGGCGGATAGTAGCTGCTACGTAGTTGGAACGTTTCGAAAGAGTAATTTTTACTTTACATGACATTGCAATGCATGGTTATTGTTCCTTTTTCTTCTTTATACCTTTTTATAACATATTTACTATAACTGTTGTTAGAATGAATAATATAATGGTCCATGTGTATATAAAATAAATATATCTGTTAAGGCCGTTTTACACCTAGCTATTTATTGGGCAATTTATTGCACAATCTAAAATTGTTACGTGTATATCGGCCCATAAATTGCGCAATAAATAGCTAGGTGTAAAACGGCCTTTAAACCACTTATTGAATCGTGAATTTTGTATCAATGATGACATAAAATTAAAAACGCATACCATGTTACTGGTAAATATTAATCTGATAGCTCTTAAAAATACGCTCGCCTCAAGTGCTATAAAGTTTAATTGATAAAAATGATAAGTGTTAGCAACACTTTTTTTTTTATTCAGCATGTAGATTAAGAAATGTGCATACGTTATTCTGTTCTTATTAACTAAAAATATGAATGGTGAAATTGAAAATTTAGATTTGGATTAGATGGTTACTTTAAGGTGGTAGTCAAATATAACTTTTAGGTTAAAGGTACATATAGTCACCCTAGAAAGTAAAGTTTACGTAATTGTAACACAAAAAAATATATCTATAACTTTGGTAGGTAATATTTACGCGCTGCTCACCTCAATTCTGCCGAATATATTACTAGTGGGTCATGATTACAATAAGGTCAGATTGTAGTTAGTAACGCCGACTTTAAATCTATAACTATGTGCACGAATTAACTTTAGAATGTCTCAACAAGTAAGAATGACGTAACATAAGGAGCATCAATATTGTTATTTACTAGATTATAGACAAACTTAATTGACTGTACTTGTCGTGTAGCTTCCAACGACTCAATATCGAATTGCTGAAGTAGGAGCTGAAGGGTAAGAGCCTTCTTGTTTAAAGTATAAACATTTTAGAAGCTTTCTTTGAACTTCCTTCAGTGCTTCTTTATGCGAAGAGTAGAATGGATTCCAGATCAAAGACCCATATTCCAATTTAGATCTGACAAATGAGTAGTAAAGTGCTTTAATTGTATTAGGATGAAACGAAGAAGAGTTCCTAATTAAAAATCCTAACATCTTCACAGCTGACAGTACAATCTTAGTTTGATGCGTAGAAAAGGTAAGGGAAGTATCAAGGTAAATCCCTCACAACGCTGTCACGGATAAGAGAAACTTCGTTAATTGTATAATCAAATAAAATGAGATTTTGTTTTCTAGTGTAGCTTATAGTTCTGCACTTATCGACATTTAGTTGTAGACCATTAGCGCTGCACCATTCAGTCAGCCGATCGATTTGGTCTTGTAGATAATAACAATCATTGATGGAAGTTGCTGTGGTAAAAATTTTGAGGTCATCCGCGAACATACATCTATCAATATTAATGCAATCCAAATCGTTAATAAACACAATAAACATGATCGTCCAAGATTGGAACCTTGTGGGATCCCTGAGCTAGCGTGAAACGTTTGAGATTTCCAGCCATTGTAAGTTATATATTGAACTCTGTCAGATAGATAGGTTTCAAACAGTGTTACTAGGGAATCGCTAAAGCCAAATGTCTTCATTTTTTGCAGCAATACTTTGTGTTGAATTCGATCAAAAGCTTTCGATACGTCCGCGTAAACAGTATCCACTTATCCACAATAGTCGAATTGATCAAGTGTATATTGGGTAAAATGTGCCAAATTGGTTACTGTAGATTGTTTGATTGTTTAGATGAATCCGTGTTGGTCTGGAGTTATAAAGTTTTTCACTAATGGATATATGCTAGAATAAAGAACAGATTCAAAAGTTTTAGCAAAATTAAACTATAACATACCCCAATCATTTATTTCGGATGAATTAATAAATTGCAGATTATAATGAAATTTCAATATAATCTGCTTAAAAATGTCGCACAAATTTAAATATTTAAAAATGAATATTTAAATTACATAAACTTAATTACATTAATGTATAACAATAAAATATTATGTTGGGAATAAAATAATTATAAGTTGATTACAAATATGAATATATTTCATTTCCTTTTTACAAATTTAAACAATTAATACTTATCTACAATTTTCAAAAAACGAATATTAACATTGGCTAAACGTTAATAAAAGCTCAATTTTCTACATTCAGAATTTTATTATTACAATTTCCGCACAACTAAGATACATTAAAGAATTGTAAAGGAAACGGAAAAGAAAATATCTAAGCATTATTATTATTATTTGGTAGTTGGTTTGCGGTGAAATTTCTTATCGCCTTTTTTTGGCATAGGAATAGTTTTATTTTGTTTTTCTTTAGCAACATGAAATTTTAATATTTTGTTATATAATCATCGTTTAAAGAGAACATAAAAGTAGTTTTTTTTTTGGATAAATAGTAGAAATTAATTGCTTGCTTCACTATTATGATCCTTATGCTCCATTAACTATCATGGTTTTAATTAAATAAATTACAGGATCCATTTTTAACATCTATTTCGCTCTTTACATACATAGGTATATATTTTATGCTTTAGCCCATTGCCACACATTGATGTGTCACAATATATTGCATGCTTGATCGTGACAATGACAGCCGACACATACGTCATATCCGTTCTTGACTTAACAAGTTTCTGTTGTTATTGCAAATGATTTGAAATTTAAATACCAGTCCCGATATTTGTATCTTGAATAGCGAAGAGGCAAGACAAAAAGCCACATATCGTCGGCACCTTTAGTCGTGTATCGCCAGAAAAATGACCATCGGCTCAACTTCATTATTTTTGCACCAGATACCACTGAAATAGTAATTAAAAATTATTTGCAAACAATTCTGAATTATGTATTGCTCGGTACCCAGTACTTGTAGTTTCGGTTGCATAAATAATCCAAAATTTGTGGAGCTTCAATTGGCATTTAATTTGTTAAAAATACTACATCTTGAGTAGAATTTGAATGGTAATAAATACATATTACAATTATTATTAAATAACCAAACAGCAAGAAATAAACCAAATAATAGTTGAATTAAAAAGGCATTAGAGTCACTCCTGAAATAAATTTTAATTCTTCTAAGTTATTCAATTCGCATGACCTTTTTTGCTAAGCAATTTGATAAAGTCTAAACTTATATGCTTTTCGGGTAAATCATTATCATGATCCCGGGAAAATCATAATTGACCTGAAGCAAACTCCGCGGCGTAATTGTCAAGACCAAGTGCTGTTGATATCCGATAAAATTGAGTCTACTATCCGGTTCTCAGAGCCGGATTCACTATCCGGTTCTCAGATCCGGATCTGAGGTTTCGGATAGTGGATTCGGTTCCGACGTTTCGAATAGCAGGTCCGGATCTGAGGTTTCGGATTGTACATCCGGTTCCGAGATTTCGCATAGCAGCTCCGGATCTGAGGTTTTGGATAGTGGATCCGGATCGGAAATTTCGGATACCGTATCCGGCTAACATTCAGATCCGGATATCCGGATGGTAAATTATCCGGATCTAAAACAATCCAGATCCGGATAACAGCACTAGCCAATACCCTAAGCAAGGGCTTAAGACACCCGGTCATCAAAAATATTGAAGTAGATAGCACCAGGCATTTTGTTACAGTTGTATGTTGAAATCCATGAATGTGGTATTAATAATTAATAAAAGAAGGAAAAGAACGTCCGTACGTTCACCACAAACTTGTAAATATATTTAAGACCACATTGTAATCTTAAATATATTTAGAAATTTTTGGTGAATGGATTACACACACATGCGGTCAATTCGGTTTTACATTATTTTTTTTAAGTTATACCAATTTAATTGCGGTTTGTTAAAAGTAGTCATGTTAATAAGATCGAATCGAAATCTTATCTGCTTGGTAAAGGAAACAGGAACCTTTAAGCAATATTCCACAATATTGTTAACATATCTCCAGCTGTACATGTTATATCGCTTACAAGCTATAAGTGGTATTATTTTTATTAATATTTGATATCCTTATGATAATGAAAAAGGGCTCTTAATATCATATACCTAGCATAATAACTATACAGCACTTACATTTCGGTAGGATTAGATCCGTTTAAATAGCTGGTACCTGTTTTTTTTTTTGTGTTCGATAAGTATTATTATTCGGTCATTATTTATCGACATGGGTGTTTACTTCAAAGGGTCAGTACACGGAAAACATGTGGCTAAAGCACGAAATCATTGACGATAAAGCTTGGGTCGTCGTTCATTTAATTCACACGCAATCGTAGCGGTCTTTCCAAGAAGTTCCGTTTCATTCAAATATTTTTTCCTAATGTTTTAGGAAACTTAGCATCAAATTGCATCTAACACTATTAAACGAAAAGAACTATATTCTATTCCTTTTCTTAAACCTCTTACACTAGCTCAATATGAGTGAATTCAGAAACCGAGTTTTAAGATGCATAATTGCTTTTTTCGTGTATAAATTTACTAAGCTAACAAAGTTGCGGATCAATATACAGTTTAACTTGTATATAGCGAATTTTGCACGGGTTTGTGGAAATTTAATTTATGCTTGTGTTCTATGTATCGAAAAAAATAATACCATATATTCGTTTGAACATACATACATACGTACAGGCAGTTCTCAGAATTGTACAGGTGTCACGCCGAAGATTGGGTCTTTGATTATCGCTCTATTTTTGATTTTAGGAAAAAATCTCTTATACGAAAGTTTTACAGAATTCCTTGCTGCATATTTTATTATTATATTATTATTACTTATATTTTGACTATACATGCTGTTCCAAAAGTAGGAAACACATTCCTATCCCATTATCTTAAATGGAACACCCTATAGATTGTTCCACTTTTAAATTCTACAGAGAAAAATAACATCACTTGATATAAGCTACCATATGTCTATCACAATAACAACATTGTTATTTACGTTTTGTAAAAAATGGCTCGGCTGCAAGGTTTCGGCTAAGGTGGCGTAGTTTCTATATGTATTTGTTTTAGATATTCATATTTTAAATACCATACTCACATACCTAGCTTGATAGAATAGTGAAACCAAAACCAATAGAATAGAATTACATACAGATGTCCACTATAATCTTGACCATTTGTTTAACTTTAGCCCACGGTAACTTGTTTTTTGAAATGGCATCCTATATCTTTGCTTACGTTAAGTAAACCCTTTTAAATTATACTAAATATTTATGATACTTCATGTAGAATTTTGTAAATAATTAATAATTTTAAATAAATCTAAGGAATTCCAAAATCCATTAATTATCATGTTGGCTTAGTATATAAACTTTATATAATTGAATAAAGAATTAGTAAATATTGCACAATTTTCTGGAAAAAGAATAATATTTAATGATAATTAGCAGAATGAAAACGTGTTTTTAATAGGCAGGCCATGACAATTATATCACCAACATAATAGTTAAACGTCAAATCTGTCAACAAATAATTTTGTAATTTTGTATGAATACTTACAGTCTTACATGTCAGTGAATGTTTATTCACTTTCTTATTTATTTTATGACATATTTACTTAATATCTTAAATAGTATGTATTTTATTCATAATTAAGGTAAGACTTAATGTTTGTCTTTTACTTATAATAAAAAACATTAACCAACAAAATGCATCCTTAATTAAAAGTATTTACACGTAGCGAAATAATCATCTTTAATTATCAAATTTTATAGCAGAAAAATATGTCCTCTTTCTGTTCATTTTATTATATATTTTATTATATATTTACTTAATTACTTAAGTAGTATGTATTTTTTCCATAAACCATTAAACTAAGAGTTAATGTTTGTCTTCTATTTATAATAAAACAAAATGAACATTGAACATAACAAAAATATTCTTAATTAAAAGTATTTGCACGTATTGATCATTTTTAATTATCAAAATTCATAGCAGATATTCAAAAATATATCCTTGAAAATGCCTCCCTTATTCTATCTTATTATTTTCCTATGGGGATAGCTCTTTCTTAAACACAAGTTTCTTTAGATAACCCCAAAAAAAAAATGAAATCACGGAAAACCTATTACATAAAACAAATAACTTTCTTGATAGCTTTGACTTTTAATTATTATTAACTATTGTTAATTAAATATAAAGGTTGTTTGGTAGGTTTATGTAATTAACAATTACCATAACCTACCAAACACCGGTAATATAGTTTCTGTTAATCATAGACGAATGAGATTAAATTCGTATTAAAACGTATTATTTGTTTTATATTTTTTGATCTGATACTGATATAAGCTTATTAATTTGCGGCTTTATTTAGTTATATCGCGTTTATATATTAAGCTGACTTGAAAATTGATGGAAAATTAATTGGATTTATTTAAAAATAGTTATCTACAATATCTTGCAGGAGGTGTCACAAATGCTTAGTATGAATTGAAACGGCTTTGCATTAAGGTTAATTTAGCATAAGCAAAGATATGGGCTGTTATTTAAAAAAATCAAGTTATCTTGGGCTAAAGTTAAGCACTATAGGGGAACCTGTGCATAATGATATCGATTTTAACTTACCTGTTGTATCAAACTAACTATGTATGTAATGTATGTGTGATATTTAAAGTATGAATATCTAAAACAAATTCGTATACAAACTGCACCGCCTTACCCGAAAACTTTCAGCAGGGCTTTTTTTTACAAAAGCGTAAATAACTCCGTTGTTTAGTAGGTTATATAAAGTGATGTTATTTTTCTCCGTAGAATTTAAAAATAGAATACTATAGAGGGTGTTCCATTTAAAATAACGGAGTAAGTACGTGTTTTCTACCTTTGGAACACTCTGTATAGTTAAAGATATTTTTGGGTTCTGTAAAACTTTTGTATATAACACTTTTTCCTAAAATCAAAAATAAGGCTGTAGTCAAAGACCCAGTGTTGAATGGGGCACCCTGTACACGAACATTGAAGATGCGCACGCAAAAAATACTCAAATGCGTAGCTTGAAGAAAATTATTATTGTTATTACCGAACGATGCGAGGCTAAGCAAGCGAGAGAAAAGATATTGAGCTCCCCTAGGAATCGATATTTTCTCTCTTACCCGCTTACACACATAAAAAGGATTTTTTTAGTTAAGTAAATATATTTCTTTAAAAAGTTTTACTTCTTTTAAATATATCTGTATTTGAAATAAGAAATTATTCTTGTATAGAAACAAATATTTTACTTGGTTGTAATCGATAATATTCTTGGTTATAAGGCTTGTTTTAAGAAAAATATGTTTTCTCCAAGAAATAAAAGAGGCACTGAAAGGGTGGATCAGATATTTGAATTAAGAAAATAAATTCTTTTATTAAGGATTTTAATATTTGAGGTAAATCTTATAAGTTCTTATGTTAAAGTGAAAATTCGTTTTAAAATATATGATGTCATTTTTGCGGTGGGGTGAATTTGGCTACGTGACACTCGAACGATTACCAACAATGCAGTAGTTATGTGCATGCATCGAAGATAAAAATGTGATTTGCGGTGGTGCTAAATACGTTAAATTGTATATTATATAATAGTAGGAAGTCGGTAAGTAATTCAAGGTTTAACTGCTTTATTTTTAAACTGCAGAACCGTACTTAAGCTTTTTGATAATGAAAGTTTTTGAAAGGCAATTATCTTTTGCTAATTTATAGAATTACTTCACGTATGTTTAATTACAGATTTAAAATTTGCCTGCCAATTCTTAATTCCTCTGCATTTACTGCCTCCAACGGGGTTGCAAAATGTCGAAAAAAGCATTGGAAACACCAGCTTTGGAAGCTATTTTTATCCATGCGAAGGTATGTTTTTCTTTTGTAAATCAACATCTCCTGTCTAATTTCCTAATTTCTCTGATTTAAGTAATCTTAAGCTTTCTTGGTCTACAACAAACCTTTAAAAGATAATAATTAGAAGAGTATGCTGTAAGCTGTATAAATTAATTTTTAAATAATTCTAATTATGTTGTTTAATTGAGGTGAAAAATAAAAATAAAAACAGCATGGCCCTACATTCGAATGCTTAGTTGCACTAACAAGTAAAAATATACCAACTATTATACCACAGCTTCCTATCTACTATTTATTATAAAGTATATGTATTCATTGTGAAATAATGTATCTCTTCAGATACCCAAAGATTTTGAAATGTTGATAAAGGAGCAACAAGTGACTGCCGATATTCGGAAGAACAGTTGAAGATTAAAGTCTAATAAAAGGATCCAGAAAATTCGACTGTACGTTGCGGAAAATTTGAAAATGTATAATCTCTTTGTAAGGTGTGTGCTATAGTGCAGTAATACGTTTTTTTCCTGTAACGCCAAAATTATAAATAAAAAATAAATTTATGTTCCGAGTAGCTTTTTTTTTTGTTTTTTTTTTTTAATATAAATAGAAAAAAAAGAAAAGAAATGTAAAAATTAATCTGAAAAGAAGACTTTCACTTGGACTAAATATATTTTGAAAGAAGATTGTGGTTTTATTTACAAAGCTGCTATATTTTCTAAAATTGTTTTTTTATATATAAAAAATTTACCATAATACCAAATAGAAAATTAGATAGAGATATATATCTAGTATCCAGTTTAACCAAAGGTAATCTCTTGAATTAAATCTGTATTTCTTCTTTAGAGTAAAATGCAAATTTCTTTGCAAGAAAATAAAAGCTTCATTCAATGAAAAATATTCTTGTACTAAGAGTGCTAGGCTGAGAGTGCAATGTTTCAACTAATAGTAAGTTTTATTTAATTCAATGAACGATTTTTTGGATTAAGATTTTTTTTTCTTAAAAATTAAATAAACATTATTTTTATTTCAAGAATATATTTATTTGCGTATATATGAAACAATGATACACTTAACTAAAGTAAAATTTCTTAAAATTGAACATTTCTTTTTATGTGTGTAGGCTCGCATTGTTTGGATATTATTTTCTGCGAGTATACCAACACGTTACTTGGAAAGAGTATATATCATTGATATGTCTTCCCATTCGATTAAAACTATCAGCAATTATGAACGCATTCGATCACAAGTAACAGGGGCATAACGAAATACGAATGAAGGTAATATGTAGTAAGGGACTGTTGTAGTAAAAGAGCGTTTAATTTGTAAACGCTCTGTATATTTATTTTTGTATTCCACGAAGAACAACGTCAATTAGGGCAAACAAACAAAGTATTAAACTGAAACTGGAAATATATCGTCGAGCAGTACCAGAAATTACTATTTGAACTATATTTTCAATATCTATTGAACGAAATTTATCATCAATCAAATCGAGTCAAGTGCAAGTAAAGAAATGTTCATGAATCTAGTGGATTATTACAGACTTATAACACCCACAACAAAAAAATTCGTAAGGTCCGAGGTCACACAATATTAAGGTTTCTATATATCGAATTGATTTTACAAAATCTCTATTTCAGGCACATAGATGTCCGGCTGTACTTTAACGGAGCTTTTTAGCTAATGACTAACTATAAAATTTTCGCAGTTATTTTATAACAAAAATAACAAATACCCCTGAATATTGTAATATTTCTTGATACTAACGGTGTATTAAATTTATGTCCAGAGATGTGATAATGCCAGTAATTAGCTTAAAACAGGCGTCATATGTCGTAAATGTAATTAGGTCATCAGAGCTTTCGGGCTTCAAATTACTGCTGCTTTATCCTCTTTGTTTTAGCATGTTTCAGCTCATTATAGGATATAGAAATTTTATAGGTGTTCGATCGATTATTCTAGCAGGTACGTAAGTCTTTGTATGTTTACTTTGATTTTTATGGAACATTTTATTATACTTGCCGTTAAAAAAAAAACAAGTAGACAAACATATGTATGTAGCACAACTCGATATGAAGTTCATTTGCATGTCTATAAAGATATATCCTACTGTTTACTTCACGTGCCTACACGTCCCTACATAAACACAAAATTCTTGAGCCATTGAAAGCATTTTATCAGTAGTTGCCGGTTCGTGAATTGTGCCCTCGAAGAGGCATATCCAATGATACCAATGTCGGCACTGCCTTCCATCAGTCAACAATAATACATAATGATTCACTAGTAAGAAAACACTTCAATTCAAATATAATTTAATTTAAAATCATTGAAATAAATAGATATATTTAATTGTTAAGAAAACACTGACAATCGTTAAATATTTTTAGTAGGATACACTTACTTTTTGGTTAATTCAACAGTTTCCTTCAATTAACACCTTTTTAAGTAATACTAACCATGAGGAAGTAGCTTTACAAATGTAAATAGGATTCAACCAATGAATGGTATAAAATTGCATTAAAAATTCTTTTTCAAGACTGATTTGGGAATATATTCGAGAACTCAATAGCCTGACAGGCTGCAATAAAGGCACTTTGCTGTGGGTAGCAGGACATTTAGCAATCGAAAAAAACGAAAAAGCGGATGAGGGGTCTAGAACCTATTCTAGGGGTAACTAGAAACATAGCACGAGAGCAGGTAAGAAGATGGGTCAAAGAGAAACATAAAGAACAGTGGAATAATACGACCAAGCAAATACATGGTAAAACCTTTCACGAAGGACCATCAAAAAAGAAGGCTGAAGAACTACTGCAGTAGAGAAGGAATCATCTTCGCATCGTAACAGGTCTTCTAACAGGATAATGCACACCGAAGGGACAACTGCGGAGAGTGTGATGAGAGTACGGAGAACGTTTACCACATTCTGTGTAAATACGAGGCCTCTGGACGCGAGAAGACGAGCAATTTTAGACAAGCCAAAATTGAACCAGGAATTACTTCGATTAACCAGCCAGAGATTAGTGCAGAGTACTAGGATCCTAGAATAGATCCTGGTATAATTTAATGGGTATAGAGACTAAATACAAAAGCCAAGAGGCTGCTATGTTTCCAGAGACTTCATGTCTTCATTGACTTCAGGCCTCTGTTCCTTTAGGAACTCCTTTTCCTGTCTCTGTACCGGTGATTTTTGCCACCACTCTCTGGACTGATTATGTATCCATTCATTGATGGATTTTTAATTTGCGATTTGATAATGCCTAAAAAAGAGCCAGCTCCAACGAATGATTTTGACGAACCTCGCCTGGCCAGCTCGTTCGCCGCTTCATTTCCTCTCACGCCCGAGTGGCTAGGGACCCAGGCCAAAGTTAATTTCCTTTGGGTGCCCACTTCATTTAGGGCGCTTACGCAGTCCCAAATCAGCTTAGAATCCACACTTATGGAACTAATCGCTTTAAGTGTGGGCTGACTGTCAGAGAAAATAGCGAGGCTTTTAGCTGACTCGGTATATCTATCCTTTTCTCGGCTGCAATGGTGGATTGCAGCAACCTCAGCTTGGAACACCGTTGCGTCTTTGCTGAAGCTTATCCAAAGAGCTTTTTTTAGGCTTCTTAACGTATGTATATTCCAGCTCAACGCCGTAATCCGTTTTAGAGCCGTCTGTATACCAGTTTGAGTGCGCTCTTACTGAAGTACCTGTCTCCCAGTCCTTCTTATTTGGTATTATAACCTGATATTTTCTATTTAGGTTGAATTTTTGAACCATGGCATCACATGGCATTCCTAAAAGGGGTGCCTCCTTGAGTTCATCTAATAGTTTTTGATAGTCAGTGCGTGTGATTTACTGCACTGGACTATGCAAAGGTCTATGTACTGTAGACCTTGTAACTGGTTCCTTGTATATAAATACGTAGCGGTGGCAGGTTTAGAGTTACTTCAATTGCAGTGATAGGGGTCGATCTCATCGCCTCCATGGCACACAGACACACCAGTCTTTTAGTCATACTATGGCTCCGTACGTTATCATGGGTATAATTACCCTTGTGTATAACCAGAGAATCATCTTGGGGCTAAGTCCCCAATTCCTTCCACACAGCCTCCTGCACCTAGCTAAGGTGACAGTGGCTTTGCTAGTTGTTTTCCGAATATATGGGTTCCATGTATGTCTTTGATCAAAGCATACCGCCAGGTATTTCGCCTCTTTGAGATACGGAATCCTTTCGCCTTCTATCACTAGTGGTTGTAGGCCTGAGGATCGACTGATAGTCGCTCTTTTTTACACCATTTGTCAACCGTATTTAAAGCGGTTTACATGCGAAATTCTTTTCCGGTTAGCTTTCGGATTAGGTCGTCCACTGGGATAGCCCACCGCAAGGGAGATAAGACTCTGCCCTGTAGGCACTCTCTCCCGCCTCCGCTTCGGTGGTAGTCTCACCAATTGTAGATGTCATTATCTTTCTTCTTCCAGGATGGCTCTTACCCACTGTAGAAGCAATGACGCGACACCTTTTCTCCGTAAAGCCCCGATAATTGAATTCGTGTTGATATTGTTAAATGACCCTCGATTTCTAGGAAAGTCGTTATATCTCTTTATCTTCTATTGACTTTGTAATTAACCTGTTGAGGTCACAGCACGTTACTCGTATTTAAAACGAAAACAGCGTTAAATTAACTGAGGAACGGTTAACTGAACCCTATTTTTCTCAGAATGTAGTAACCTTTTAGGGATTCATGTAATTTGGTGATTATTGGGAGAATATTTTTTTTTGGAAGATAAGCAAATATCAACAGACTATAAATTTTATAAGACATCGGATATTAATGTGATAATTTTTTTTGCAAGATGATTGGTTTTAACTTTTATCAGAAGATTTATTTTAATTTCACATGTAATTTCATAGTAATTTAACTTTTAAAGGAAATTACAACATTTTCAGTTTTACAGGCAAGATACATACAGTAAAATCTCTTCAAGACGGAGACCGTTTGCCTGATTATTTGTCCGGTTAAGGGAGGTGTCCGGGTTAGAGATTAAAGAAATACAATAACGTAATTATTTATAAAATTCCAACATGGCGGTCTGTCGTATATTTGTCATTTTTTTATTTTATTTTTTCAGTAAACTAAATGAATCTCAATCCTCGTCTTCTGTGCGAAATTGTTTTAAGTCTCTAATTACTTTTAAATCCACTGTTTCACTGTTTCACTATCACAGCTAATTGCTTCATTTTCATCCACTCTATTTTCACTTTCCATTCCTCTTTAACAGTGAAATTCGTTCTATATTTATAAAATCATCTGTATTTACAGTGCACACATTTTATTTCGCGTACACTAAAGTTCCTGACACAAGTACACCCTTACTCCGAATCGATATAAAGCAATCGTAGCATAATTTATCTGATGACTTCTGTCTTTGTATACAAATCTTCTTCTTTGATTTTTACTAGCACTAGAAAGCCACATATCCATTACTACACCAATGTTTTTCATTATTGTAGCTGCTTGAGTCTTTGCGCAATTTGGTCGAAAGATTTAATTCGGCCAAATTGCGCACACTTAGTTTTTGTTTATCGTAAACTTCAATTAAGCTAACTTTTTCTTTTAAAGATAAAGTGCGTTTTTTGTTCGTTTTTTTTTTTGTAACCACATCTAAAGAAACACCTTTTTAAACTGAATGTCTGCACAAACGGAATAAAATAGACAATTTCCATGTTCGTATCCGGTTAATAGTGTGTCGGTGTAAGAGAACATAAAGAAAACATATTTCAAAATTATTTTGAAGTATACAGGGTGACTCAAAGAAATAAAGGCAAGTTGGTGTTAGGTTTCTTGTATCTAACTCAACTCGTTTACGAGATAATTAACTATTCTTCAAAATGTAGACCAAAATTTAAGACGCATGCCTGTCATGCATATTTAAGCTAGATATTTTAAAGTGTATTATTTTTTAACTAAAGTATTAGACTTGATAATAAAATAAAAGTAATGCAAAAAATTATACAGGATGAACAAAAACATACTTTTAATTTCCGCTATCTTTAAAGACAAGTAATTTTCTCATTTTAAATGGAACACCCTGTATTTATTACCTTATTTAGATTCTAACTTTAACGGTCTTTAAGATTGTATTAATATACATAATAATAAAACTATTACTAATAATACTGCTTTTTTTCTTAAGTAATAAATATTATGTACCATCTTTAGCAAAATAAGTGCGAATTTAATCTTCAATTATTAATGCAATCGAAGCTACAGCACACTGAACAGTAATTAAAAATTATTTGCAAACAATTTTGAATTACGCATTGCTCGGTACGCGCAGTACTTATAGTTGCGGTTGCATAAATAATCGAAGATTTGCGGAACTTTTAAGCTACTTAATAAATATTCACTAAACTTCCTCGTTTCCTACACTACCTATAGTTGAACAACAAATTTAAGGTAAGCATATTGTATATTTATAGCAAACCATTACCTTCTATATATCAGGTATTTAGTGAACGTGCATTAATGATACTCTTTCCTTATCACAAGTAATCTAAATAGCTTGTATTAATTATGAAGGTGTGATAGCTGTTATAGAATAATTCACTCACAGCAATACACCTACTACTTGAGAAGGGCATATCTTTCCTTACTCCAACTACATATATTCTTTGGCTTAACTACTTCAGTTTAATTATCATAAGTAACTTCATAAGTTACCGGTATGAAGCAGACCGTAAGTAACTTAGATTGCTTCTTGTTAGTATCAGTGTTTAGGATCTCTTTATTACTAGTGCTAAGTAATCTGTGCTTTTGTCCCCTATCCAGCTGAACTTTTTACTTACGATAATTGTATTTTTATTTATGATTATTAATTTTTCTTCTCAGTGAAGATAAACACAAATACTTTCCTTTGTGGTTTTTGCCGCAAACTTGTTGCGCCTTAAACTGAGTGGATACCCTTATTTGAAAATTAATAATAATAAATCAAGCTCGTCAAAGCAACTTTCATAGACAATTTACCAAATAGGGGATATAAAATATGAATTTATCAAATACGAGTAAACATTACGTATGTGGGCTACCCTTCGGCTGGTATGAATAAAATTATCTCCAATAAGCACAGTTGTGTGTATAGTTCAACCTGAGAATATATAATCAAAATCGAGATTCAGATTGTTAACCTTTTTGTGAGAGGAGCTGTACAAAACAGTTGAATTTAAATTTGACATTTGGGCTTAAAATTGGACATATGAATTCTAAAAACCAACAATGATATAACCACGGACATAATCATAAAATAACTTATATATATAGCTAAATATTCCCAACCCCGAAATTAAAAAGGGACTGAAAACAGTAATCAGCTCTTGTTTTCGATTGTGAAACTGCTTCATTACAGCACCCAAATTTAAAGAAATAATAAAATTACTACTAATTTGCAATATTATAATATGTATTTTCTGAACATATAAGTAGTATTTGCGTTGTATTGCTTCGATTTAGTATTGTACGATAGTTTTGTTTGTCATTTTTGATTCCCTACAGCCTTATAGTAGGGAAGACATTTTCTACATTGGGGAAAACTGGATCAATAAAATTCTGTCGTAAACAACTCATTACTATAGTAGGTTAACACAGGGAACGAAGAAGAGGATGCTGAGTCGCCCACCCATTCATGGCGCCAGAAAACTGACGAAGCATACAATCATGCTCCATAGAATTTATCATGTGTATCAGCAGCTGATTATCGTATTTTCTACACGTGGCTTTATTATACGTATTAATATATCATATGTGTATATCTGTATATTATGTATCCTTTGTAAACAATTATGGCTAATTGGCCGACTAATGATGGCTAAACCATCTGTATTACACCCCATCATGTAATAATGTGAGAAGCTCCTTAGGGAATGAGTACAAGCCTGTCTGTGTGTAATAATTGTGTAATATGCAAGGCGCCCGCGGTTGAAATTAATGCCTGTGTCAAGTTTTCGTGAGAGTTAATTTAAAGCAGCCTTTCACACAGCGCCTATTTTTAAAGAGCGTATAAATTAAAGTATTACCTCACCCTGAAAGTGAATTAGGCGTCTCATGTTAAATGGTTTTCGCCTATTTTTAACCTTGCATGAGTGAATGTAAAAATTATCGAATTCTTCAACAGCGGTTTATTGTAGAACATACCACCAGACTAGCGTTTGGTGATGTGTAAAACTGTTCGATTGCGTTAGCCTGCTACTACTACTGTTAATTAGCAGTTTCTATGTTTCTGCAGTTTTGTATTCGTATTTGGAGCTTAAAATATTTTACTAGCATTGGCGATACACACAGAAATAGTTACCTAAACTATGGTATTGCTATACATATATGTGTACTATACATATGTAGATGGATGAACTTTTTATAGATTTACGTATATTAACCTGCCGTTAGTATGGTGGAAAAAAATACGTAGTTGCGTAGCCTGGGGTATGTAATACCCCAAATTAAAATTTATTCAGAAAGCAGAAGGTTTCGAATATCGAATGTTTCCTTGGTAAAATATGATTCTCTACCTATTATTTATTAAAAAAAAAACAATTGCTTCTTTTTTTTTATTTTAAATAATAAACATGAATTCAAAACGAAATATATTCTAGTCCCAAAAAAAAACATAAGCAAACATGCTGGGGTATGGCATACCCCATCACACTAACGAAGGGTTAAGAACTAATAATTGAATTGAATACAATCCTATATTGCAGCAATAATTAAAGTTCGGTAAGAGTTCCGTAAGAGGACCACTGATTTGGCGATTTACGTTCATATTAACGGAAAGAGCATGTGTTCCTGAGTGTAAAATAGCTATTCATTTTTTGAGCAAATGGAAAGAAAGTACTAAAAACAGTGTTCGAAGAGTGCTATTTCGAGGTTATGTGCGAGGCGTTTTTGACGGATTTAACATGTGGTAGGAATGATGTGGAAGGAAAAGTTACTAAAAGTGACCAAATTTTAAGATAAAACAGGCGCCAAATACAAAGTTATTTGTTAAGTTAATATGAATCAATTGTAAATTAAAGTAATAATTAGGCAGCGGTTCGGTACAATATACTGAAATTTGTTTGTTTTAAAGTATTTTTTGTTTATTTTGTAGTACAATTGTAAGAATTATTACAAGTTATCACATTTCTGATTATTGATTTCTTATAATTGCTTGGTGTATGGGATAGAAACAAATTCATATTTCATATAGACGAAATTCCTAGGAACTTTACGTATAAACAATAATTAATATTGTATAGTTAAAATAGTTTCACATTTAAAGCCGAATTATAAAAAGACGATATAGAAACAACAAACTGCTTTATTAAATTTTATTAAATAAAATCTTTAAATCACAATAATGTAATGAATTTGTTTGATTTTAATTTGAATTACACTATACATATCGTAAAATGTCTTTGTTATCGGTCACATTACCTATATTTATTTTTATATATTTGAAGATCCCATGATATAACTAGTGTTATATCGTCCTAAAGTACTCAGAATCCTAAGTATCCTGTAATTTTTGTCATGATTTTGATGATCACAGTTTCGCTTTCTTCAGCAAAACCTCCACTTGAATATTGCTTTTCTGGGACCGTAAATTTGTCTGACCTTTTCTGCCATCGCAATAACAATCACCATACAACTTACCCAAGCAGTGTCATTGAAGCATTACATTATGCTCTTCTCCTTCAACATTTCCTGAATGGATGTTGTAATAGTCAGAATTAGGTCTTCACGTTAAAAGAAATCAGAAACCTATTTCATTTATTTTATTTCGGCGGCATTAACAGGCAAAACATCTCGCAAATCGCCAAATCAGTGTCCTCTTACGGAACTATAGCCTAAAGTTCTAATAGTATAACAATTCACTAACAAATTAAAGAATGTTGCTTATTAAGCGCATAAGTATAAATTGCCATTTCAGTTAGCTCTGCAAGTTTTATATGGAAAGTATTGCAAAGTATACCAAACTGTGATTTAAACACCAGCTTTTCTTTACAATAAAACGTTTTCTGTATAATAGGTATATAATATGAAACTTGTAGGAGTTTAAGAATAATTTAAATCTATTTGATAATAATTAAACTTTAATAATCACCTGCAACCAATGATTTGATGATGAAGCTTCAACTACAAAATGTTCCAAATGACTAAATTTTATTATATAGCGAGTGTCAAGACGAGTTTCCATTAAAAATGTGGAAAAATATATACGTGGTAGGTTTACGAATTTTTATGGTAAGTCTATGGATCACTTCTCAAATAACCAAATTTAATTTGCCAACATTTATTCTTAGTAACTTTAACGTCGAAATATAAAATTACCTACCATTTTGTACTACATTACCGTATTTTTCAGGCTGTAGGACTCGCTTTTTTACATAGAAGAATTGACTCAAATTTTGGTTGCATCTTATGGTCCGAAGGTAACATAATATGTTTTTTTCAATAAATCGTCTCTAAATTTGAGGTGCGTTTTTTCGTCCGGTGCGTCTTATAGTCCGAAAAATACGGTAATAGTTATGTTAATGCCTTTACGTTGAATTCACTAAAAATAGTGGCGAGAAATTTAAATTTGGCTATTAGGGTTTAGCTTAAATATTGTCGACTTCTGGCAATGTTCTTTTACACCAGAAGTAGTTGTCAACTTTTTTATTGCAAATAAAATTGTAAAATTTTGATTTCCAATTTGGATTCTACTCTGAATTTTATGTCAGGATTTACATACCATACAGTTAGTGTTTATGGCTTATAAAACATTTGCTTTTTTTAATAATTTTTTAGTGTTCCAAAAACTTGGTACAAGTTAATAAATGCGGGTACATACTTCAAACAATGAAATTAAGAAATATTTAATTAAATGCAAGAAGAGTAAACCGAAATATCTGCAATTTGTGGTAACTTATTTTTTTTTAATAGCAACCCCTAACTTTCTGTAGTACAGTCAAAAAATTCAGAGATATAAATATCAAAGACCGTTTTTGGTTAAAATGAATGTTTTAGGAAATATTTCAAATATATTCCCATATTTTTTTTATTAATGTCGCAAGGCAACTAATTGTAAGAGTATATGAGATTAGTCTTAGTAATCGTAATATGAGTATAAGTAAATATTTATACTGCAACTTTGATAAAAGAATGAAATAAACAGTCTGGCGCACACTCAGCTAATTGGCAGTAAATTCAGCGGCTTTAGTTAAATAAACTGTGTGTGGGAGAAATAAGGTATGTGTTTGTATATCATACGATAATGAGTTTTAAAATATCAGGCTTTGCACGAACATTCTTCATTGCATTTTGCAACTTAAAGGCAAACCACCGATAAGAAAAGCAGAAATATGAAAAATAAGTATACTTTCAAAAAAGCAACTATCTCTCGTGAAAGAAATATTTCAAACGTTAACGCGATTAATAAAATAACAATAACAATTAATTTAAAACTTCCTTCCTCGATAAAGGAATAATCAATAATTTTAGGCATGTAATTAACATTTTTCGATGATGATGCTTGTATAATTAATAATTTGGTTTAATAAAAATAACCATAAATGTTGTTTTTAATATGTTGTAAGGACAAACGTATTAAAAATGTAAGTGTTATACATTTTTAATACGTTTGTCCTGCCTACATATGTTTTTATTCTATAATGTTCTATTATATACCAAGAACGTTCAAAAATACTACTGATAAATATCTTCCGCGTGGCCTACGCATCTACCAGGTGCATCAACCCGGTTAGATATTTGTGACTCAAAATAACTAAGCAGTCGGTCCAATAACATAAACTAGAAGATTTGACAGTATTACATTTTTATGATTTTGTACTGATGGGTTCTTCTGGTACTTTTATCTTTGGTGTCGTCTATGTTTTATAAATATTTTAATAAAAAATATATGAAATAAAAATCATAAATCTTATTAATAAGGGACGAATATATATGTACTTATCTACACTTCTCGCAGGAAAAATCGAGACACCAGCAATCGAGAATTTTAAAATTTCTTGGGTGTAAATGCACTTTCGGAAGAAGAGCTTTCGGAGAACATATTCGCTTATCAAAGCCATAAATCACTTATTTAGGTGTATTATTGCGATCAAAGGTAAAAACTAAAAAAATTAAAGATAAACATAAATGTATAGAGAGAAAAAGGTTTATATTAGTGTTGTAAACATTCGGATGATTTCAATAATCGGAATACCCGAATCGGAAGGCCATGATATTCGGAATAATATTCCGATTCCATATTCCATCAGACATACTCGTATAAGTTCCACGTATTCGGATGATTTCAATAATCGGAATCAACGATTATTTTAATTCGGATCCTCAACACTAGTTTATACAAGGAATAAACACATTGGAGTGTCGGTGGCGGCGTTTCCTTTAGAAATACCGAATACGGAAAATACTCGTACAAAAAAATATACATAACAAGGAAAAGGCCTCTTGAATAGACGGCTTCATTTAGAAATATATATGTATTTAACTTGTTTGATGCTATATAGAGATAATTGTTTTTTTAAGAAAACATATGGTGATAGGATTTTTAAATTATGCTATTTGTTAGTGCTGCTTTGATATTAGTTTACTTACAATTAGTTCAATTTATACTCGCGAGTATTACTTTAGGAATAGATAAATACGTCAATCAGCCTTCCGAGCAGTGGCGACTCGTGTGTTATGAAAGAGGGTGGGCACAATATAAGAACTTGCCTATTTTTTGTACATAAAATCCATTCGCCTATTTTTCATGCTGGAAAAGACGTCTATGACTTTGTTGTAAAAATGCGTTTAGTCAGTTTTAATCCGTTTGAGGGTGGAAAAACATCGTTCACACACTGCTGTCCACATGGGGGTTGTACAAATAATATCCAACAGTTTATATGTTTCCGTCAAAACTTTTTTTAGGTTGTTGTGTGTGAGAGGCAAAACACCACCTACATCTACGTCACACATGTCCTCGCGCTTATAAATTACTGAAAGTTCACTTTTTAATTTCACGCTATCCAACACAGAATAAGATTTCACATTTTTTTATACACATAATTAAAAGACGCAAAATATGACGATTTTTTTCCACATCTTCCTTGTACTTAATTCTATGTCGCAAAAAGTACTGTCTACCTATTCACGTATGTTTCATGTGAGAAACGGAATTTTCGTGTTTCTTTGCCCTCTCTGCGATATGCTTTAAATCATTTAACCCTTGTTTATTCCACGCACTGACCTACTTCTTAAAAATTAAGCAGATAAAACAAAATAGTTTATTTGTTAGTGAACATCCGCACATCCACTCATATTTTTATTAAATACTCTATTGTAAGATCGAGTTTTACCTGTGGAAGTGTAGTTTATTTGAAGATCAGGAATAGGCCTTCCTTTGTCTTTAATTAAAAGTTTTTCCTCAAATGAGAACGGTTTTTTTTTTTTAAGATTTTGCACTCAATTAACTTCCATCATTAATAATAAACGTCACTTCAAGCCTTTGAAATCACACATGCACGGTACGCGTTGAAAACGATGCAATCGCAACGAATGCAAGACGTTAACTAGGGACACGGCATTGCGTGCCCCGAAGCGACCGTATAAGCGCATATAGCGAAGATAAACGGAGCCGTCCGATTCATACTCCAAATAGGTACATCGGAAAGAGTGCCCCGGTACATAGTTCGCTTCGTATAGCGTTCGCATATACGCTAGCGTCTGCGGTGCGGAAGGAAACTTTGATATCATCGTTATAAAAATACGTAAAAATAATAAAACAAAATAATGTACTGAATTACATGCGAATTTCTTTCTGTGTTTATCTTGGTGGTCGGGTGGGCAAGTGCCCTTGTGCCCTTTAGTACCAGCCGCCACTGCTTCCGAGTTTTGGGATAATCTGATTTTCACAGATTTATTGACTACACTATTATTGACGTATTAATTATTATTATTGTTTAGTATTTTTGAATATTGTATTACTATAAAGTTTTCTTCCATCTATTAAAAAATTACCAGAAACAGTTTTAAGATTATTTACAAAATTCTTAAAGCAATTAAGTTCGCAAAGAAATTATTTGTTTTATTAACCGTCCGTTTATTGTATTTTCAAAAAATATATTTTAGTCATCGCCTGTATGATCCAATGCGTTGTTCTATTTTCTTGAAATATGACCAACACCTGGTCTGTTTATACGAACTGTCTTTATGTAGCACAGCTTCTGGCGGTAGAAATGAGAAAGTATTAAATGTATTAAACTCAAAAACAAATATTTAGCACTAACTCAGATACAGGAAAAATATGCTTTCTTATAATGTTTGTAATGTATATAAATGTAATAATATTGTAAATAATTGTTAGTGCAAGTTCTTCTTTTTTAAAACAAGTAAATGCTTTATTAATATTTGCAACACAAGCTGCAAAACAGGAATTTAATTTGTTGAACTCCACAAGAAAATTATTAATAAGTAGGAATGGGTATAGCAATCACTAATTTTAACAACTAAAATAATTCTTTTACTTTTTCTGATAACATCTGTTTAAAATTCTGTATTCCCTGTAGGTAGCAATAATAATTTGTGGCATATTATAATCCTTTCAAATTAGAGGATTAGAATCATTTTCTCTAAATAATATTGTTAAAATTCTACCATACGTTCTAATAAACATAAAATAAACTAAATATATATTTTCAAATAAAGCCGTGGATTCAATAGTCCTTCGTATTGCTTCACTTTTTTGCGAGGATATTTCCCTGTTTATTTAATTGCATGTATTTTCTTATCATCTAAAGAACACACCGCGCCGTCATCGAAAATACAATGTATTTTATTATTCTATGTATACAGCTTTTTTCTCTCTATTTATGTTTCTATTAAACCTTGAATCAATTCATCCTGTTGAAACGTAAATACGTTCTCTGAAAGCTTTATTTACATCCAAAAAATCTTAAAATTCTCAGTTGCTAGTATCCCGATGTTTCCTGCTTGAATTAAGCTAGTAGTCAGAATAGTAGTGTCGTAGCACTTTGAGACTTATAAATATCTACATCTATAAATATCTACACTTTCTTTGTTTTTATTATTTGTAGAAACAATTTTTCTTTCATTTTTATAGTATCCTATCGAATATGTTCTAATGCAATTTTGCCCAAAGAATAGGTATTAATTTAGAACTACGGCCGAAGCATTAAGATATCGTCCCTTACGTTAATTTCCCTCAAATGACAAGCTGTGAAGTAGAAAGATTATTTTCAATATATAATTGTGTGTATTGATGCATAAGAGAACTGCATTAGCAAATGAAAATTTAGAGAATATAATGGTCCTAACTACGACCATATCGTTTTATGTAGGAAATATCCTTGTCTTCTTATTAACATACATATAACATAACATTTCTTCTTCTATTTCATTACAGGAACGATGCACATTCAGCTAAATATCTTATATCTTATATGGCAAACGCGACAATAAAATATTTGTTTACTAGATAAAAATGACATGTGAATGTCGTTCATTGGCGACTCGCAGGACACCATAGCGGGGTGAGTCCTGCAATTCTATCCCAATGCGGTGGCAGCTAGTACACGTAATAGCTTTGTTTGTATTTAACCTCGTAATATTGTTAAACTGATTAAAATTTTGCTGTTTTAAAATGTTTTCACATTTATGAAAACCGATGCAAACGAAGTAGTGGACAACAGCAATCTTATATAGCTACATATATTTAATGAAATAATTTATTTCGATTAAATGAACAAACTAGTAAACTAAAGAAATGCTTCACTAGAATAAAAATAAGAATAATTTCGTCGGATAAATGAATATTTATTAATGACAAAGAAATCTTTTTTTCAGTGGAGATCGTAAACTGAAAGTCGAGTGCTTGACAACGAATTTGTTTCAAAAACGAGTCCGAGGACCGGATAGGATTTTAGAGTTTAATTTTAGAGCTAAGTTTGTAATTTTTACCTCAAGAATATTTTAAACTCAGTTTTCGTGTTATTCATATTAATGCTACGATCCATCCTGATTTTTTGAGCTAGTCCTAATAAAAATTAGATAATTTTTTACATTTTTTACCTTTTCTGTAGGATCTTCCAGAGTAATTTCGCAAAAAAATATTTTTCATCTGCCTGGAAACTCTTTTTCTAGTAAATGCTTACGTTACAAGAATATTGGTTTCAGCTAGCAGTTGATTAGTGACACAGTCGATACTTCGGTTTTATTTTCTCTTGTTTGAGGAATGCCTTGAAATCTCATTTTTTATCATGTATTATTTTAATAGACTAAGCCACTGTAGGTATGTAGCTTTTATTCCTTACTAGTATTGTAAATTTGCTTTCACGGTATTTATAATAGCTCTTCAGCCAAATGATGTACAGTATAAGGGCCGATTCACACTATCGATCAGGTCACGGTCAAATCAAATATTGTAACATTCATTTTGTATTGTTAAAATTACATTAGGCGGCACGGTCAAGTCACGTCAAACAATACAAAATGCATGTAACAATATTTGATCTGACCGTGACCTGACCGATAGTATGAATCGCCCTTTATTCTTCTTAACCGGTCATCTCAGGACTTCACTCGTGATCGGTTGCCATTTTGACCAGTTAATCTGACATGTATTTGCATAATGCATTTTGCTATGGAAAAATATTCTGGAGGTAACATTCGTTTTTAGCAGGTGTATATTTATTCTGCCGATATATAAATATAAAGCCAGCATACCTCCAACTGAAGTTCTAAGAAGCGTGACTTCAGTCATTTACTCTAGTTATTAATATATGTATAATATTTAGGCTTATTTTTTTATATTTGAAATTCACATAATGGTCCATTTTATAATAATATAGAAGTGCTATCAATTCATGCAATTTAAAGTATTAAATTGAAATTATTAAGCCGGTTGAGAGGAAATCTACTGTACCAAATATAAGCTGGTTATGTTTGCCACAATTTTTCAGTTTCGTAATGCGTGACGCATACATTACGTTCAATTAAAGAAGGGCCTTAATAAAGATTGCCACAAATAAGTTGAATTAAACGAGGTCAAATGCTACCGACAGAAAAAAAAACATGGGCGTATGCATATGTACATATGTATATACGCGTGTCCATGTATATACCAGTTAAATATATGTTCACACAAGTTAGCAATAAGAACTTAGAAAATAATCAATAACTGTGCATGCCATAAAAAGCACTCATAAAAATAATTGAACAAATTAATGACAGACACCGCCTATTGTAACCACTCTTTGGGATTGTTTATTGCGCCTAGGACTATAAATAACTAACAACTACCTTTTAAATTAATTGAGCATGATCAGTTCACATCAAGGTTGTATTGCATATTGTAGGTACACAAATAGTGGATGCTTCGGAAATGATGTCACAAATTCTTAAGAATAACATAGGTCTAAATACAACTGGGATTGTACTATTTCTTTCTTGGTAGTATCGGATAGGGAAAAAAGATGATATTAATTTGCTTGTAATTTAAAAAAAAATTTTCGAAATTCCAAGCAAATTAGTAAGTATTTTCCCCTCTCCGTTACTGCCAACAAAAAATAGCAAGTACTAAACAACGGATAAAAAGCTAATCAAATTAATTTAAAAATTAATAGTCAAAAACGATTAAATGTCAGATAATGTTCAAGCAAAAATACAAATAATGTCAATATAGAAGTTGGTTGTTAAATCAACATGTTGAGACTCAAAACATTTGCGGTTTATTGACAGAACGCCTTGTTTGTTGATTTAACGTTTAAATGATTAAGTCAATGGATAAAAAATATTTCAAAAACTGTTGACTGTACAATGGTGATCTTATTAATGTATCCCCTTATGACAGAAAGGATATCAGAACTACGGTCCCTGGATGTCATAGACAGTTCGGCTTCTGTCCGTTTGCGTAGATATAAGCCTTCCTTAGAGAACATATATAGAAGCTTGTTATCGTTTACATACACTACCATTTTTTTTTATTAATTTTCCATCATAGGGGGAGACATTAATTAAGACCAGCTCTGTACAACTTCCGGAAAATTAATCGCCGTGTCGTATTCTACTAGTCGAAACTTTCCTTTTATGTCATGATTATTTTTTGTTTATGAACTATTTGAAAAGTTATCCCACAAAACTTTTGAAAATATTTATAAGCTTAGGCAATCAAACTTTTTCGTCTTTATAAAAAAAAAAGTGATTGTGCATTCATGTTCTCTCCCTTTAAATAACCATTTTATGTCAGGTAAGTACATTTTCTTGATATAAGAAATATTTAGAAAGTTATGGCACTTGGATTTTTTTTATATGGAAAAAATAGCATAACTTAATTATAACTCAAAAGCCTCACAATTTCTCAAAATATAATTTAGGATGTGGTACAGTCAGCACGATTAGCTTTAGGATGAACTATGTCCCATGCTTCAATCATCTGCGAAAATTGGCCAAATTAATATTTGAACTTTTCCCGTTAATAAAAATTGCCCCTGTTTATTCCATCAGGTAATAATGAGATGCGTTCTTTTCCAGCGGTATCTCCAGTAAGCCTTCATGCTAAATAAAATAAGATATTCATTACAAATAAGTGTGCAGGTATAGTTATTTCATTATACAGGTTAGGCACAAAATAGTAAAGAAAGACTTCTTAATTAAAATTTTCAATTATTTGGTCGATATCATGATTGTTTCAGAGTCGGGTTCAAGATTTTATATTAGCAACATATGTAGATACCGTCGCATATGGACTTCGGTTTAACACTTCCCCGCAATAAAAATTAGGTTCAAGAATATTTAATATTTATTAATCGTAGAAATAGAGTGTGGTATTATTTTAGGATGACATGACAAATTAATAACTATAGTATTTGAAATCAAAATGAACTACCATTCATATCTTTCTTAGGGTAAAAATTATGAAAACGAAATAATAAATATAATAAGGAAGTTATTCCTGAAAAATACATAATAATAGTTTTTTAAGTAAAAAAACAAGCCATTTGCTTGGGTAAACAAACAAAGAAAATAAAGATTGTGTTTCCCTTTCTTTGTAAGAAATACGTCGGCTTATGCATAAAATATCCATTATATTTTACTCGACGATCTTCGCTTAAATAACTCATGTGTTCTGTGTTGTGTTATGTTTCCGTCGATATAAAATCACAAAAACACCTAAACTAAAGAAGTGGCTCATGTACGTGCAGTTTAAAAGCTAAATATATGCAATTCTGAAGACAATACGTTAGTTATTCATATTTAGGTAGATAAGTATTCCTGATAAGAACTTAATGTATTTTTCATTTTAAAATGGCTTCTAAATTTGTGTACATCCAATATTTTGTGTCGGTATTATTTTAGAATAAACTAAGCTATATGGGTAATACGGTCTTTAAAATAAAACTGCTAAATAGCCTCAGTATTTCGTCATATATTTATGACTTCCTCAGGAGGACATCTACAATATTATAAAGAATATGAACCAATAGTAATAAAATATCTAAAATAATACTTACAAAGTTCAAATATAATAATCAAATTAAACGTATTTTAAATTTAGAATTTTTAAAAGTCAAATAACATTTTTGTAAACAAGGTAATGTTACTATGTATTTTTTAAAATGTTGCAGTAAATATGATTGAGTTGATTTGTGTCTGTTTTGAAATTAATAGAATTTTGATTACTGTTAATATGAACCATTTCTAGAAATAACCGCTTTTTGTAATTACTTTCAACATCGTATTACCCATATAGCTTAGTTTTATTCTTCAACGAAGTTCCGGTCGGTACTCCTTTTCAAATGGTATTATTTTAGCCAGTACCATTATTACAATCGCCGTTTAAACCGTAGATCAATAATCTCCGGTTTAAATTTCACTTTAGATTTACAATCGATATAAATGAAAAAAATAAGCTCGACCTTTCCATATTTAATCCTTAAATCGCGATTGTAATAATGGCCCTTAGCAATAAATGAGGTAATAAATTCCTACAAGCTGAGCTAAACTGATTTAAAACTTTGTAAAATTAATAAAATGGAGGGGGAGAAGGACAGTTGGCCCGTGATTGGCCCAATCACTTAATATTGTCACGAGCCGCCACTGATTAATATTAATTATTAGAAGAAATTGCGGTCGTAAGTATACATAAATCCATATCCAGTAAGATCTATAGTATCAACTCCGAATCAGGATGATCTGCATATTAGATTTATAATAATATAATAATAATAATAAGTGGTTTATTGACAACAGAGAATACATTTTCAAAACATAACAAAATGTTATAAGAACAACTCTTAATAGTATCTTTTTGGTAATCCGTTTTATATCGTGTCATTGATGTCGTACGTCATATTATTCTTTAGGGATGAGAAATATGTATTGTTAGGTATACACCTGATACAAGAAAATAAGGTATGCTCTTGCGCATCTAGGTGTGACGTATTTGAGGGCAAACAGTACTACCAATCCAATAATTTAATAGATATCACCAATGTAAAGAAAATTAAGGATAGATTTAAAAAAAAATTTAAATCTATCCTATTAAAATCAATAAACTTTTTTTTGCCATTTCTTTCAATCAAATTTGCATTGAAACAAAATTTTAGATAATTCACATTTTTAAATGTAATTTTCAATTGAATGCAAAATCGTTATTGCTTTGTGATGAGTGATTCTGTTGATGTAAAGTATTTTTTGCCTTTAGTATAACATTTCATGTTTGCTTATTTTAGTGCAATGACGCAAATAAAGCATTAATAATTACAAGCTGTACATGTTCTACACTTCTTTAGCTCTTACCTTCATACTTGTTTGTACTTACACGCACTAAAATTTCACAAATTGTAAGTGGTTCATATTTTTTTTAATGGCAAATGAAATATCTATTAGTCTCTTGTTCAAACATTAATGCAGTGTTGGAATAAAAAAAATGCAGATAAAAAAAAGAAAGAATTAATTAATGATTGCGAGTGCAGTGTTTTATTTTTCTTTTTTTACAAATTCATTTATCAATTCCTTTTATTCTACTCCCTCAAACGAATAAAAGTCACTCAAGAATTTCCACTACAACGTTTATAAACAGTTTATCGACACAAAACCTAAAACGAACTTATAACACCTAACTAAAATCACTATACACGTAAATCGAAACTACTACAACCATAAGCTGACACAAAACATTAAATAAAAACTAAATAAATAGTTGGTAAATACATCAACAACAATGGCGATAGCCGAGTGATGACGTATCTGAGGCCCATGCGCGAAAAAGACGAGTTTTGGTTTTCAGATGAGCATACCTTATTTTCTTGTATCATGGGTTTACATATAGGTATACATATTTCTGTACGCACAGTTAAAGTCGCCATAATAATGCAACATATTAATGTTACGCAAGAAACAAATTTGGGGCATACAACCTTCGTTTCGCTGTAAAACACGTCACAGGTCTTTTTTTCTTTCACATTTTTATTAATCATGGTTCGAAAACCGGTTTGTCTGGCTAGCTCAAAACATTTGTGTGAACGTCTTGTTGTGGTATTCTTGGATTCTTACTTTTACAATTAAGTGTTACAACTTGTCCTCTTATGTAATCGGTACTAAGTTATTCATATTATCCTTAACGGAAAGTTCAAAAATCTTATTTTAAAATTGATGTAAAGATAACTCTTTGTAAAAGTATTATTAATTTAAATGTAGTGAAATTCATCATATTAGAAGAAAAAGAACGTTGTACAACGACCGAATAATATAAAGTTTATAATATACAACTTAGGCCTCGTCTCACAAAGAAAGGCTATTGGAAAATTATCATAAATAAAAGCAGTTGTTTGAATTAGCATAATTACTTGCATGAAAATTATTATTATCCAGTAAGTAATATTGTGATAATTATATGAATAAAAAATTAAAAATATTATTTAATAATAGAATAATTAATAAAAATATCATGTATTCTGTCTGAATAAGCATAAGAGAGATATGTATCTATTTATATTTATTATTATTTTGAATAAATTTGCCCAACCCTGGTTCTAGGAGCTAGGAGATATTATCATGTATTATAAATATATAAGTGGCATTCACGCAGGGACAGTAAAATACATCGTCTAATGTATTGCATGTATGTCTATTTACGTTTTATTAGTTATAATTGTATAATATAGTCTGCGGATAGATATAAGGATTTAACTAATGAGCATTACCGGCGATTATCCACTACCTGCTGCGGCAGGTACCGAGAACTTATGCAAGTGAGGTAATGGGCAGTATTAAGAGAAATTGGATTTTTCTTAAATGAAGAGTAATTTTGCTTTATTTAATACAATTAACCATCTACAATTTAAATCTCATTATTCTAAAGTAAATAAGTAAATTTAAACAGATCATATATACTTGTAATGGTATTAAAGAATGTTGTGCAATGGTATTTTAAATATTAACACCCCTTTCCACCAATTAACTAATTTGTACAAATCAACATATTGTAAGGTTTTTCTATCATAAAAAAAATGTCGGGGTTTAACAGAAATAAACCGGGGATATATTTAAATTAACTTGATTTATTTTTCACACTTAAGAACTATTTAAAATCTATTAAATAATATCAAATAAATACTACGAATTAAATTACTCGCTAATTACTACTAAAAAGCTTATTACTTATTAATCACTTAAGTACTAATGTCTTAATTTATGTAAACAATTTATTTGCACCGAAATTTTTGTTTCAGGTACTAATTCGTTCGTATTTATCTCCACGCGCTAACCTCTTATTCGCACTATTAAACTCGTTTCGACTGACTGACTGACTCCGGCCAATAGCGTCACCTTATTTATATTTCGCGCCGGGGCTACGAAACTCTTCCGGAAATATCTAGTGCGTGTTTCGAGATTGAGAAGAGAACAATCAAGAATCTTCGACCCGGTACTGCCCTCTGTCATTCCGCTTTCGAACCTCGCACGTAGTTCCTTGTTCTGCCACGCGAGCGCCATCCAGGAGCGCCTAACGAAACCACCAGTTTAAAAATTGGCGCTCGTTACAATATGTAAAAAGGCAATAAATAAGAAAACATACCTAGTTGGAAGACAGTTGTGGCAAAGTGTAGACGTTTAAGTTTATGAAACAAAAGCATGTGGAGACCGTGGCCTAAAGATGAACAGTGAAGAAACGATGTATTCGCGGGTAGTAGTATTTCGGTTAGTGAAAGTAGTGATAGAAGACGATGTTGATAATGCAAGAAATCATTGCAGCACGGAATAACATCCTAAATGTATACAATAATTTGAAGAGTAAGAATTATGGGACTAAACCAGAGATAATTGTTTAGAACCTCGAAATTAGCAGGAGCGTCTTATGGAACAACGTATAAAATCGTTCAGAATGGTGTATTTAAAAGAAAAACTTGCTTTTGCAATTCTCATTTTCTTTATTTGATTTACAATTAGTTCATTTTTATTTTTTAAGTAATTTTTTAAATTTTTAATTTTAAAATTCTAATTTTTATCTGATATGGATGTATGTGTTCCTGTACTTGGATCTATCACGAGTAAGGAAGACTGGGGCTGGTTCTGACACGGATAGGTAGTTACAGCGGCAACTACTGCTAAACAGAGAACACTATATTAACGTTAGGAAGTGGTAAATGATCGGCCGATGGTGGTGTGATCGTTTGCTACTTCCTAACGTTAATATAGCGTTATCTGTTTACCCACAGTTCCCGCTATAGCTACCTACCCCTGTCACAACCAACCCCCTGTTAGCCCCTACTTTTAGCCGATAAGGCACAATTACAATTACGAATACACTAATCATAGTATTTAAGTTAAGTTTAATGTAAAACATGTATTCACCTTAAAAATGTAAGTACATATATATGTATGCATATAATAATAAACTTTATTCCGGAATAAGAGTATACACATAACATTGCAATATATCCATATATATCTTAAACTCAAACATAAAGGTTTTTATAATACGTCCCTCTGAACCACCGATGTTCAAAAAATTGCGTAAACATATCTTTTCTGAAGTTCGAGTGCTAGTGAATAAGTCAATTCGTTTTTATCTATGGACAGACTGTACCATTAATCTACCCAGTCCATCTCTGTATAGATATAATCGCAAACAGATTTTATTATATTTATTACAATTGTTTGATTAATTGATATCGTAAAAATATTTCGTTATCAATTGTCTTCATGTCAGTGACACTATTTTTCGATCATTGGTTTGCAGTTCATCATAATACAATTGGCATATATCTTAAATTGTAATATTTATAATTTACAGACGGGGTATATGACGTAACAATGTTTTTTGCAGATACATCAATTAGGCACTTCTAAAATTAACCGTAAAAGTAAATAGAGTAATGTCAAGGATATATTCCAGGAACGTAAACATTCAGGTATAAAATATTGTTATAACAGTGCGCAAACTTAAAAGAACGAGTTCAAAACGGCAACTCAGTAAAATACGTTGGCACGCTGATATTTGTAATTCATTTGACCTTTACCTCGTTTCTCACGTTACATTTTTAGAATATTTTTTTTAATCATTTAATTTGAAATCACAAGCTGACAAATCACAGATTAAAGGTCTTACTCATCTGTGTGAAATTTAAGTGCTTGGGTATCTGTATTGTAATATATTAATCTAGATACGAGCAATATGAGATATGCTTATCAAATATATTTGTCATATCAACATAAATTATTGATCTATAAAAAAAAACAGACGAAAATATCAGACGAAGCCAAAGCTTGCGAAAAGAATTATATAAAAAAAAAACTTTTATTGGGTATATAAAAAGGATGTCATCCCATCTAGAAAACTACTTCAAATATCTCAAATGTTCATAGATAATTCGTGAAATAACATGTAAAACAAATGTAATATTTTTCTCACTCAAACATTAAAAAGAAACTTAATTTCCTAAATATTGATTTTTGGGCAATTTACATATTCTACCCGTATTTGGAATAAAGTAGCCTAGATGGCAAAATAAAATAGTTATTACTCTGCAACGTTATAGCTTTAATTTAAAATGGCACCTCCAATAATTAATTTATTAATAAGGCAAATAGAATTTCTACAACTTTTTAAAGGCTTCCTCTTTTTTAATATTAGTCTTTATATAATTATTCCCTACCCTGTTCGTAGGCACGTGTGTACAGGTCAATTAATTAACTTTACGCAAACGACCTCGCGAACCAGCACGACATAACCCAATTGAAAGCAGGTTAATCTTCATTGTATCCACTATAGATACACACCCAGAAAACACGGGTAGAATATCCATCCTGAAACTCTTAATCCATATAGTGCCTCAATATAAGCAACAGTGTTTCATAACAAAAGGGTCATTACATTATCAAGCCATCAGAAAAAAACATTCACTGTTAATATGATAATATTCAACAAAGATTTCTTTAACATGTAGGTAATAATAAAAAAATAGTCATATTTTTTACATTAATGTATCATTAATATACATATAAACAGCAATAGCAGTGCTGAAAATCACAATATATTTTTTTATCGAGAGCATAAAACAGAAACATAATCTAGATATTTTTTTTCTCGAAACGAAATGTTACAAAATATTTGTATAATAAATACGTTTAAATAAATACTCTTAAAGTATGGTACTTCATACACGTGATAAGTAATATCTTTCTTTCTCCTTGTGATAACAAAGCCACTTTTATGCAGTATAATAAATCCTAGGATGCGCGTACAGTTAGCGCTGATTACAGATAATCGTTGCAACAGTTAAAGCAATAATTTTCTGCTAGCAGATCAATGCAGTAGGGTCTTTGAGTCGTACTGTACACGTATGAATCCTGCAGAACAAAGCTAATGAATTTTATTTATTTTTTAACCAAATAGATAAAGCTTAAGGCATGTATGTATAATTTAAGGACAATAATACTCTGCAATCTAAAGGCATATACAGATTGCATTCTTACTGCATTTACAGATCGCCATCTAACACTATATATTTTAACTTGACTCATTCCTTAGAGATTTTTCTAATATTTGTTTTTCTTCCCATCCCGCTTTTCAGTTTCGCCAGTATTGGACTATTGTTACAGAAAAGAGTTCCCTATAGCGAGATTACCTGTTACTTCGTTTTCATCTATTCCTCTGTCAATGTTTTTCATTCAGGTTTAAACCATTTTTTTTTGTTGATTTCTTACTGGAGATTCTCATATTGATGCGAATTTTACAGCTTTAACCATTTATGTTTTGATATAATCCATTAAATAGCTAAATTAATGAATTACGCCTAGTTAAAATAAACAGTTATTTTTCGTTTCGGTATGTAAAACAACAAGTTTGGAGTTTTGACAAAAAATTGAGAATTTAGTTACAGTGGTTTACATATAGGATAGTCTGAACCATTTTTAAAGATTTAAACTGAATCAAAATAATAAAAACATACACAGTCCAGAAAGTTGCAACAGTTGGACGTGATTATATCATTTTAACTATAAGATTTGAACGTGACATTTTAAAGAAATGGAAGATGATTACACCGAGAAAAATGGGCTAAGTAAAGCGTTTACTTGATAAAAAATTATTTACAATAGATAAAGTTTTACTTGGAACTATTCTCGTTAATTAATACCTACAACTAAACCCAGTTCCCCAACTTCCAAATGCAAGTTGTTACTGTAAATAGTGCTTTTATTAACGGCAATTACACAGCGTACCTCACAAATTTGTGGTAAGTAAAGTATTACTTATGACTACTGGTACTGTATCTAACTACAGCACATAGTTAGTAGAAGTAACAATAATGCTGATCGCTATTAAACTCATGTATTTTCTTAAGTAGGTAACAACTTGCCACAAGATGATTATTTGAGTTTTGCTGCCACCCCGTGATTGTTTTACTATTCCTGATTGGCTAATGCGGCGGAGTAATGAAATAGTCTCCGAGACGGCTACGCGCGCAGGCGCGGGCTAGCGTTACGTAAGAGTTACGGACGTGGGAAAAGGTCGTCGAAAAAGTGTGGCCAAGGAGTACGGCCATTGTAGGCCAGTTGGAACGCAAATATATTAAAAATACCGAGTGGGTTAACTCAAGTCCCATCGGTATAAAGAATCCAGCGAAAGTTAAAGTACCGAGCCTATAAGAAATCGGATGTTTTAAGATTGCAGTTTTAAACCACGTTCCCACCACGTTGAATTCCCCATCATTGTGATGATATCTGCGCCCGCTGGTGAAGTTAAAGTGTGGATGCCGTCGCTAGTGATCTGACAGTCCAAGTGACATCTGCAGTTAGGGATACCGCGACGAAGAAGTCGTTTTCGAGGCGATCACCGGACATAACCTCCACGTACGCCGATGAACGATCAACTCGCCGAGACAACACCCAGTGCAAAGAACCAACAGAAACCGCAAGTTTCAAGAAATTTCTTTGTCCTTTGTTTAGATTTCAATAATTTCAATAACTAAATAACGTTTCAAGGGGGCCCTATTTACCTTTTCTTTTATTATTGCTTTGTTCATTTTTTCATTATTAAGGAATATATTTTATGAGTCATTACGTTGTAAAATGTTTAAAAAAACTGTTGTTAAAGTGAAACCAATATCTTTCATTCATATCAGGTAGTCACTGTGTTTGTCCTATACAAAATAAAACTATTAACAATTTTGAATTACGGATTGCTCGGTACGCAATACTTATAGTTGCGGTTACATAAATAATCGAAGATTTCCGGCACTTATTTTTTGTACTTTATCAGTTATTCACACAGAGTACACAGTAAGTTACTTAATAAATATTCACTAAAACTTCCTCGTTCCCTACGACTACTATAGTTGAAACAACAAATTTAAGGTAAGTATATTGTATATTTATAGCAAATCATTACCTTCTATATATCAGGGGCCTATTTAGTGAACGTGCATTAATGATACTCTTTCCTTATCACAAGTAATCTAAATAGCTTGTATTAATTATGAAGGTGTGATAGCTGTTATAGAATAGTTCACTCACAGCAATACACCTACTACTTGACAAGGGCAAATTTTCGCTTACTGCAACTACATATATTCTTTGGCTTAACTACTTCAGTTTAATTATCATAAGTAGCTTCATAAGTTACCGGTATGAAGCAGACCGTAAGTAACTTAGATTGCTTCTTGTTAGTATCAGCGTTTAGGATTTCTTTTGTTACTAGTACTAAGTAATCTGTCTTTTGTCCCCTATCTAGCTGAACTTTTTACATACGATAATTGTATTTTTATTTATGATTATTAAATTTTTTTCTCAGTGTAGTTTAAAAAAACTCTTATGAGATCACTAGATAGAATAACCAAGATTCTTGGCTACAATATAAATTAAATATGTTGCAATATATTTGCACAACCTTTTAATATAGTTATAGGTGGTTATACAGTTATTCATTTCTCTCGTTTACCGAGTTTAAAAACATATATGTGAGATTTTTAATTATTATTATCAATTTTTACAATTAAATCATTGTCTATGCTTTAAATGAAACGAGAACATAATTTCATGACATCGTTATGATTAAATCATAAAAAACTATATTGTAATCGTCAACATTTAATTATAGTATAAGAAAGCAGAGAGTGAGAAAGAGTGCGCCGATTTAAAATAGAAACATATAGCCGTTCCCACCACATGCCTAAAACGCCCAATATCGTTTCAACATTGGCATCGGTGCGTATTGCAAGGTCATTTTATGCATAGTATAAGATCACTAGGTATACTAACATTAAAATTTGTCAACTACAGTATATTAAAAAATATGTTTCTTCAGAATTCGTCTTCACCAGATATATCTTTAATTTGTAGCTTTTAGAAAATATCATTCAAAATTTACGTTGAGAGTTCTAATTAACCTCAGCAACTTTATTTTTGAAAATATGTAACCATTAACACGCGCATAGAAACGTTCATGTTTAACTCCATAAATTATAATATAATAATTTAGATAAAAAGGTAGCAGTAGAAGTTTTATATCAGCTTTTTTTCTCCTTGTGTTCTACTTGTGTATAATGAGAATTTTTCAAATTAGCAGAGCCAAAAGGTCTTTTAAAAGCTATATTATTATTGCACGACTCAACCATGTGCAGTGCCTCCTTTTCATGGTATTTCTATTCTATTTTGATTCCACTCGCCCCCATTGCAACTAAGCTCAGCAGTAAGTAATATCCTTACAAAGAGAAAATGACAATGATCCTGACCATAATTTAGTGTTAATAATACGTTGTCTTTATACTCGTAATGTACTAATTACATAAAAAAAATGCAAAATTAGTAATTAAAGTAAGTACAACATAAAGATACAGGGCACAAGTAAACAATACCAAATGACTACAACAAGTAGATTACTTAAATATAAAAAAAAAATTGCATTTGGGTACGTTATATAATTAATTTTCATTCATTCAATTTTATGATTAAATAATACTTTAGCATTGAATTAGGAAAACATTAGGGCCATATGTCCGATTCCATTTATTTAAGAAAATAGAAGATATCAACTGTAATTATTTTAATGTTTCAATATCATGTAATTACATAATAGTATTCAAAATCAATGAATATAAAATCACGGTAGATGTCAACACCCTAGCTGAAAACTTAATCGATTGCCCGAGAACTGATGTAAAAGTAAGTACTGTATAAGACAAAAGTCTTGCGTCAGATTTAGAGAGGAAAATAAATTAAGAGAGAAAAATATACACCATCTATGAACTGTGCGAGCGTAGTATAATAAGCACGTGTTATCTATAGACGGCGCCGGCGGTGCGTGCCTTTGATGTTAAGAAAATAGCAAGTAAAATAAAATAATGCCGTAGGATGGACGGCTCACAGAAATATATATTCACCTTATTTGAGTATTTTTTTTCTGAGAATGTATTCTGAAATACTTTTAACATAATTATTTTCGCCCTAATAATATATTTTATGAGTATATGAGTATATTTTACCAAATATATAAATTAAATAGATAGATCTTTAATATATGTATTTAGTAAAAGATATAATACAATGCTTGTAATACAAAAAAATGTAAATAGTATCGTGTGTAATTTATTCATTTATAGATCCTAACAAATACTTAATTTTGTGCTATAATTTATTTTATAATTGATATTATCTTGTAAACGTTAGAGATAAGCTTAGGCAGACACAATTATGTATTAAATATTATCCTTACTTACTATTAAAAAAATGTATAAAGAAACATAATATAATCTTAGGAAGTAAGTTGGGAATATTATTTTTTATAATTTAAAAAAAAATGTGATATGTGATTTAAAGGAATACTTAATATTTTGATTGTGTAATTATTTAATAGTTTACTGAAATTTCGGTTTGGGATAATTAAAATTATTTTATATCGCAAAACGTTTCCACTTGACGATGTCAGTATGAGTAATGAAATTCTAATATTACAATAATAATGTCACTATAAGCAATTGAAAGAAGTGTGTATTAAAATTGAAACGTCTTGCTTAGTTTTAATTATTTCAAGCCGAGATTCCACTAAATTGCATTGACGGAACCTCTCGTTGCCATCTCCTACGACGATGTGAACGCATTTGTTCATTTGCGTTTGCGGCGACTTTAGGAAGTTGAGAAAGAAATATTAACGTAATTCATATCAAATATTAAGATTCCTTTTACTTTTATCTTTAAAATAATCCATTGTTCATATTTTAGTAGTTCACTGTACTGGTGTGCATTCGATGATACTAAGGGACAAGCAAAATTGCTGTGCAAAACATAACCTAAAATAAATAATTGAGGGGTCTAATCAATTATTGCAATGAATTGAAAGCAAGAACTTTTTACCGACGAGCCAAAATGTTTGTATAAACTAGGTTTCTGCTAGTTTATACAACAATAAGACCAGAATAATATTTAAAAAAAACACTATGGAACAACAGCAAATTTTGAATGGTGAAAATGAAATTTTCGGGGCATACTCATACGTTTCGGATTGAAAGACTAACTGATATAAAAAAAACAAAGGTAACGTCTATTATAAAAGAATTTGTAATAAAAAATTCAGGGTTTTTAGAACTACTCATAAAAAAATCGCATCATTCTGTGTGTAAGTATAAGGGCATTTTATAATATATTTTATTTAATAAAACAATAGCAACCACTCTTTAATAATTTATTATATTCCTAAAATATTGAATAAAGTATAAAACATAAAATACATTATTGGAAAGTAACTAATGAAGCTAAACTTTAAACCACCTGCATATTCTCTGAAAAACATCTTTTCGTGTTTAAGGTTCAATAAATAAGAATATGTATACATTTTGAAATGTAAGCAGCCGTCTATTCAATAGGCTTTCTTGTCTGGGTATTTTCTCCGTTATTTTATTTGTTAATTTCTTATTATCAAAGACACGCGCCGCCGAGACAACACACTATGCTCGCACAGTTCAATAATGGTCTGTACCTTTCTCTCTTTATTTATATCCCGGTCTAAATCTGATGCAAGACTTTTGTCTTATGCAATACATAAAAATAGGTACTTCACACTGCTTTTTTACTTAGGGATTTAAAACAAACAATTTTTCTTTTCAATCATTTCATGATAATACATATATCAGTACCATAAATTGTGCGTTCATCTAACGATAAAATTACGTTACATTCGTAACGAGAGATTGAAGATAAAAAACGGTAAAAATACCGTTTAGCGGTAAGAAATAGGATACGCTGCTCCAAATGTAGAAAAATACCTGCATCGATTCAACCTAAAAAATCTACATTTACTTTTGTTTGAACGAACATAGAGATATATTTATTAAATTAAACCTAAAAATTGTTACCGAAAGATGAACAATATTTTGCTATTACACTCAAATGAAAATTGATAATTCCCCCGCATAGGGGCGCAATTGCTGGAGTAAAACAGGTTTAATGTTTACATGATAACCCTATGCCAGATAAATATGATATCGCCTCATTTTCATGCAAATCATATCTAAAACGTGACGAGTTTCATTGTCGAGCATGTTTCGGCCAAGTGACATCGTCTCAAACATCGATAGTAGTACGCTTAACGTCAGTACTACTCCTCACTAATTACAAAAATGCGACCTCAAAAGTGTAGATGGATCTCGCAAAATTTGTCAGTTATGTTTGCATCTATCTTTTATTATTGAGTGAAATGTTGAAATAGTGTAGAATGTGTTTCTGATAAACATTGTAGTGTACAGTTTGAAAATGCGCTAAAGTTCGTACTCAACCTTAAGATGCAGTATGGGATATAATAGCCACTGTGCATCTCTTACTATCCTAGTTGCTGTCACTAACGCTATCTTACTTCCGATTTATATGTTGCCACCTATTTACATTATGTCGGTGTCGGCACCAATACCTATCTGTCATCTGTCTATTTACATCAACTGTTGTCAATCGTTCATCATCGTAGTTTTAAAACAGTTAAGTTCCACGTTAATTAGTTTATTTATAGGCACAAATCGTTCTTTTCAGAACGCTTCTCTCCTTTTAAAGTGCGCACAAGGTAATATGGGTTTTTTTCGTGATTTTTATAAATTATATAAACCTATACATTTAATTACAGTTTCCACTGCATTAATGGAAGGTGTAGGGAGCAGAAAACGTGTAAGGGAGAACAATTTATTGATGTCTTCCTAACGTTCAGTCGGCAACCTTACAAGGTTTTACATATATGGGTTTGAATTTAAAAAGTAGGACGGAAAAGTACTACTCATCGACGAGATGACATTATTCGGTGGAGACATAAATACTTACGAGAGATCAAGAAATTTAGAGAAGAAGGTACAGTGTAGTTTTTGCTATTTGACATGCATATAACTAATATTATTTTAGGTCGAACCATAATATATACCGATGAATCATGGGTAAATACAGGGCATGCAGTAAATAAAACTTGACAGACACCACTATTCAAAATAGTCGGCAAGCTTTTATACAAGGATTAAGTACGGGCTTGAAAATCACCCACTGGGCTCGGACCTCGTTTTGCATTAGTTATGCTGGTGATGATAATGGATTTGTTCCTGGTGCTGAATATACATTTTCTCTGCATGAAAAACACTGCTGATGTTCATCATGAGATGGACTCAGAAACATACGAGGATTGGTTTATTAGAAATTATACTTCCAAACATACCGCAGATGTCAATTATTGTTCTTCAACATGCTTCGTATCACTGCAGAAAATTAGAAAAACAACGGGCAGCATGGAAAAAAACTGATATCATAGATGGCTCCGTGAGAAACAAATTCCAACAACTGAACGATATGTTAAAAAGGGACTTGCTGTTTTTGGCGTGTCACAAATTAAACCGCAGTATGATAAAAGCAGGATTGATGAACTTGCTAAAGAAACGGTCATCATGTTCTGCGATTACCACCTTACCATTGCGAGTTAAACCCATTGAAATGGTATGGGCACAAGTAAAAAAACTGCATAAAAATGAACAATACCACATTTAAGGTAAAAGACATGAAGAACTAATTCAAAGAGCGTATAGCACGTAACTGTTGCTAATTGGCAAAACTACATCAAAACATGTAAAAAATATTGAAAAGAAATGTGGATAGTGGATAATTTGCAAGATGACATTGAAGAAAGCAATTATTCGTGTAACAGATTCATCATCCGAAGATCAAACTGATTCGTCGACCGACTAAAAAATTTAGATAAACGTGTGTAATTACTATTCCTTTCATAATATTATTGTATTATGTGGGCATTTGTATGATTCCAGCTATTTTTGTTACAAACGTGGAAACTATAATTAATTAAAGGATTGTATCTATTTCCTTTGAATTTAATAAATTGTATCATACCCCATATACAATAAATAAATGGTTCGAAATGTAAATTACGTTAATGAGTAATAATAAATAAAGTTATCGGCTCTTTTTACTGATTCTAAATAAAAACAGTATATGGTTTTTTATATTTACTGTTTTCCACAGATTCCGTTAAAAGAAACCGAAAAAAGTTTGCGAGATAACGATTATAATTGCTTCAATTCAGCTTCTTTCTTCAGAATATAAGCAATTGCTCTTTATAGCTCCCTTTTCGTATCTGAGACCACATAAACATATATCATAGAGAAGATAGTAAATATACTGATATATGCATTTTAATTGTCATAACCTCAAATAATGCAACCGGAAGTAGCAATGTACAGCTGATGCGACGATTTGGCAATCGCGAATCGAATTCCCATAAGACGTATACTGCATCTTAAGGTTGAGACGAACTATAGTAAAAGTGAATTCTATATGGATAACCGCCAATTTTGTTAAAAAATTGGTTTCCCACCTCAAGTATCACTAAATTCGATACGCAATACACTTTAACAGGATTTTAATGTTAGATGGAACAGAAAAATATGTTCTTTTAACACATATCGTATCCAACACAAAATATTATGCTACTCCAACAATTTATATATGCTTGTTTTATAATTTTTATGTTGCAGCAACATTAAAACACAAATTTTATGTTGATTTTACAACAAATTTTGTATTTCATTCAAGCAAAATGATATTAGCAAAATGATATTAAGATTTTTCTGAGTGTGCTTTACAACGTTCGAACTAAATTGGAGGAGTACATAGGTTGCAATAAAGTTAAGAGATGTATCTTTAAGGAAGTCAAAGATATTTAAAGAACAAATTTAAAGCAGAACGCGCACTGGATCGACTCGGAAAAGAGCAACCGGCAGTTTTTGCTGTATGTGAAGTTAAATGGAGGACCGCGCACTGGTTCGGATCGTATCGTTTAGGGACATACTGAACCGGTGTGCGGCCCTTCATTTAATTTCACGTGTAGCAAAAACTGCCGATTGTTCTTTTCCAAGCCGAGTCGATTCAGTGCGCGTTCTACTTAACTGTCAGCGTTAAGCGGTCAAGTTAAACGCTCGGCCTTTACACGCATGAGTAATAAATTCTTTGAAAATTCTACCTCACCCGCACCGTTGATAAAGAACGTTTGTTGAAAATTACGCTGTCTAACCGCAAGTGGATTTTGTAATGCCCAGATATCACTATTGTGGTAATTGTTAATACTATCTCGGGTAAGTATATTTCATCGAAGAACCACGGAACATTCGCAATTAAGTCATTATTTGTGGGCATGTTAAAACCATAACAAAAAAAAAAACTATCCATCGTTGTCCGTTTGTAATGTTTGTATACGATTTTGTCGATGATAAGGATGAAGGACTTTGTGGTTAAAACTGCGTTATACAACATTTTGAGTCACGTGTGGATTTTGTACTATTTTTGAACTACCAACTAATTAAAAGATTGTTAATGACTCACCTAATTAACAGTTATTCCTGTTCTACATTAACTACATGTGGTTGAACAGGTTTTGCTAGATCAAGATGACCCACTTCGCGAAATTGTCGGCAAGATTCGTTGAAATCCGAGTGATGCCCTATAGATGTTGAGATGTTAGGAAAGATATTCTAATATTTACGCACCTAGTGGCGTGCATTTCTATTACAATAACCATCATATACAAATATGATATCGGTACATTCCTCACTATTATAAGCATATTTTTTTTTTTTCCTTAAATAAATTAAATCGCTTCAATATTTTTGTGTTGTTAAAACTATATGTGTAGTTGCTTCAAAAAACTCGAATCTGTCATATTTGTCGCTAGGAAACTTTTCCTTTGCTTTATTCAACTTATAGGATCGATATTTAGTTTTCTGTAAAACTTGGTGCTAAGCTAAGGAATTATCCTGAATTTTCTTCTTCTATTATAAATTGTATTATTTTTAGCAACTCCTTAGTCGCTTTTTTGCCGACTTACATTTTCTTTAGATGTTTTCATCGGTAATGCCTGAGACAATGTGAGGGAATTCGTTATATGATTTGATTTAAAATTTGGAAATAATTCTAAGCCACAGCAATTAATTCTAAACGCTATGCAAATTGATCCTTTTGAAATTTACTTCTTCTTATAATTTATAATACTGACCATCTGTACGGAAAAACCAATTTGTTCAGGACAACAAAATAATTTCAAACAAATTTAAATCATGAAAATCTTAAATCCAACAAAATATTTCGTTATTTCAAACAAATAAAGTATTAAATGAACAAATAATTTGGTTGAGTTAACCAAATATTTGTTTGCCCATATTTAACTCAATATTTAGTTAACTCAAACAAAATTTGGTATTATCAAATAAATCGGTTTTTTCAGTGTGCCACTTTATAGACGTATATGTAGCCGACAAATAAATATACAATCCATTCCGATATTTTAAGCTTTGTATTTACAAGTTTATTTCATATCATAATATCAATTATGGTAGGTGACTAACAATATCCAATATAAATATAAATAAATATATGAAAAATTGTTCAATCCTATAACAAAATATTTGCAGTGCTAAAAAAAAGACCAGAAAATTGAGTGAATGTGGTTTATGTTTTATTAACTTTGTTATGCGTTGCTACGTTTCGATACTACTACCATTTTTCCAAGCTAAAAAATGATTATTAATTTATGTAATGATCATATAAATAACTAAAAATGACCTATTAATTCCAACAATTTGAATAAAAGATAGGTTTACGAATGATCATTGATAATTAATAGCCACATTAGCACAGGTATGAATATTTAATAATGAATATAAAGACTTTAAAAATATGCAAGGTGTACTTATTAGATTAATGAAGCAATGATGCAGTTAAGAAAGTGTAAGTCAATATGAATTAAATATCTGCATGATAAACAACGTAAAAAAGAGAATATAAGAAAGGTATGTTTAATCCCAAACGCTGTGGTACACTACATTTATAATTAAATAGTGCTACAGATGCTTCATAGGGTAAGTACGCCTAAGTTAAGGTACTTTCTTATATAATCAATCTTAACAATAATAATTCTCTGCATATTTAACAATCAAATACAGTTTGGTTTTCCCTGAAAATAATTTGTAAAAATCATATTTCGAACCGATACGTAAGTGTTACTGCGTGATGGAGTCCGTTGGTACAGACAGGATGTAAAAAGCAAATAAAATTTTGAATTTACTTAGATTCGAGTTTATTTATAACAAACTGTAATAATGCTGTAAACTGATAATAAGTGTTGTTGGCTTAATGATACTCATACAAGCTGTCCCAATGAAGATTTAGACACTAAATATCTAGGTAACGAATTGTATCACAAAAGTTTAACTTGGTGGAGAGATATTATTGGGAACAACGCATAATATGGCCCGTTTAAATTACTTTTAAAACTTTTAGTTTTAGGTCACATGACATAAATTTAAAAAAATTAAATTGAACATCGAATTTTTGTAGTTTTAGATTTCTCTCAATAACTGGTTTAAATTGATTTATCGCACTTACTGTCTATTATAATTACCTAGTCTGTTATTAAACAAATGAGTTTGGTATTTTATAATCACTTCAGAAGTGTGGTACAAGTTTTAAACTAGCTGTTCAATTTGATTTCCACCTTCATGGACGCAGTTTTCAAATTTGGACCGATAGATTTGTATTACATGCGCCCTAATCATTTTCGGGTTTGCAGTTCGACATGCTTCTCGTATTTTACCTTTTAAGTCTTCTAATGTCTAAGTGATGTCCTGTAAACCATACCTTTCAATATTCCCAAAGAAAGTAATCTACTGGGGTCAAATCTGGTGATCGCGCAGGCCAATGAATAGGACCGTTCGTCAATCCACCGTTCATGGAAACCTATTTAAGCAATCCCTAACTCCGTAATGAATAATGTGAAGTAGCACCGTCCTGTTGCCGACCATATTGTTTGCCTTGCATTTAGTGGAACATCTTAAAGTAGGATCGGGAGCGTATTTTGTAAAAAGTCCAAATATCTCCTCAGCGGTCAGTGTGGCATCATAAAATATTGACCAATTAAATGCATTAACCACCAATTGCTTCAAATCGTGAATTCTCTCTTGTCCATTTTAAGATTTTAGGAAGACCAATACTGGCAATTATGACGTTAACATAGTCCCGTTATTATGAAATCTTGATTCATCAATTTATAAAAGTTTATCAAAAATATATCATCTTCTTCTATGTGGATGTTCATGTGGGCGATAAATGTTAAATGTTGGTCGGGATTTCGAGGGTCAAACGTTGGACTAATAAGGATGAATACTTCTGATTTTTTTAGTACTCTCTTTGGTTGTTGATTTGCTGTATACCTAGTTCTTCCACAGACATCGAATGGGAGGCGTGGGGATTAATTTGTAAATAGGTAAGAATATCAATTATATTTTGTCGGTTTGAGCGAGTTTTTATCTAGGAACTTCCTGTTTCGCTTTGCCATTTGGGAAATAGCCAGTGCGTAATTTCTGTTCAACATTTTTAAATGTATCTTTACTAGGTGTTAAAGGATACAGAGTTCTATACAAATTTCTAACTCCTCTACAATATTTTTTTTTACATTCGCCATAAACAATGAGCATATTAACATATTCACTGGGCGTAAATAGAAAAGGCATTTTATGAACTAATAAACAATAATAATACCTCTCTTATAATGAACTGTCAATTTGACATTGACACTTGCTACAGTGTTCTATGTTAATATGCTATGTATGGATGCAGACTAACTATTACTTTTTTTTAATTATTTTTATTCTGTTAACATCTGTTTGCTGTCACTTACTCCATATTTCAGACATTTACTTCACTAAGTACTTCGATGTAGTGACTATAAAATACCAACTTTATTTGTTAATAACGAGACTACACTGTAAAATTACAGTAATTTTTGCCATGGTAAATCAGGAATATTACATATGTAATAACGGTGTGAATTTACCACAATAAATCATGTAAATTTTTGTTTAACATGTTTTTTCTAGGATATTTAACATGGAAAAGAAATTTCGGTAAATTTATAGCTTTTCATGTAAGTTTAAGATGTAACAAAATTCAACAGAAAAATACAGGAAAAAACATGTACAATTTTGTATTTACTGCTCAAAATTACTTAAAAGTGTAAAATTGACATTTTTTTTTGGGAATTTAGTGCACTTTTGAAAGTATTTTACTAGTGAACTATTAATTTTGCTGTAAAATATGAGGTTCTTTTATATTTATTTGTTTTTTACTTGAATTTTCGGTAAAATTATAGATATCATGGAAATACGAAATTCATTCGCCGCAATGTGATTGGTTATTGGATTATTTATCTGTGCGCGTAGGTAGTTCTATTCGTTTGTCGAACTTTATTATGGGCTCAATGATATCATGTACGTCACAAACAATTCGTAGGTTTCGCGTAAGCGTGTTCATTCTTGATCCTGGTTGAGCGATTCAGTATGACTTATTAGATGCTATAAAAGAATTAGGTAAGTTGTTTGCTCTCTTATTAAAAATACATATGAAATTACTTCACTGTTCGGTATATAGAGTTCATATAAATATTACATACGAATTTTACAGTACAATCTTTGAAAAACACATCAGCATGTGAAATTTACTAGATGGTAGAAATTTTAACTTATGAAGCAAATTTACCTGTAAAATTGTAGGCAACTTTGTTACCAACGATTTTACATGTAATTTTACTGCAACTTTTTTACAGTGTAGGTAATCATAAATATATAGTAAGTGCGGTAAATCAATTTAAACCAGTTTATCGAGAGAAATCTAAAACTACAAAATACACAGGGTAACCAATTTAATTTTTTTAAATTTATGTCACGTGACTAAACTAAAGCTTTTAAGAGTAATCTAAACATACTATATTATGTGCGTCCCCATAGTATCTATTCACCAAATTAAATTTTTTTATGTTACAATCCTTTGGCGAGATATTTCGTGTCTACATCGTCAAGGGACCACCCGTATAAATGGATTAATATTTAAAAAGTGAAAGAGATTCAGCATATTATAGGAATATATGTATTTTTCCGAGCCGAAAAATTTAGGATCAATAGTCAGACATATGGCTATACAACTTTGCAAATTTCATAAAATCTTATTTCTGAATGTATTGAGCACATACATGAGGTCCATATTTGTATATTGTTTCATGAATGCGTTTGTAAGAAAATATTGCATAAAACCAATAGTCATCAATTGGGACCAGAGCTGATCCGGGTTGACGAAAATCCGGGTTATACGGAAAAATAACTTCATTTCGTAGATAAACAAATACACACGCAAAACAAACCGAACAATTATATTTTCAAACTCATTTTAAGCAATAAGGGCAAAACTATTTGATACAACGCACATTTCAAAAAAAAATATCCGTCAAAATTGATCCGGGTTCACGGGGTCTGAGTTAACGAAGTTCCACTGTACAACACTATGGTAGTTATAATCAGAAACTCATCAAAATTTGCCTGCCGTAGCGTATGTTTTCAATGTCTCTCATAATAGGCATATACAGTACATTCGATCGTCCTAGGGTCAGTCGATATTTTCCGAACGCGTTTGTAATACACCACCGACGCGCAAAGTTTTCGTCTTTGTATAGTGTATGGCTGCATGACTTACTTTGAATTGGGGCTGTGCACTCATGCATGCGCACTCAAAGTTAGACAAACTATACAGCCTGTCCAGAAATTTCGGTATAGTCATTTTAATATAACGAAATATACTGATTACCCACATAAAAAAAAAAAAAACTTGCAAGAGGAAGTAATGCAAGTTTACTGCAAATTAGAGCAAATAATATTATACGAAAACATAAAAATCTTTAACATTGTAATTTTTTATCAGTTTAGTAATTAAGGTGTGTCTGCCTAAATTACATTTACTTTAAGTGTTCTCCAATTTGCTTTAATTTTGTACTTGGAAAAAAACCTTTCCGTTATGTTTTTAAAATATGTTAAATACAGTTATATTTTTCTTTAAGCGACTGAATACTATCTCTGACTTTTCCATGAATTTCGAAGATATGATTGTTCGTTACAATTAAATTACAATAAATTATATCAAAACGAAAGGCACCTCATCGCGAATATGGTTAAAAGACTATAGGAAGAGGTAAATATTAACCAGTTAGGTGCGAACATTAAAAAACTTCAGAAAACAGCAAAGGGAGGCCTACAATTGACACTAGAAGGAGGACGAAGTATGGCAACCTCATTAAAAAATAAAAACGAAAGGTGGAAGATGTCCATGTGGTCACGGGTAAACTGGGAATGACAACCATATTTATACTGGGGATGTACTACTAGTGGAGATGAGGTGAAGCAAGCCCTAGCACAGGAAATAGAAGTGAAAGAGACGAACGTGTTTACAAAGGCAACACGGAAAGCAAAGCGTGACAAACTAACAGTAATAGCCGAGGTTCCGAAAGCGCGGGAATCTCCCTTGATTAAGCGAAGGAAACTGAGGATAGGATGGACAGAATGTGGCATCAGGGCAAAAGTTGACATTGCTAGATGCTTTAGGTGCTTGGAGTATGGACACAAGACCAGGGACTGTACAGCGCAAGTTGACCGCAATAAAGACTGCATCAAATGCGGAGAAACGGGCCATACAGGGAAAGACTGTGTGAACAGAAACAAATGTGTAAAATGTGGTATTGAAGGACATGGAGCAGACCAGAAAAACTAGTTGGGGAAATGAGGAATCAAAAAATGCAATCAATATGGTCCGGATCAAGCGCAATAATGGTTAGAACATTGTAAACCAATTAGAGAGGTCACGACCAGCGCATGACCTCGCTTATGCTAAAGCGAAGCACATGAATGTCGACGTATAAATTGTCTCAGAATCAACCGAAGGTTGGTGGAAGGAGCGGACTGGGTTAGGGATAGCAAAAGCGATGTAGCCGTATTATTTGTCAATAAAAAAGTCGAACTGACCGGAGTTGAGCCAGGTGAGGATCAAATATATATGAGCTTTAAGAACTTTGCAATATATTGCTGCTATATATCGCCTAATATAGCTATGGAGGACTTTAAAGTGAGGGTAGATACTGTGATGGAGTGCACTCGACAAAAGGGAGAACAGGTAACCATACTGAGTGACATGAATGCTAAATCTACCCAGTGGAGGTCATCTAAGGTTGACAAAAGAGGAAAGTACACGGCCGAATGGATATCCGCGCTAGATTTGGTTGCTCAAAACTCTGAGGAGGCCGTGACCTACGTGAGAGGCGAGAGCCAGTCGTGCATAGACGTCATTTGTTCCACGCAGAAGATCGCTAATGAAATAGTTGGATGGAGAGTACTAACCGAAGAAACCCTATGGGACCACCGATATGTATACTTTAAAGTTAAGAGAAATACAACAATGAGACCACAGGAATACAAACTGAAGACAAGCAATGACGGGAACGCGTTTCTCGTAAAGGTCTGCACGAACTTAGCGACTATAGTGGCCAACGAAAAGATGCCCCATAAGAGGTGTACGGAAGTCTTCAAGAAAGCGTGTACTTGTAGTATATGCACAGACAAAGGGGGTAGAACTACAACTCCGTACTGGTGGAGCAGCGCAATAAAGGAAAAGCGAGATGAGTGCACGGCTATAAGAAGGCGCATAACACGAATGATGAAGACTGCAGATAAAAGTGGGGAAGAAGCTACCACAATCAAGGAATCACTCCACAAAGAGCGGACGGAACTTGATGGCGCATGATAAGGAAGTCCAAGAAAGCGGACTGGGATAACTGATCCTGTAAAGAGCTAGAAGATGATATCTGGGGAGGAGGATACAGAATAGTAACACGGGAGCTGCGGAACATAGCACCCTACAATTTACTAGCCGCGTCAAAGAAAGCCATCATCCAAGGACTCTTCCGAGAAGGAGAAAGGACGCAGCGAGGTTGCAAATTTGCGAAGATCTAGAACTTTTCACTGAAAATGAGCTGAACCAGGCGGTGAGTAGCATGAGCAACGGCAAAGCCCCTGGAACTGGTGGAATCCCGGCAGAAGTGCTGAAACAAGCGGTGGCTGTAAAACTGCAGTGGATATTGGGGATAATAAATGCCCTATTGGAGACACAGGAGTTCCCGTACGAATGGAAAACTGCAAAGGTAGTCGAGCCCGAAGAGGGGCAAGGATCCAACAAATCTCTCAGCTTATAGACACTATGTTTATTCAATACAATTAGCAAGTTATACGAAGCGCTAGTAAGAACACGACTGCATAATGAAATCGTAGTAAACGAAGGGTCTCAGAAGCGGTATGGATTTTGTAAAGGAAAATCGTGCTCTTTTTAAAAATATCAAATTTGACCACCCGTGCCATTTAAAAAAAATCAAGTTAGCCTTGTATTTTCAAAATAAATGATGGTAGAAAATTGAAAGAAATCTCAGATGATAGAATTTAAACACTTCTAACTGTATGCCAAATTTCAACGAGCTCTGCTAAACCGTTCTGAAAATATTTAACTGTATCCATACTTTTTAGCAACCCTGTATATATTTAATTAAAACTTGCAAGGCTTGGTCATAAATCCGAAAGTACGCCTTAAGCATGTCACTTTTCTCGGTAAGAATGTAATATATTTAACAAAAAAATAAATAATAACCAAATAAGAACCCGGAAAAGCAAAATAGAGTAGTCACATTATTTCAGACTAAACAAAAAAGTCAAGTAAGGAGTTCTCATTATAGTTGGGTCACACTAGAGGAGTGTGCCTTTGTACACGATCTGGTAATTACGCACAATTGTGAGGCTCAAATTGAGTGAAAAAAAAATATAAAAAAAGAAACTTCATAAAAGAAATATTAGGATAAAACAAAAGTTATTGTCTCGGTGATGGTAATGAGTAGGGTATAAAACTAAAAATAATTATAAAAGTCGACGAAAATAGCCTAGCATAAGTGGATTGTTTTAAGTACCTATAGCAGAGATAATACGAGATGTGCAACTAGCCCTACAAAAAAGTTCGGAATACTCGGAAAAATATTGTGTTTGATATCTTTGTTTAATATATAAATTAGTATATCGCTGACTTTGTCTTCAAGGCGTAGGGAGAGGGCACCACGATCACTTAGTGTTTTATATATGTTTGAGATTATTGCGGCCAATAGATTGCTGCTCCTGAAAAATCACAGATGAATCACAGTTACATTTACTAATTCGGTGACATATATTGTTAACACATGGCATTTTATGGTTCTTTAAAATTCTGTGTATTGAATCCTTCGAGATTCCCGATTCCAAGAAGTTTGTCTCAACGGTGGCATTGGAAATGTTCAAAAGTAAGCTCTAATGGCAATTATTACAATTATCGACAATAGGTTTTCTTTTTCGGATTGTGGCTCGCGGAGAGCCATTGTTTTTAAAATTTGTACTGTAGATTCTAAAGCAATAACAAACGGTTTCGGTTTCTGTGCATATTGTAGAACAAAAGTATCACATGTGCTTGATATTACTTTGTTACATTCTCCATAGATAATAAATAAATTTAAATGGTCTTCATTTGTGTAGTTAAGACGCGCTGGTATTTTGGTTTACAGAATATTGACAGTTGTACCAAGGAACATGTAACCAAGAACGCACACACACAAATTTTATTAGCGCGGAACCACCATCTTTTTTTGAGTTCTTCTTAACCAATAGGAAATCAAGCTGTCCCAAGCTCGGCTCTTGTCAAAATCCTTCTTGAAAATCATTTGAGAGTCATCGAGATTTTTACAATCTACAAACACACATTCAAGCGAATAACAGCTGTGATAAAAGAATATATCAAGCTGACAGATAGTAAATTTTAAATGAGAGCGCGCAATCGCCATCTTTTTTGAGTTCGTTCTAGTCAATAGTAGTTAATAAACAGACTGAAGCCCACGAATTCCCCCACTCCCCGAAATCAAAGGTGCCAACTTATATTGCAATGGTTTTTGCGTCATGACATGGCTAACTTCTCACATTTTCTAACATGTAATAAAATCCTTTTTAAATAACTCGAAAACCCTTACAGATGGGGATACGAAACTTAACAACCAATTATCTTTATTTTTAACGTTAAATAATAATACAAAAAAGCTATTTCATTTGAAATTTTTGACTTTTCTGCATTTTTGCAACCAATGTTTTAACAATTTCATGCACACTCCGTATAAGATACAATAACTTTATGCACCACTTTGATGCGTTTATCTTTCAGTCCATAAGTATGCTAAGTGGATTGAAGGAAACGAGAAACGCATATGAGATACTAACATTTTTTAAGATATTGCAAATGTATTTTTTCTGCAAAAAATCGAAATATCCCGAAAATAAATTCCATAGATTCCATCAATTTTTACTAGAATTTTAAAAGTAATTCAAAAATATAAAAATATGCAGGGTGTTGCATTTATAATAAGAAACTTAGCCTGTATAACAAAAAGTGTTAGAGACTTGTACATATTTTGTTCTGGCCTTTCTTTGGACAAAGTAGACCACTTCAGTATTGCGGCGAACCAAAGATTAACTGAGGTTAATTGAATTGCACGTCTCGTATTGTCTCTGCGTATAGAAACAACAATTCAAAGCAACGGATGCATAAAGGAATAAACATCGCTGCAGAAGTATACCATGCTCTCAACAGGACATTTATACGTAAGAAGGAAGTAAGTAAAGGTATAGAGATGATTATACCTGATCATATAGGGCGCTAGGTATGTGGTGCGAAGCACGGCTACATGTCTCTTTCTATTAAGCGGCGCGCTGCTTCCTATACTCTAATTAATTTTTTTATGATTACAGTATATAAAATAGTGTTCCGGCCGATACCGGCACTTATAGAAGTGAATCGTGGGTATTAAATAACAGTTTATAAAATAGACTTTAGGAAGCTGAAATATTTAAAAGTAAAAAGGGTAACAAGTAAAAGACAACACGAAATGAAATCATTAGAAAAGTGCTAAATATGGAACCATTAACATTGATACAACTGCAAAACGAACGGTTTGGAAATGGGAATGGAAGAAGAAAGACCTTAGAAAACTATATGAGAAACGAGATGACGAAAAGAACAAGAAGAAGACCCAAAGAAAGGTGGAATGTTACAATAAAGAATATATTGGGTGGAATGCAGCGGCCAAGTTAGTAAAGACCAAGAAAAAATGGAGGAATCTAAGGAATGACTGCTGATAAAATTAATACTTTTGCACTTAAGAGTAGAAAAGGCTTTGATCATTTTTAAAAATCAACCATAACTTCCTCATTAATCATTTTACGAATATAGTGTTAGAAGATAAGAATTTTATCTCACGAAATACAAGATGTCTTCAAATATTGAAAACTATACAGAGTGTTTGATTTACGAAATATAAAATTTCAAGTTATCTCAAAACAAAAGCACTGGATCTTCGGCAATTTAATCGAATTCAGCTTTAAATTATTACTAAATTAGAAATAGTATGCCGAAAGTTTGAACAGTTATATTACTGTAGGCAATTCTTTTGAAAAATTTAATAATAAGTTTTGAATAATTAGCTTTATGGAATGAATATTAGCACATTGGGTACTGGGGTACAACTAAATAGTGAATGTCTAATATCGTTCGCAACGCGTAACTGGGGTCACGTTTTTACAATGGGCATTGACCTCGATAGGCGTAGTCCTTGTATTATAACGAGTGTCGTCGGCCTAAGTTTTTAGTTAGTTTGGTAGTTAGTTTAAGAAATTATCAAAATTTATTACAATATATGGCGGCTGGACAACATGACTTTATGGACTCCATGTTGGATGATAGCCTTCCTTTTCGATTAGTATTGTGTGAGTGCAATACTCGATTCTTATAATTTACCGAATTTTTATTGCGATCATTTTAAATATTGTTGTGAATATAGTATATACGGCGAGACAACAAGATAAAATTTTCCTTTTAGGTAAGGATTTGAAAAAAAGGAAATTATTAAAGGTGTTCGTAGCTGTGTCATCGCATTCAAGTTATTACTTTATTATTAGCGTGTTTGTTGTGGATTACTTTAATCACCGACAACTAAAATCCCTGTAATCTTGGTGGATTTATATATTTCAATTAAAAATAGTCGGAATCACATGAATTGCAACAAACTGAATCCTTTTGTCTGGAGGAATCGCAAAAATATATTTTATTTTTTATTAAATTCAGCACAAATGTTGCGATTTACCGTCTCGAAGTAGTTATAAACGTAATGTTCATTTCTTCATCATCGCTTCATACAATTTTTCGACTAGCGTAAAATTACCGACTCACAAAGCAACTTAAAACTGTTTATACTCAGTAGCGCATGGTAAATACATGCGATGTGAATTCTACCTTGCTTCCTTATAGTAACCTTGAATCTTTCACACCTAACCCTTTTATTATTCATTAGTTAAACATGGCGTGAATATATTTAAAATTTAAAAGTGGATACCTATAGGGATAACGAAACATAAATGAGTTTGTATATCTTGAATTAAAAAAAAGAATACATAATTCCAAATTTAAGTCTTTGATAAGCGCGTGCATGTATATTTGGTTTGATTGATTATTAGCTGCGGTTAGTCATCACTTTTTCAAACAAATCGACAGAAAAAAAGAGCGGCAGTTTAAAATCTAATCACTTAGCATCTGTTTACTATACTTTCAGTGGGATAGTTTAGATTTAATCTTACTATGGAGCTTCAAGCATACACTTTACTTCTATATCGTGTTTTGATACCTGTTGCATTAAAGCACCTGCGAGGGAAAAGTGTTGCGCAATACAAAGCTAATATGAATTGCATCGTGATGTGAATACTCATGAATTTAAGCAATCAATTTAAGAGGCACGTGAATTCGAAACCACAAAATCAACCATTAACAGCAAGACCTCTGGTGGCACATTAGAATATTGTATAGATGTATATATAACCTTGTGAAATATGAATAGATATTCTGATGACGGCATTCTAAAAATGAAGTCATACATTTTAAAACGTCATTGGAATTTTGGCATCGGACTGTTAAAGCGTAAATTCCAGCATCTGTTGTTTTAATAATATTTATACTACACAAGGAGCCGGCTGATGATTAGAAATTACAGATAATTGAAATTAGTTTTTCAAATTATCTACGACGGCATGTGTATATAAATAGGTTGTGTTTCCCACTGCAAAAACAGGCACTTTTAGTTTCCCATATTTTCTCACAATTTTTTGTTACACCTGCATGTTAATAGATAAAATTACAAGTTAACGGACGGCTTACATTAACGTGGACGTTACTAAAATATTCTTTTAATGATAGTTCTATTTATTTATCTTTTTTTTTTATCGAATTACAAGTAATTTACAAGTTTTGGCCAATTATATAAAAGTAAACAATAACACAAGTCTAGACGTAGAATTACCAGTGTTTACTGTAACGCTTAAAAATACTTCAGAATTTGAAAAATTTTCAAGGTTTTATTAAAGTATTCCTTTTTACAAAAAAAAAAAAAAAAAAACGTTATGGAAGGGTTATTAAGAGGTCCTCAATTTATTGAAGTTTGTGGGCCTGCATTTCCACATAATTTTTAAAACAGATGTGCAGCATTCCGCACGCAAGTTTTTCTGTGAAGTAACTTTCTCTCGGATATTTATTTTAGTTTTTAAGCCAATTTACTCACCTAAATTCGCAGTTTCTACTTCGTTATAGGGCACTTCTGTTATATCACTAGTTATCGTGTAACTATATTCATAAACGTACATCGTGCTTAATAAAATAAACATTAAAATACACAAGAGCGAACTATTTATATTATTAATTCCATAGTACCGCCGCAATTTTACATACTGTTTCGCGAAAAACTTTACTAAAAACCTGAAGAATTGTACCATGTGCCATTCAAATGGTGAAGATACAACTTCGACTCGCGCTCATAAGCATTACACACAATTATTTATATTTCATTATTATAAAATAACTTATTTAGTCTCCGCGAGTGTTTCCGGATGGACGTATGCTAAAACTCGCATTGTGATCTTTGTCGGCACAGGCCAGGCGAAATATGAACTGCCGATGAAAATATTTTTGAATTTAACCTAATTTTCTCTTTCCAACCTACGCTTGCGTAGTCAGTTTTGTTTACTACTACGTAAACCTAGTTCCAGTCGGAGCGCTCACATCACCATTCATTCAGCAACCATTTAGGCGTCAAATGTAATATTTATATACATTATAACTTATAACATAATAGCAAATTATATTATCTATATTTTAAACAACATCATGTATTCCCAACACCACTATTTTTTACTTCAATTGTAATACGCATCAATAATTAATTCTAGAAAAAAAAAAACGTGCTAATTATGTTTACATATCTATAACTTATCGGTTTGATTAAACTTTAGGCAAACATCTTTAAGTATCAAATACACCATTTTATATCATAATAATCGATAACGGCTTATTGGTAGTTTATATATATATATATATATATATATTTGTTTAGTACTATATACAGGTGTCTCACTAAGAATGGAGGTTATGATATCTTGGAAACTACAATAGCTGTAGTGAAGATTTTCATTACTAAAGTGGCAATGGAAAATTCAGTTTTCGCTGAATTTTTAAATCCTAAACTTAACCGCTAGGGCGCGCAGGTGTCAAAAAGCTTGCTTCAAAGTTAGAGAGACGAATTTCGAAACCAAGCCCTATACTACACACCATAAAAGCTTCAATAAAATTCAAGTCAAAATGAATCTTAGCCGCAACCATTGGTGGTCGAAGAAAATAACATGAAAATTTCAAAATGGCGCGGAAAATATTATACACAGCCGGTGAGATGAAGTCATGGCAGCCAGGTAATGATAGAAAATTATTTTTGTTTATCTGCTATAGAGTGGAAAGCCCTTAAAAAATATGCTAATTTCCAATTAACCAATATAGAAAAAAGATCTGTGGAAGATGTTTAAAAGTTATAGAAAGATTATTGCAAAAACTGATAAAACCTACAATAGAGCTATGTTTAACCCACGCAACCAACAGGAAGATGAAAATGTTGACATGTACCTCATAAATTACGAAAACTAATTAAGTAGGGTGAGTATGGCATGATAGAAAACCTACTGAAGGATCGGCTAATTGTAGGTATAAAAGACATAAGTCAAAGATCTAAATTTATTAAAATAGATAATTTAAACTTGTATGATGTAATAAATACTTGCCGAGCTAATGAAGTCACTGAAGCCAACGAACGAAATTATTAAAACTAACAATCATATCTACTGTTAACAAAATCAACGCAATCAATTCGAAAATTTCTTGCACAATCTGTGCAGTATGGCATGTTTTCTAGAAAGGTATCTGCAAAGTTTTTGCATAAAAATGTAACCTAGATAACATGTAAACTTACGACAAGCTTGGATTTGAACTGTCGACAGCAAGTTTGACAGTGCAAATGTTGACAGTGCAAATGTTGACAGTGCAAAGGCCGTTGTGGCAACAACCTTAATCGTGTGAATGCTGAGAAAAGGTTGACATAGCATTTACGGCAACTTACAGAAGCTTTGCAATGTAAACGTTGTGACAAGGTTAGTGTATCATTTACGAAGGCCTCGTACATTTCCGGAACGATTCGGCCTCAATCGTTCATCGATTTAATTTGTTGATTTTTTTTTGTTGGCCGACTCAGGTGTCATCTCAATATCATCCTCACCATCGACCGGCAACGTTTATTTTTCCAAATAAATATACTTATATCAATAAATCTCAATACATAGTGTCTCCCTCCACGCATGGAGTTGACAATAGGTATGATAAATGAAAAATTTTTGAATTGCAATTTAATTTTGGGATATAGGTGCTGCTCGGTCTAAAACTTTTTTGTCGCTTACTTTCGATTTTTTAAAATCCAGTAGGCCTTTGCAGCTGAGTCAAAACTATTTTCCTTTCAGGTAAAGTACTTTTGCCGTTGCTACTATGCTAAATTGTTACTAAGAAATGTTGTTCAGAACGAAAAGTTAGAACGGTATGCAAATTGTCAGTCATCGACCTACTTTGATAAAATCCATTGTATGTCAATTTCGTTTCAGGTAAACTACTATTTCCGTTCATAGTACGCATATACATATGTTACTAAGAAAATAACCTATATTTGTCTAGAGTTATGCAAATTTTTAGACTGATCGGCCTACTTTGATAATAATGGTGGAGTCACCATCGAGAAAATGAGCAAAAACTAATCATGATTATCAAAGTGAATAATAATGGTGGAGTAACCATTGAGAAAATGAGCAAAAACTAATCATGATTATCAAAGTCGGTTAATCAGTGTGAAAATTTGCATAATTCTATATATTTTTGCTATAAGCATTTTTTCTTAGTAATACATTGCCCGTATTGTGAACACAAACAGCACTTTACCTAGAACGAAATTGACAAACAATGGATTTCATCAAAGTTTACACATTGTTATAGCTTTTAATTCTGAACAACATTTCTTAGCAACATTTTAGCGTACTGTGAACGGAAAGGTACTTTCCCTGAAACGAAAACACTTTTGACTCAGTTGCAAAGGCCTACTAGATTTTAAAAACTCAAAAGCAAACGATAAATAAGTTTCAGACCAAGCAGGACTTCCTTTCCAATTCAATTATTTTTGGTCTATTATACCTACTCAGAGCTATTGTCAGCTCCATCCTTTGACATATTGTATAATATGCATAAAATAAAATTCCTTTCTGCAACTGAATTTTTTTTTTCAGTGCTGAGCTTCATAATTTGTGTTGATTTAAATAAATAATATTACCATACACGTACTGTGTGTAGACCTGGTATGCAATGTCGGCTAGGTAGGTATATACGACCGTTGAACTACGCAATGGGCAATTATCACAGGTTACTATTCTAACTCTTCTATGGCTAGCCCCTTACTAAAGTGCTCGCACCTGTCCCCGGGAGTGCGACTAGTGCGCTTCCTTCGCGTGGCCTGGACGGCGGGCAATCCACGCTGCTGTCAGCGGACTCGCTCCTGGGGGCGCGAAGATCCCTAGTGCGCTGGCGGCGGTACGCTGCTTGAGTTCGAGTCCGTTTCCAGGAGCTTGTATGCTTTTAAACTGAATGCAGCGTAAAACCTACATCGATTGGTGTTCTGTTTGATCTGAAACTTTTTATAAAACTTTTTTATCGTTTGCTTTCAACCTTCTGTTCCTGATCACTCATTGGCCGTTGTACGTTGCTTTCTTGTTATACCCTCGTCACAACAAAAAAGTGTTGCTATCTACATAAAGCAGTACAAATTAACAATAATGAGATCTAATAAGGAAATTTACAATTTGGTACATGTAGTGTGTCCACGGATGGAGTTGATAATAGGTGTAATAGATAAAAAAATCTTGAATTACAATTTAATATTAACTCTTACTGATCTTGCTTGTCTCTTGTTTGTTTGTCTCATATTTACAACGCTAACGAACACATTCAACAGCTTTTAATGTTGTCGTGATTTTTTTTTGTGCACTTGAGTTTGGTAGAGAGGTTTTCACCGCATTTACATATCTAAAACAGAAATAAGTAATAAAAAGAACAAATATTAATAAATGCTTAAAGTAATAATGATAAAGTCAACTCCATAAAAGATTTCTTTCTGGTTCCTTCGTATGGAAACATAGGTTTTCACTGCAGTGTAATTTCTTCCACCCAGTGTTGAAGATAAATATACTAAAGTCTTAAATCAATAATTTAAGAGGACAGTTCGTTTTCGCGGTTGTCAGTGAGTTACATGTTCCTCTGGAAATTGTAAATTTTTGGGTATAATTATCCTTGGTGTGTAAAAGAAACTGCCAGTGGGGCTACACAAGATGAGTTATTGTTTTTGTCTTTTCATTTTACAATTAGAATTTATTTTTTGAATTTAGTTTTTATTTATTTTTCATATATACGAGAACATAGTTATTGTTTTTTTTGCGGAACTTTAAAAAGTTGCTCTTTGGGCGTAGGGGGCGTATGGGGAAGTCAATCTAAGACGTGCGGCTGGCTGTGATAGTTTGTGCGATTTGTACTGTATCAATATAGCTAGCATAAAGAAAGATAATTGATAGTATTACTTCTGTTGAGGGATAATATGAAATATGTTTAAAAGAATTGATACTGTAAATCCAAAAAAAAAACTCGTTTTCGGTATCGTTAAGATACTTCAATGTCCATTTTAAATTTCCGAACGTGATCAAGCTATGTTATTTGACACTATCGATAATACTCAAAAAAATGATTACTTAGTTAGTGTGGGTGAGCCTATCGGTCCTAAACACACGCTGAGAAAAGAGATTGCATTGAATGAAAAGTTTTATAACTTTTTATTTTTATCGTGTTCAACTTTTCTCAGAAAAATGTTTATTCTAATTGAAAGTAGCGTGTTGTTTTGTCGGAAGACTATTTTCTTCTTAAGTACATGCTTTTCGACGAAAAGTAACCGTAATTAAATGGAATACACATTAGTTTGGATAATATTTTTATAATGTCTGGTATCTTCTTCTTTAAGTAAGACAATACAGATTGCATATTATATTGCTATTATTATGTACATATTTAACAACATATTTTAATTTCTTTTAAGCATTATTGAAGTATAAACAGTATTTTCAATAAAAAAAGTCGGACGTTTTGGTTTATTTGCGTGGACACGCATGTATACATTGATTTAAAACTTTTGCTTATTAACAGAAAATGCAAGCACCTGTATTCAAGTCGAGTGCTTTTTTACGCGGAAATATTTTAGTTTTATTCATGTTCCCACCTGCATAAGTTTCAGATACACAAACAATAATGAACAAAAGTGAGTATTTTTCGCGCGAGCCAAGGAACTTTACGGCAGTATATAGTGCTTGAAGGTTTTAAAACTGTTATACACGGGAAAAACGATCTTGTTGTTTTCAACCATTTTTCATGCATTTGGTTACAGTTACTAAATTATTACTTAATTTAGGAATATTTTTAACATAGGAATATTAATAATATTTCTGTATTCAAGCAAACAAATAATTTGGTTAGTAGATTTATTTGAAGCTGGCGCAATATTTATTAATTTAAGTAATATTTAGATGAAAGTAAAAAAAATATAAAATAAATATCGCATTTTATTTTCGTATAGTAGTTTTTTTCCTATTTCATTCAAGTAACAGAAAATATTTCGCACAAAGTAGGCTAGAAACAACCATCGTAACATACTAATCTGGTGTATTTACCAGATCAATGTCTAATAGGAGTCATCGCCATTGAAAGGACGATTTCTTTAACGGCACACATAGAGTGTTTAGGATGGTCACTGCGACCAACTCGCAATACTACTAGGGTTTACAACATTCTAACCGCTAATCCCCTCTCTTTAGTGCATTGGTTTTTGGATTTTATTTTCATTTCGATTAAAAATGATTACGGCATTTTGTTGTGTTTACGCTTAAGTCTAAAATGAATAAATGTTATAAGAAAAGCCAAAACTTGCATCAAAATGCTTACGGTTTGCTGCTATTGTGCAGAAAGAAATTCAAGAATAAACTGTTTCATATATGTGTACTGTTTATATTATTTCCGAAGAAATGTGTGAATTTAATATTATATTCCTTTTCAAGAAAACCAAATCATGTTGGTCATATAGAAAACGCAAAAACTTTTGGTTTAATGCAATTCCTTTTAAATGAAAAGGATATTTCTCTCAGTGTATAACTAGTCCACTTATTGTTAGTCGAAAACTCTACTACTCAAAGCAATATTCATAAAGACACTGTTATTTCAAAAAAAAGGCCTGCCAGTTCGTTGGTAGAATTGGATAGAATTAGTGTTATGGGCGATGAATTAGATAACTTGTTTGTTAAACTTCGTAACAAAAAACAAACGTAAACAGGATAATCTCGATAATGATTGTAAAGCATTTGAAGAATTTCGCACTAAATTTGTTGATGGTAACACAGAATTTTGATTATAATACTTTTTGTAAGTTTTTAACGTATCCAAAGTCAAATTTAAAACCACCCTTAAAACGGATCATTAAAAAAATTAAAATGAAGTATGACGACAAAAGTGATTCCTTTCAGTACGATACAGATATGTTACAAAATTATTCAACAGACCCTTCAGAGGCTTGAATTAATTTTACTGCATTACACCCAGATAACACGTAAGCTTACGATAAGCTTGCCACTTGCTTAACTTTACCTTGTCCAGACAAACTTAACAGTAAAAGGTTAATGCTAGGGTTAATGCAAGGTTGCGACAAAGTTATTATATCAAGGTACGGTGACTTCGTGTATTTCCGGAGTGATTCGGCGTCAATCGTTTATCGAGTATTGATTTTTTTTTTGTTTAACCGCCATTCCGCTATTCTGTCATCGACCGCCATTATTTGTTGTGTCCAGTTGTGTTGTACGCGTTTGAGCTGTTTCAGTGTATAATAGTTTTAAACATCATTCATGCAAAAGTAAGTATTACTAATTTTATATCTTTTACTAGATATGCGTTGTTGCTTCAAGAATATCAATAGTTTATAATTCTTACCGATGAATTGAACTGTGTCTGCCCAATTGCCCCAACTATTGCATATTATTCTAACCTAATTTTCTACACCATAAGCGCATAAGCAATGCACTTAGTTTAAAAAGTTATAGTTTATATTTGCTAACTAGATAGCTTGGTAGTATAATTTGATTTTATTAATTCAGAAATTATGAATAATTAATGTTTGAGGTTTTTTCAGTTTTAATGCAGTGTAATAGAATTTTTAAATAAATTCAAAAATACACATATAAATTTAGTGTTATAATTAATAAGAATATTATATATATGTATTTGTATCTCTTATTTCAAGAATCATTCTAATGTTATCAAATATTTTTTAGGAACCGATTACAGTAATGAGCGTCACCAATTAAATTAAACCCAGGCGTAATGTGGAAGGTTTAGAAGATTTTTCTTTCATAGCAGAGTGTTTAGAAACTAAATGGATACGGTTTAAGGTTTGGCCAACAGACTGCCACAATACAACAGGCATTATATGGTAACTAATAAGGATTAAGAGGAGAATCAATTTCATAACTTATGAAATTCTTTTTCACGATATAGTAAGCTTCTATGAATTAGTAACCATCAAATAGTTGAAACTCTTCTTGGAGAAAAAAATTCCAACAAAAAAATTTACAGATTCGATATTTGATATCAACCATGGAAGGGACGTTAAGAGTTTGACATCAAACATCCTAAAAAAGCCACTAGAGGACACTATTGCGGCAAATCATTCTCTACAGGGAAAGCTTAAAAAAAACCTTTCCAGAAGACTGAATGCTTAAAATTATTTTTGGTGAGTATTTATTTAATAACACTAAGTATAGTAAAAATAAGATAGTTTGTATTTTGTAGTAACAAGGGAAACAGTTACTTTCATAATTCCGACGACTTGTCGACTCTTGGAAAACTGATAGCCGTTTCCCTCGTCTCCCATCTCTGGTATTGTTTAATTTTTTAATAGTTGTGTCGTTTTTTTATTACAGAGAATCGCGGCAACGGATGGCAACGGAAAATAGATCATAGTGTTGTTTCTATATAAATATAAAACGCAATCTAAATATGTATATATAAATATGTAGAAGTTTTTTTTTTTTTATTAATACTGAAATTCTAATTTTATTTGAATTGATTTTACTTGATGCAAACAGATGTGATTTTGGAAAACAATAAAAATATTTTAGGACGAGATGGACGGCATCCGAAATAATAAAAAGAACGCAAATTATATCTAATTTACAAAATTCTCTCTGAGTTTTGTTTTAGCAATAATTTTGTAAAAAACATTTTTGAAACACTTGGAAGTTACATAAAGTTTATTTGTACGAAATTTATTTTGGTTTCAGCTTGCTGGTTATATCTTTCCTTTAAATTTTAGTAATTTTCAAAGTCACATGAAGAAGAGTCATATACCAACTCCTTTCCTTGACTATAGCCAGCTTTAGAGAAAGCTTATACAAACTTGATAAAAGCTTACACAATCAAAACAAATAGGAATTGGGTATTAATTTTCTTCATTTTCTTGGTTTTTAGGTCAGAATAGGAAATGTACATTAATAAGGACGTTTCACTTTGATTTCAAAGCTTTTTAGTATACATATAAAAATTAAATTGTAACTGGTGTAACTTATAAGTAAATGTTTAATAACTGAATTAAAATCATAATTCAAAATTCATAGTAAACAATGTTTTTTTATTCAATAAAAAAGGTATACCATTTATAATTTATATTTTTACATATATCTTTGAAAAAGCTCTTGAAATTAAAACGAAACGTCCTTAATGTACATTTCTATATTTTTATGACCTAGAAACCAAGAAAAAGAAGAAATTAATATCCAATTCCTATTTTGTTTTGATTGTTACAAACTTTTATCAAGGTTTGTACAGGCTTCTAAAGCTTGGCTTAACATTGTCATTCCAACCTTGTCATATCGTTTTACAGACAAGCTTATGGGAACCTTGCCATGGTAACCTTATCACATGCTTTTACAGACAAGCTTAACCTGTAACCTTACTTGGGAAAAACTTGTCCTGTGTCACTAGCAATTTGTCATAACTTGCAGTAAGCTTACACCCTTGCATTAACAAGCTTGCTGACAACCTTTTTCCCTTGTCGGAACAACGTTTAAAAAGGCTTGTATTAACCTTAAATTGTTATCTGGGCAGTAATAGTACATTTTCCTGTTTTCTTTTCTTTTTTCTTCCAATACATTCAATCAATTCCATAAATTATTCAGTGGAATGCACAATCCTTAGTTGCCAAAAGATATAGTCTAGATAGTATAATTGCAGAGCACCAACCTAACATAATAGTTTTGTGCGAAACAAGGTTCAAATCTTTTGTTGAGTATAAATTTAAAAATTTCAATGTTGTGCGACAAGATCGAGAAGACTGTTGCAGAGGGGTTGCTATTTTAATACACAAAGCAATCGCTTATCAGAAATTAAATTGCAAGTGTCTAATTAACCAATGTAATGCTATATGGGATAAAACTACATAATTTTAATTTTTCAATTTTTTCGATATATAAAACAGCCCAATGTCATATTTTATGTCAAGATTATGTTAAATTTTTCAACCAGATACCAGGGTCTTTCATGATTTGTGGGTATTTTAATTAGCACCGCCCTGCTTCTACGAAAACAGATAATTCATGCAACAGTTCACTAAAAGCAATTGACATGATAAACTCTATCTTTCCGAACAATGGTTTCCCTACTAGAATTACCAGATCGGATCAATGCTTATCAGCGGTGGATTTAACTTTATCGTCATATGACCTAGTACAAAAAGCGCGTTAGCACTGAATAACCTTCGAGATTTTCCAGTTTTGGATGACTCTTATACCTTTGATCATTTTCCTATTGTTATAACAATGAAATATAATAATGATTGCTCCGATATCATATATCCAGCTCACAGATGGAAAATAAATAAAAATAAAATTTTATGATATTCTGATGATTACCTACACATTCGACTATTTCAACCCTATCTAATGCAGGTGAAAGGATAACATTGTGTGTACAAAGTATTACCCATTGGATTCAGTATTTTTAATAAATAGACAATTTCTTCCGAGAAAGAAAACCCGCCTTGGTGGGATGAAGATGCTCAAACGTTGTTAGACAGCGCAGCAAGGACTCAAAAATTTTTAAGCCAATCGAACATTGGAGAACGATTTACAATATCAACAAATCTCTGTATATTTTAAGAGATTTTTAAAACATAAAAAGCGAAGTAGTTGGAAGATGGAAGTCAATATAGATAAAAATACCCCCCATTTCCCAAATGCGGAACACAATTAGAGATTTTTTTAAACAATCGTCAAATAGTTATTATGTGATGACCAACTATACACGTTTCTTTCTCATTTCACAACTGATTTTGCGGTGCCCGATATCAAATTTATTTCAAGCGATCATTTTGTATTAAAACCCTTTTTGATATTAGAATGTGCTAAATGAGGTTAATGATACAGCCCCATCAGGTTAGCATATTTTTTGTACATTACTGAAACTCGCTGTGAAATGTGGCTAAATAATGAAGAGTACACGTTTGCTGAAGGATGTGGCTTTGTAGTTCCTATCTTAAATCGGATAAAGATCCCACGTCGATTATTTCATATCGTCCCATTAGCTTTCATCTCTGCATTACAAAAATATAATGAACGTATGATTAAAGTAGACTGGATGGTGGTTGGAATTGCCACAACAATTTAGTTTTAGGAGGAACAAAGGTACATGAATGCTCTGACACATCGCCTTGTATCAAATTACAAATAGGGTTCACTCCTAAAATTAACTGTTGGAAGTATGTTCTTGGATATAACAAACGCTTATAATGGACGTAGATCTAAACATTTAGAAAACAAACTTAATTGTAGTCGGTTTACGACTCAAGCTTCACGTAAAATTGCAGTTCTTTTTCGTAACATTATTTTTTTTGTTAAAACAAATAGAAATAAAAAAAAATGGCCAATTGTCATAAGGATCTTGTCTGAGTCCTATAGTTTTAATGTTTACACGTTCGATATATATTCCATATGCAAACCTAAAATTAACATCATTCCTGCTGTGTTATACTGTTGGAAAGATATAAACAGCTAACTAATAATCTATGTTCTTCTTACATTCCAAAACAATATCATCTAACAATCAAGCTCGACGATCTTCTTTAATCATATACCACATCCTAGGTTTTAATTTTGATGGGCAAGTTGAAAATGGTCTGCTCAAATTAATAACTTATGAGCAAAATGTGAAACAAATACTAAATATATTACGAATCGGTTATAACACAATTTAGGCCCATGAACTCCTTTATTTTTAGACGACAATTTTAGCAATTTAACGTATAATTAAATTAAATACATGTGATATTCTTTTGGATCTGACCGCAACCAAAACATAGTTTTTGCCGCCATATACTGGTCAGTCACAGTATGATATATAACTTTGTCACCATATCTTAATCAATACGGCAAAATTTAACTATTTTTACGACGGATCTGAGACTGATGGTTGATGTTCCTTTTATGCCGTCATACAGATTATCAAATCAAAAATTGTTTAAATTAGATAGATTCTGTTTTTCGCAGAAGCAATTGCCATTCGGAGCTTTACGATATGGTTCAAAGAACAGAGATACAAGGATACCATTACAGCACCTTCATTGCAATTACATATAAATACGTACACAATATGCATTTACATTACATTTTATTAGTATGAAATATAACGTGTTAATATGTAATTTAATGTATATGTTTGATGTATTCAAGTGAAATACATTTAATACATAGCAGGTATTTGCGATATTATTCTAAATTATATTAAAGATCAAACATGTAGTTGATACTTATTGGACAAAATGTATTAATCGCCATCATTCGTTGGTGCTCGGTGCATTTAGCGTAGTCACGTAGTATCAAGTAGTATCCAGTAGCATCATTAACCTAAAAAAGCTTGATAAGTTATAAATCGCCGGTGATGAGATATTAAAATAGTTTATTATATATGTGAAATATTTATGTGGTCAAAGTTAATTTTGGATTTGTAATGATTAGAATTTCCATACATTGTAACTGTACAACATTTAATGCGTATTTGATTATGAATGTGTTTTTTTTTAGTGTTAATTTTCATATTCATATTTTACAGATTTCATTTTATATTAATAATTTACATATCTCAACTTATTGTCGAGAGACTTTTGAAATTGAAAGGTGGACAAATCTACAGAATGCATTAAAACATTTTCAAAGCATTGATGTAAGGATGACATTTAACATCTACACTCATAGCATTATACTAGGAAAGGAGCTCAAGGGAAAAAAACATTCGAAATTTTAAAACCTTAATTTAATTATATTAGGTAAGTTGTAAAATGTTAGTATTCTATGTACGTATTATAATATTTTCTATATTTGTAGCTGTTGTTCGATTGTAATTTTTCTAAAAGTGTCTCTATTGGATTGAATGCATTGTTTTATCCAATAATATTTAACAAATGTTAAAAGATTTGAAAGATTTTTGTGATAATATATTATAGAAACGTGTTCTTTTTTACTTTTATATTTCTATAATAATAATATTACATATTAAACATCTGATTCTTTGATTGTTTCAGAGCACATGAGAAAAACCAAAACTAATTCATACTGTTTACATCAAGAGTGATGAAGTGATATTAAATATACTATAAAAATTAACTATATATGTGTACCGTTAAAAATGTTATATCGAAATATATGTTTTATAAAATATACATGTTATATATTTTTTATAAAATCTATTAAATATATTAAAAATATATAAGTAATAAGCAAAATAATAAGTTTATATCTTGTTTAGTTTTGGATAATATATTTTTTTCCAGCAACCAACACAGAGAATACATACTTATCTTTTGTTTTTAATGGTGTTGTTGAAGAACTCTGTGTAATACTATGTTTGATAGCCTGCAGGAAACGCTCTGCATGTGTTTGAATAAAATAACCTACATACAGAGTGTTCACATTTATTTTCCCATGTATTTACTCGAACCTAATGGACACAACAAAGTTGTAATAAAATCCATTAATTGAACTGGGACGATATTGTACGTAAAATTCTCTGCATTATAACTCCTTCGTATAAGTAGCCTGTTACTTGCTGGAAAAAATTGGGGTACAATTAGTAAAAAAAACAAAGTGAAGAGAGGAAAGCGGCTATTTATACGGGAGAGTTCTGATGACAGAAGTTTATGTACTATATTCGTCTCATTTCCACTGGATTTTACTGCAACTCTTTATCTCCATTAGTTTCGAGTAAATACGTGGGAAAGTAAATGTGGGACATTCTGTATATATTTTAGATACGTATTTGCAATATTAGAGATACGTATCAATATATAATTTACGTATTGAACACGTATCTGTATGTAAGGTAAATTACGTCAGATAGTACCAATCGCGGACATTTATCGGTATTAAGTACGTATTTAATACATAATTCGATATGAACAGCTATGTTATCTGCTATGTAGGCAATATTTCAAGGTTTATGTATTGCTTAGTGTATTTTGAAGTGTAAAATGCTGTCGGGTTATAGTTTGTCAGTCTGATTCTGCCAGTGTTCTTACATCATTGTGTCAGCTTATTCTATGTACCCAGTAACACAACATATTTTGGAATTATTATCGTTAATATATCTTTATAGATTAAAAGTGTAACATTTCTACCAAAGGTGTGAAAGGACATTCGGGTATCTTTTTTAATAAGATTGTTGACAGGCTTGCTAAATCTGCTTGTATGAATGGTAGTTTGTACCAATTTACCCTTTGCACTTCAGATATATTAACATCGTAAAACAATCAGTGTTATATCAGCAATGGGAATCTATGGAGAAAATGGCCCAATATGCTTATATACTTCCATCCATTTATTAGACCCTGGTATCTCTCGCACCATGAAATTCCCGTTTTTATAGATCTACTATATAAAGAATAAGTTTGGACATGTTCAACAACCATCTCATTTATACAAACTCCAGTATTGCATTCTCCGAAGTGTCAGTATGGATATGAGGTAGTGATGTGAACCATGTTCTGTTCAATTGCCACTACATTGAAGTGACTATAAACTATAAAGACATTCACTCGGCAACTAGTTATTGAAGGGGTTTATCTACCCACAAGTATGATAACATTAATTGTGTTTAAATAACAACGTAATTGATGACTAATCAAAAAAAACAGATAACACTATAAAAATTAAAATTTGTTATTGGTGTGAACGATTTCCATCCTTTTCCTTTCCTGTGTGGGGTACCCTATTGTCCGGTGGCCGATTTCTCGTGTTGTGGTTTAAATGTCGTCATCCCGATAGGCCCGGGATGTGAAATGTGTGTCTTGTTGTATGTCCTTCAGTCGTTTCATACTCGGATTTTAATCAATAATTAAGTAAAATATTTATTGGACCCATGGGCTTTGATCCCGAATGCCAATCAAAAAAAAAAATTAGAGGACTTTATTTGAATTTGCAATGCATACCAAACCCATTTTTAACAGAAAGGCATTCTTCAATAATGTCAACCGATTATTATTATTCAAAGGATATCAGCTCGCAAACCATAGACAATCATCATCAGAGAGATGGTTGTATAGAGGCATTTGATTTTAGTGCCACTGTACACTAATTTTTAAGTAATACCTCTAATATCTAGGTAAAGGTGCAAGAGTATGTTTATTTAGTAATCAAATAAGAAGTATTTGATTTAATATGAAGTAAGATTGCCACTTTTAAAAATGTTAAGAGTATTGGATATATTGATTAATACATTTCCATAGATAAACAAATAATATTTTAATAGGTGCATTAATTTTCAATTGCTATTTTTTTTAAATGTGTACATACTGCCTAAGTTTGTAACGTTATCTGCATTTTTTACTGAAATTGTGTAAAATAACGCTTTCAACAAGCCTTCACTTTTATAATTTATATTTCTATTTCTAGAAATAGCCTGTTTCGTCAACAAAATTTATCTCAATTTGACGATAGTATTAATCACTATAGGTATACTTGCTGTCCGTTTTTGTTGTCACCGTTACATAATACTACTTTTTTTAAGGAAATTTCTGCTTCAAAGGCTTTATATACAGAAGAAAAAAACGGAATTAAAATCAACGCTTGTGGTCGTCAGGACCGAAATTCGTTCGCTCCGATAGAGGTGTAGTGATGGGCACTATCGATATTTTCAACTATCGATAGTCGGACCACTATCGATTAACAATCGATAGTTGACTATCGATCGTGAATATCGATAACTATGGATAGTTGATTATCGATAACTATCGATAGTGCCGACAGTCTGAGGAATGTTATATCAGTAGAGAAATAACATGTCCTCAGAATTACAATGTATTGTGTTTTCCTTTATTTATTATTTGGGTTTTTATTGCATGCTAATGATACTTGTCTTAACACTAGTATTTCGTTTCGTAGTTCCATCAATACCAGCTACTATAGATATTACAAAAGAAAGAATTAGTTCCATTCAGTGAATAGTTGACGACTGATAATCCAAACGTTTTTAATTAGGACAACTTTTAGCTTATTTATAAAAACAATAATAATAACACATTAAGGCGGACGATGCTTGTAGTGTTTTCTATTGATTTGGGCATCCTTCTGCGTTGCTAATGATTATTTATATATTTTCGTTTCATGGTTTTATATACAGCCACTATAGATATTGCAAAAGAAAGAATTAGTTCATTCAGTGAATAGTTGATGACTGATAATCCAAATGTTTTTAATTAGGCACAAACGGTTAGTTTAATTTATATAAACAAAAAATAACAATATAAACGGACGATGCTTGTATTAGTATTTCTATTGAATTTTTGGGCATCCTTCTGCGTTGTAAGCTAAATATAATATAGTTGTAGTGGGCAGACGCCGTTCAACTATCTTAGTTATCGTAGCAACATCGATAGTTTATCGATAGCCAAACTATGATAGTTATGATAGTGCCCACACTAGGTGTAAACTTATGACTTGCTAAAGGTATAAAAAAAGTATTCAAGTCACCCTAGAATTAATAAGTATTTCTCCTTTTGTAGTGTTAACTCTAGTAAATTTTGGGATGTATATATCCACAAAAACGTAGATTTACACCTTACTAGTCAGATTTAACAAAATAAGGTGAAATACTACTCAATGATAAAATTCCCTAGATTTCCAGTGTTGTAGCTCTCAACAATCGTGTTTTTTTATTCGACTACACATATTGGAAGTGTTCTATAAACCAAGAAAGTGTTCATTTTTAACATTTGTTACTAATACTTTTAATATTACTCTACAACGTGTCAGTCACGATAAGTTATTCCTATAGGGTGAGCAAAAAGTAAAATATTAATTTGTTTAAAGTGTCAGATTTCTTAACAGCAAATTTAAATTGAAACTTAGCTCCTAAAAATGATTCCTGTAACCGCTGTTTCTGTCACTTTTAACTCTTTTAGTATACTTTTAGTTTCAAGCTTAAATTTCAAAGGAAAGCATTTAATAAAAGAAAGTGCTTTAAATACAAATAATTTTTTTGGAGGTCTTCAAGCATCGACAAAATTTTTGCATTTCTTTATTTGGTCGTCGAACTTACCTATAATAGTTATTATTATTAAGTCATACTGTATAGACATCTGGCAAAGTGCTAATTGGATACATACGAAAGGTATGAATGAGATCGGTCATAATATATAAGATACATATATTCAGTTTAATTTACATCTTAACAAGTTTATAATTGCTTAGAATGCGCAGTACTTTATTCATAATATCGCAGTATACGCACAGTTTTGCTGTATGAATGTGCCCAGTTAGCAGTTTAGAACCAGCATGAACGATATATTATATAACATATAAAAATATTACTTCGTTTCGTCCGCAAAGTTACATGAATTATCATTTCGCCATAAAAAACGATTTGCCAAATATCACACACCATCTCCTCAAATCTCAAACCAGAAACTAAAAAAATTTAAATGCCACAAAAAATTCGATCTGCAATAGCAGTACATCATGTGATCTGTCACGCAGGTACTAGAAATGTCGTATCGATCTAGTCTGCTTGTACTCCCTTCGTTGATAAAATATCGCACATCACCATCACGGTGAACGCTTAGAGTAACCTCAAACCTCGCGTAAGGCACTGTTTCGAAGATTAACAACAGGAACGTCTTATTATACGAAGTGTTCTCGGAAATACCAGCGGACATTACAGATTTGAACGTGAATCTCATACAGTTGTAATAGGTTTGCGGATCGCTATCCAGCAGGGCGTTAATTTCCGCAATCGCGAATTCGGATGCTGCTAAAACTATCTCGGATGTCGGGTCCAAATAAGAATACCCGAAACAAGTGCACCAATGGAACTGTATTGACGCTTCTTCGCATGATCTGTCCTCGATGTCTGTCAGCAGAGATTTACAATTCGGACAAGCTTCGCTCGGTTTCGAGACATAATTTAGGCCGTTCAACACCAGAATATGCTGTAGGGTCATATAAATATCGTATGGGGTAGTGAGCTTATGAGAATTTTTGACTAGATTTTCCACTTCTCTGGGAAAACTGTCCCTAAACTCGTTCGGAATCCAAAAATACAAGAACGGTAGGCGTTCTTCTAACCATCCAGATCTCGTCACTCTGATATCTCCAAAGCGGATTCCATGATCGCGAAAACATCACTATGGTTTATTGTTGATGAATGGTTGATACTTCTGAGAAAGAATTCGGCAAATATCTCATCCACACGTCCAGGAGCGTTAATATCATCGTGACTAAAAGAATTCATCCAGAAAAATCCCAATTTTGGATGTTCAGGATACTGGACTACCATTTCCTTTGCGATATTAAGTACTCTTTCTGCGGAAGTTTCAACTCCGGCACAATATGTCATTCCATTAAATTTCTTAATATGCAGTTGCTTTTCCGAAGCTAGTTAAGTAAGGCATATAGTAAAAGTCTGCCGGTTTTTCACGAAAGCCTTTGTACGAATACGTTGTAAACGTATTTATAGAAGTTTCGTCTTCTGCATAGGCCGTTATATAACCTAATTTATTGTAATCTTTCCATATGAAATTACAGTTTTCTACTCTATCTCTAGGATCACAAACTTTCAAGACGCTGGTTAAATTTTTACCAGTCAATAGCGCCATTAGGTTGGGTAGTGTGTTATCACCGATTTTATTATAGCCTTTATATTCGAGCCAATCGTTCCCGTGAAGATATCGTTTGGTTTTCGAGAATACACGATGGAAGTTCAAACGTGATAAACTGTCGATGCCTATTAGTAAAATACTAGGAGGTTGGGATTTTTTGAATAATTTCAATTTGCGTTCTACGTCTAATGTCTTTGGGAGTAACGAGTGAGTGTTCGAGTATATTTCCCCATCTGTTGCAGTCTTACATTTCACTAGTACCGATATTTCGGTGAGTTGTACTTTAATTTTAAAAAATCTACAATTAGACACGCTGCAAAGTAAATATAGCTTCAGAAATAGGAATTTAAAATAAGTGGTAGTTAGTAGTTAATATTGGAGGTTACCTTATACCTAAATCAGGTGTTTCTCCTTTTCCCCTGGTTACGTTACTATAACAACAAGAGATCGGACTTTTACTATATTCCAATTTTACTTCCTCATCGATTTCAAGAAACACACCGTCGGCAGTATAAGTAATTCTAGTTAACTTCCGCTTGTCTGAACATCGAACGTGGTCTTTTTTAGAGTAAAGGTGTTTCACTTCGGCACTCCAGGGGTCCACGTTCGGTATTTTACATTTTTTAGTATCGACGAGAAAACCTTCATCTGTAATAGTTACATAAGTTATGAAGATATTTCAAATGTACAAATGAATATAATTACTAAATAAAATTGGTTTATATTCTGTTGTTGGTGTTTCATCAGGTGATAAAATTCCTTGCAATTTGGTTAGAGGTAGTGTATACATAGTGAGCAGGATACACAACAGACCATAAAGGAAAACGCAAAATCCGTATTTGCGTAGACTCCATGACATATTTGCATGCTCAGACCTGGTATTTCTAAGAAGTAAAATAATTTGGAGAAGAAACTAAAACCATATCTGAAAAAAGAAAATACATTATTATGAACTTAAATAAAGTAAGGTAATCATCCAATTTTTACGTTTTAATTAGAATTGTACTTTGCTTCAATAAGTATTCAAGTATACAGTTGCGAGCAAATGTTATAGGCACCCTAAATTTTGGGCGAATATCACAGTAAAAAATGAGAAAATAAAAACTTGTAGGTAATACATTATAAATATGTAGTATTTTATGGAATCTTATTAATTTGTTGCATATTAGGGTATTTTTAGTACAGCTATAATACTTTTTAGATGGCAGGGGAAAAGTGACATCTCGAAGACTTGAATATATACAAAAAAAAATACATTTACAAAAGGTATCTATAAAGACTATTGTAAAAAGATTATAAAAACGATTATATAAACGTTGAAATATCTCTCCCATATTAATATATAATATAAACCCATTAATTTTGTCAAAGGTGTCTATAACATTTGCTCGCGACTGTATTTTAAATTGGCGACCGACAATTGCTCATCAACACAACATCGTAAAAAGTCAAGATTTTGTGTTCCTTAAATGCACTTCTACAAAAGGGGTGTGAGTCAAGGCTTAATAAAGTTCTTATGGCTCCTTTTTGAAGAAGAAATATTCTCGTGAGGGAAGTACATCCCGTCAATAAATGATGCCATAAGTCATCCGAGAATAGAAGCTGGCACAGTAAAAACTTTTCAAAATCTCATAACTGCAACATCATATCTTAGATTATAAAGAGCATAGCAGGTTCGCGCCAGTTCACCACACAGTGCGTCAACATGGCTCGTCCAATTAATCTTTTCGTCAATGTGCACTCCCCAAAATCTTCACAGAGTTAGTGGAAGGAGTGTACTTATTGTCTAGAGTTAGACCATTAAATGAATAACCGTTTCGATAGCAAAGCTATCATCATCAGCAGAAACACTGAACTGTATTGTGAACAGTTCAGTGTTTCTGCAGATGATGATAGCTTTGCTATCGAAACGTACGTCCAGTTTAGTGCAGTTTGTGATGAGGGGTTTAGGAGAAGTTTACAGCATTACCAGTACCACAGTTTGGAGTATTTTTGTTATAAATAAAATAAGGTTAGTTTTATCATAATTAATTATTAACTTATTAAAGGTCATCCAAGTTTTAATATGTAAAAAAAAACTATCTAACAAATGGCTAAATCAGCAAGGGTATTGGAGGTTACATACATCGTGATAACATTACTGACATTCAGTGAACATAAATCATTTATATAAATTTAAAAAAAGGGGTTCAGTACAGATTCCTGAGGCACCATGAAATACTACATCTATCCGAGTGCACATTATTACAAACAACTTTTTGATGTCGATCAGTTAAATATGACTTAAACTAATCTAACGTCGACTCGCAGATACCGTACTTTCCAGCTTATATAATACTATAGAATGATCAACGCAATCGAATGCTATAGATAAATCTATTAGTATAGCCATGCAAGATGTTCGATTGTTAAAAGATCTATGAATTTCGTTAACAAAATTAAATTTTAAAAAATAATTAAAAATTTTAGTATTCATTATTGTTTCAATAATTTTAGAAAAAATTGATAAAATTAAAGCGATAATAGCTAGATCATTAACATCACCCTTTTCGAAAACGGGTATTATACGTGCAGTCTTGAGATAAGACGGAAAAATTGAGCAAAACAGGATCCACTTTCAATGTAAATCTAATCTAGATTAATGGTTTCCAAACATATTACTTCAATGGACACAATTTTCCCCTTTTCACTGCAAAATCTTGATCATGCATCCCAACTGAAATAATTTTATACAACTATATACATACACAATAGCAAATTAACATATTTAACAGTTGAAGTTAACCTATTACTTGAGTAGTAAATTGCTGATATACAATTAAAATATGTAAAAAATGTTATGTAATCGTTCGCAACGTGATTATGTATGTTTATCGAACTTACAACTTTTGTTTATTTTTGTAGCTATTTATATAAAAATACAAAAACACTTTCTTTTCCAGTTTCCAATATATTAATGAAATGGATAAACTAATGTGATGTAATTAATTCATGCTCGGGTTATATGTACAAGCAGTGATTTGCAGCCGATTTCGTGTTTTCTGTGATAAGGCTCGTATCTGCGTCATTTTCACATACAACTAATTAATTAACTTAACGGATAAATAAAATTTATTTAAAATCAAAGATATTGCCAATATTTACAAACGAGAGCTGTTAATAAAAATAACATATTCAAATTCTTCAAAGTTTGTAAATTTCACAAGATATTTAACATCTGTCGTTTGTATAGTTTTTAGTTTTTTGGTGTTGCATTAAAGCAGCTTCAATATTTATTTCACTTACAAAATTCGTTTGTGGACGTATATAAACAACAAATTTGTTAAATTTAACAAAAAAACCTTTTACAGTGTATATAGATGTAGGTACTATATCAGTAAATCAATGAAATAGTATCGTGCGTAATTTATTCATTTAGAGGTCCTAACAAATACTTTTATATGATGTTGTCTTGTAAATACTTGAGCTTATGTCTGCCTAAACTCAAGTATATAATTTAAGAAGTAAACAAACTACAAAAACGTTTAAATTCTCGTAACTGGAAAAGGTACATACAGGAATCAGTGTTATTCCCTACATTTGTAATAGACCTATCACTTTTTTTAAAAAAATCTATTACCAATCCTTTTTGCGAAAATCTATTGCTTTTTGTGTCCGCCTTAGCATAATATAATAATATTGTAGATCTCCTATTATTCATAATTGCTAGATTTTTGTACTTATGTTTTAAAAGAAAAGAACCTTTCTTTTTTAAACTTCCCTCCCTTTTTTAGTTATATATTTACTTAGGGCGAGAGAAAATTGACGTACGTCAATCTATTACCTTTTCTAGAAATCATTACTTTTTTAACAAAATTCTCTTACAAATAAATTCAACCGAGGACTAACGCTGACGCTTGCGAGTTAAAGTTAATGAGGTTGCAGCTTTATATTGATTTTCCTCTAAAACTACATAAAACTATATCTACTTTTGAAATGTGTAAAAATTAATTTCATAAATGATGGTTTTGCTAGTTGCCATTAATAAAAAAAAATGTTATGTTATAAATTCATGGATTTAAATATGGCATTGCCAATAAGCTAACTTATGAATGTTGTAGAGATACCTAATGGGATAGAGGAATTGCGAGGGCGTTGTTTTCAAATGCTCTATTATTCTATTTCATAACAAATTACTTTGGCAAAATTCATCCTCTATATTTTAGTGAATCTCACAATTCTCCCAGAGGATTAAAATTATTGATGTAGGTACTTATATTTAGGTTATATTTTTTCTACTACTACACATCAGATAGAGGTTATTTTGAAAAACACTGTACTTACTTGTAGTATACATAAATCAAACACAAATGAAAGTCAGGTGTTTACATAGTAATTGTTTCAAATTTAAACAAGAGAAAGAACTCGATCTATCAGACACTTCAACGTCCCGTCGTTTCTATACCGGGCAGATGGCCGATATTGGAATGCCCAATGGGAATACCTAACCACTATGGGTACAGGGTGCAACGATCCATCCTTGAAACTTAATATAGCCGATAAGAATTACCACAGCGAAAATAAGAATATGTGCGCATATTTCCACGCGCCAACGTCACAGATAAAATCTTCTACATTTATTTATTTTACAACTATATTTATTATATGATACGACAACCTACTAATAGGGTTGGTAACAATTAACATTTAAAGCACAAGGAAAGTGGTTTATTCCAAAACATTGTAGTGTATGATTGTAGCAGTTAATATATTGAGCATTACATCTTCCACAAATACCTAATTGTTGAAATAAGTCCAAATGAGTTTTAAAAATTGTAAATATTGACAGCTGGTATAGGCAACCAACATTAAACCTATAGCGATAGAGAAGTTGCAGCATCTACATAAAGGTTTTGCCTGTACGAATTGAAATATTTTTTCCACGCGTAGGTCTGGCGTAGGGCAAGTCTACTCAATATGTATACCCACTCTTAGGGAATTAACAGCCTTTCTCGAAAAAAAGTGAATTAAAAGTGCTTATACACTTTTTTAACCTTTGCTTTTTCCGTAGACATTGTTCATAATAAAAAAAGCACGTGATCATTACTAATCAAATTTAAAAAAGAAATGACTGCTACCTCTTCACGACAGCAAGAGAAAAACGTTTCCGGGTAGCTCGGTAGGAAAGAAACTCAAACTCAAACTCAAAAGAACTTTATTGTTTCGTTAAAATATACATTATAACAATATGTAACGTGAAAATATGATAGTAAAATTTTCCTGGCCATTGCCTTACAATTTAGTTGTTGAAGTTACAAATGTATCATTTGCGGTAGTTTGAGGGTCATGGACAAAAAATTAAATAACAATAACAAAGAGAAACAGGTCCATGATGCCTTCGTCCAACGTGTGCGGTAGGAAAGAAACGACCGACAATAGACACCACTGACACCAGCAGCTGTTATGTTTGTTTGCGGTTTTGAGATAAGATTGTAAAGATATGTAAACACCCGACTATCGAAAATATTAAAATATATCTATTTACCGCTACTGGAAGTATTTTTACATTATGGATTATTAAATATTAAGTTAAATTACCTATATCAAGAAGAGAAAAAGAAAACAAATAAAAGATCTGATTCATCAAGTTGAACAAAATTCCTTTCAGGTGGAACAACTCTAATGTCACTGACAAGGGGACACCAGCAGGTGACAAGTTTCGATTTCGATGAAACATCACAGACTGAAAGAGTACCTTAAAATAAGTGGCCCAATCGCCCATTTTGGGTTGGAGGGGGGTGGCTCCAAAGTTTGAGCAATTTTTCAATTATTATTAATATTTCCGAAATTATAACAAATATTAAAACATTGCCCTTTCTAATTTTACTTTGTCTTTAAACCTGGATTATTTTTAAACTGATTTTATATTGTAAGTATCTTTTAAATAATTTTTTGCTTTTGCTTATCTCTCTTATTTATATATAAAATATTTTAGTTCTATACACTACTAATGTGTTAATAATTTTTATACTCTCTCATAAATTAATACTTCTGTAGCTGACCTGAAGATGCTCGGCTAGAGCGAAACCGGTTGTGCGATACATTAAAGAATTTTTTAGGATCAAGACCTTTTTCTTCTTTTTCCTTTAATATAAATTAACCTATTTTTTTCATCTATTTATCTATTTTATATATTATAAATGTAATATCGAATGGATTTAAGTATGAGTACTTGTAATTGAGTATTCATATCAGTATCGCAAATCTCAATCGATACCACAATGGGTACATGGTATCGCAGATGAATTGGTATCGAATGAACCCTAGATACGCGCGAAAAGCATTATCTCCCTTTCTAACTTCCTGACGTGTGAGCGAGTGCCAATCAAATGCAGGGGTAGAAGGGAGCAATGAAGCTAAATGAATGTGAAACGTCAATCACGGAGAAATTCTGGGCTTAAAAAAAAAGTAGTGGTAGAATGTTTTTAGAAGAATCTATTTGTAACGTGGAATTTTCTGAAATAAATGAAATAATAAAAGACATATTGATTGTAATATATGCAGTATAGATATAGAAAAATTTATATATCTATACTGTTTTCAATAGCTTGGAATATTAGCCTTTGCACTGTCTTACGTTTCGGACTGGGTTAGTCGTGTTTTTTTTTTTCGAAGCAGGGGAAATCGAGGCATAACAGACTCCGGGGGTATAGGCACGCTTCCTTTCTCCACGCAATGTGCACCACCACCCTCAAGTATGCTACGATTCTTCTTAGAACTGTTGAGTGAAGGAATTATGCAGCAGAAGCCACATCTACTACGAACGGTAGCATGCGCTTCATATATATAACGATGTACTATATAACTGTTTGAATTTGAGATGGCGCGTGCAGTAGACGCTACCTTACATCCAGTTATAAAACCAAAAAGGGGTCCGATCGCTAGATGGCGCTGTACGTCTTACGGGATCCGAGATCTTGAATCCCCTGCATAAACAAGAATAATATAAATGCTGCATTCAGTGCTTTGATAGTTTGTCATTGTAAAGCGCCATCTCTACAGCAAGCGGAAATAGTAAACGCATAAAAAATGGCTATATTATTGATCTATATTTATTATTTTTTAATATATATTATATCTGCATATATTTATTACATTATACAGGATTAGGTATTCAAACAACAAAACTAACTATTTTATTATTTATTTTTATGTTTACATGAGTTAGACTAAAATATAGTTTAATGATTTCCGTATAGTTGTAAAAAAAATCAAAAGATATAACAGGCACTAATAATAGAAATAAAAACTAAACTCTCAAATAATGCAATGTACTAATAAAAAAAAAAACTCTTAAATAAACACAAATAAAACTAATTGACAATATTTGAGTAGTTCCGAGAGACTCTTATTTGAGTGAATAGATCATGATCCCCCGTTATCTTTACTTGGATTTGCGAATAATACCACTGTGGATCGTGCGTGTGTTTATGTAAATTCTCCTTTAGTATATTGATTTTGTTGTTTTTGACTATATTTTGCTGTTTTTGTTAATTTTTACATATTTGAGGTTTGATAACAAATTTCAAATTTCACGCAATTGTTTTTAATAACTTCAAAGTTGAATTATACAATTACTTGGTTTCGTATTTGTTAATAATTACTAAAAATAATTGTGGGAAATTTAAATTTGGTTATTGGGATAGATTTTTTTCGCACAAATAACGTTTGCATTAGAATTTATAATACGGCGTTTATAAGTTCTACTGCATCTATCACCGCAGTAATCAAATTTAATTTTGCCGCCATTCTTTTTAGTGACTTTAACGTAAAGGTATTAAAATAACTATTAATGTAGCACAAAATACTTGGTAATTTTATGTTTCAACGTGGAAATTACTAAAAATAATTGCGGCAAAATTTAAATTTGAACTTAACTTAGAACATTTGAAAGTATATTATATATCATATTTATGCTTTTGTATCAGTTTCTTCTGGTCTTTTTATCTTCGGTGCCAACTTCAATTCATAAAATTAGTAATGTGCTTGCAACAAAAATCATAAACATTATTAGCCCAATTTCGCATATATATCCTACTTCCATAGTTCTTTTAATATTAAGTTCCAATAACTGTAACTTCTTTATTTTAATCTAAATGATATTGTTCGTCTTACTTTAATTGATTGCACATATTATTGGCAGTGGCGGCTCGTGAGTTATGAAAGAGGGTGGGCACAATATAAGAACTTGTCTATTTTTTGTACATAAAATCCATTCTCCTATTTTTCTGTGCTTCTCAGAAAAGTTTTAATGAGGGTTGAAAACCATCGTTCACATACTGTTGTCGACATGGGGGTTGTACAAATAATATCCAACAGTTTATATGTTTCCGTCAAAACTTTTTTTAAGTTGTTGTGTATTTTGAACACTAAAAGCGGGAAAACACCACCTACATCTACGTCACACATGTCCTCGCGCTCATAAATTACTGAAAGTTCGCTTTTCAATTTTACGCTGTCTAACATAGGATAAGATTTCACATTTTTTCTACACATAATTAACCGACGCAAAATATGATTTTTTTCCACATCTTCGTTTTACTTAATTTTATGTCGCAAATAAGCACTGTCTAACTATTCACGTATGCCCACTTTGCCTAGAACATTAAAATCCACGCATGCATTCATGTGAGAAACGGAATTTTTCGTTTCTTTGCCCTCTCTGCGATATGCTTTAAATTATTTAACCCTTGCTTATTCCATGCACTGACATCTTTCTTAAAAATTAAGCAGATAAAACAAAATAGTTTATTTGTTAGTGAACATCCGCACATCCACTCATATTCTTATTAAATACTCTATTGTAAGTTCGAGTTTTACATGTGGAAGTGCAGTGTATTTGAAGACCAGGAATAGGCCTTCCTTTCTCTTTAATTAAAAGCTTTTCCTCAAATGAGAACGGTTTTTTTTTTAAATTTTGCACTCAATTAACTTCCATTATTAATAATAAACCTCACTTCAAGCCTTTGAAATCACACACGCGCGGTACGCGTTGAAAACAATGCAGTCGCAACGAATGCAAGACGTTAACTGGGGACACGCATTGCGTGCCCCGAAGCGACCATGTAACCGCATCTAGCGAAGATAAACGGAGCCGTCCGATTCATATTCCAAATAGGTACATCGGAAAGAGTGCCCCGGAACATAGTTCGCTTCGCTTAGCGTTCGCATATACGCTAGCGTCTGCGCTGCGGAGGGAAACTTTGATAGCATCGTTATAAAAATACGTAAATATAATGAAAATAAATAATGCACTGAATACATGCGAATTTCTTTCTGTGTTTATCTTGGTGGTTGGGTGGGCACGTGCCCTTCTGCCCTTTAGTACCAGCCGCCAGTGTTATTTGGAGACAATTGCTTCTTTATCTCTGATTTCAACGGTTTTTGGGATATTTACGATTTTGTTAAAGCCAAAATTATAATAATTCCTTTGAAAATGTGTTATATTTTACAAATCATCAGATATAAAGATAGAGAAAGATAAAGATCTCTCTCCTCGTTTTCTGTGTGTGGACAGGCGGACGGGATACTTAAGATAAGTCGCCTTTTCTGTTAGTTAATTTCGCTTAGTTAAAGTAAAATCGCTATTTTTACATACATTTTTTTTTGATGAAGATTTTGGATTTAGTAATTTTAGATATCTTAATCAGATTTCGTATAGTTTACTCAGTAGGGTTTTGTCGCGTTTTGTATGCCTACACATAGAAATCCATTAATTTTAAGCAGCCTTCAAATAATATATTCTCGATATCCTCGTGAAGCACCAGAACTTGCACATGTGCGTACTCTTTTGTGTCCGCACTCATGTTTTGGTACATTCATATCGTAGTTGAATTTTACAGTTTGTTCATCGATTTAGAGATTATTTAAATATTTATAATGCCGCTTTCCAAGGAGGAGATTTAAAGAGATTTAAAATTTTTAGGAGCTAGAAAAGAAGCATTATTTTACGTATAGATACAAGATTATATGATCTTAGTTTAAAAATAAAGTTAAAAAGAAGCTTTAAAAGAATTTAAATTTAAATATCCCTTATTAGAAGAGACAAAATGCGATTTCATTAAGCCATAGATTCAATTAATGAACTTAAATTAGAAATGGATATGAAATATGTTCCAAATTTTAAGCCAATAGATACTAGGTATATACGAACTTTATTGTAATATTAAGCCATCGCCAAGCCGTTTTTCAAGATAAATCGGATACCGTTTGTCGAAGTAACCCACAGTTGTAACTGCAGCTAAGCTTCCTAATATTGAATTACATTGCTTCAATGGTAATATTACTGAAAGGCCTGTTTTTATGAAACATTTAAAAGTTTAATTCATAATAACCCGCAATTAGATCCTGTGAATAAATTGTATTTTTTGATAGCAAAACTTAGTGGTAAAGCATTAACAATTTCCCCTTGTTGGCAATAATTATATTATTTGGAATGCAATAATTGATAAATATCAAGATAAACGTTCATTAGCCACCTTTTATATAAAACAAATTTTGAAACTTAAACCTGATGCACAACGAGAATCAACGCAATATCTCAATGCGTCTTTAAAAAAAAATTATACAGCGGTTAAAGCTTTGAAAACTTTGAATATTACCGATCTCTTTGATTTTATTATAGCACACTTAGCAAATTAGATAGTGAAACACTTTGATTATTTGAATTAACATGTGCCGACGGAAAAGAGAATTTGCCAACTTATGAAGAAATCGTAAAGTTTATTACGGAACAAGCGAAAATCTTAACTGGCACAAGAAATGAACCTAGTACTAGTAAATTTATTAAATCAAGATCACAAAAACCCGTTGATTTGTTTCTAGTAAATAACAACAGCAAAACTGCTTCGTCTCATGAGTTTTGTAATATTTCCAATGGTTCATATTCGAGTTACAAATGCCCATTGGAAAAACCGCAAAATGATACCGCTCTTGAATCGCCTACACACAAAAAATAATTACTCAATTTGAATATAAATGCATCACATTGAATATAACATAACTTCCTATATAAACAAGATGTATTTAGAGTGAGAATAAAATTTGTTCAGATTTCCAAACCCGTGAATTTGTTAGACGAAACAATTTTTTGGTTCAAATGTAGTCAATATACTAAGATCATTATGAACATATAATATTTTCACCACAAAAATAATTATTTTAGATTTGAGTAAATAGATTTTCTCAACTGGAAACTATCATATTTATGCCTTAATAATTTATGTACATTTGATAGAAGTATATAAAAGTATTATTTGAAGTATTGCCATTATTTGCTTCCAAAATATAAGTATATTGAACTGATAATACTTACCTACTTAATCTAAGCATTTCTACTATTCAAGGGTACTAATTACATACTAATTTTGTGCCTGTAACACCAAGGGGGAAAATTAATAAATGAAGATATATTATGATTAAATAAATTTACTGTCATACTTTATAGTTTTACAATGTTTGGGAGAAGGTAGCGTATCGCCAACTCCAGGAGTGCCCACGGGATATTGATGCGTAGAGGTAGAGATGTTAGGCGTATCCGTCGTTGCGACCGGTGTTCTCAGGATACTTCTCACTCAATGCCTGGGCCTGGTATCTAATCGGCGTTGGTTACTGATATAATTTCAATCAGTATAATAATTTGCTGGTATTACCTACTGAAAACTAATAACTAGTAAATACCTACATAGGTTTGTTAATGTACACATCTACCATGAACACATTTTATTTATTTATTTATTTATTATCGACACAGTGGCGCTGACTTTAAGTATTACTTCAAAGTTTTTTAAACCAGTAATCCTTTAATATTAGATAACACGTACGTATTGCTGTGGTTAGACAATCCATTTTCGCTGAGTGTATTTTAAGTTGCATATTTTGGTTGTTTTGATTTCTCCGATCAGCTGATTTTCAATTTACCGAGAATTTTCACAATTTTATTTTGTTTTGATTAATTTTAGTTTAAGAGTTTATTGTATGATTTTATTTATGTAGTGTTAAGATTTTTTTTATTTAATCCATTCATTCAAATCTCTATTGTTCGCTTGTGCTGATTTAATGCGTATTCTATTTAATATTGTCGTTGTAATGTTATACGTCTACATTGTACGATTTTGAGAGAGGGATTTTTGTAAGAAAACCAATTGTAGGATTTTGTTAAGGACTTCCTTGTTCTTCGACTATTGACGCGAGTAGATGTATTTTTAAATCTTTGTTGCCATTTTGTAATTCATTTTGAATTTAAAAGTTTTATTTTAATTCTGTAATTATTTAGTCAATCAAGGAATTCTTGTTGTGATAATTGTTATTATATTGAAGTGTGCACTTTATAGCATCTGTGCATCTGTGCATCAGCCCAATTTCACCCCAATCTAAGTAGCTGTGAAACGGCTGGGGTATCCATTTAGATTTACTTACACTCACAACCAACAACACTGTTCGCTGATCAATCAAAATGTGACGCCAAGTAAACGGTGTGGATATGCAAAGTGTTTTGCATATCCACACCTCCCTAGAAAAGAGAGAACCAATTACAGATAAGTTTTGGTGCAATAAATGGTGGGGTAAAATTCGTTTCAAATCTTTCAATATTATGGTAATTTCAATTTAATATTTCATGTTTTCAGTACAAAACATTTAATAATTTTATATAGTAATTCATTATTATTAATAGACTCTGGAAGCATGTCTAATTTTATCACATTAAAATGCAATAAAGATTTAGGATTATCGCTTCGCAAAATTAGCTCCTTAGTTAAAGGTTAGAGGTATTGGTTGTTACGAGAGACCTTTAAAAGCAGAAATAGTTATTACTTCGCTTCACGACTCTAAATTTGTATATGCTCTAGATGTTTTAGTAATAGACAAAATTAGTGATTTGTGATGTTAGCTACTGATTTATAATTGTTTTCTCGCAACCAAAATAAAGATAGTTACCAACGTTTATGTTTATCATAAATCTAGGTGACATAAATCATACAATGCAAAACAAAATGACGATGAAACTGGCTTTGGCAAGAAGAATACGCTTGGAGTCAATGGGCCACCTCTTTGCTTTTAATCCTTTATTTTACCACGAAATAAAAATAGGTAGTCTAAACGCTGCTCTTAATTGTTATTTCTATTAAGAAACGGTAGTAACATTGTTTTTGTGTTTCTGACAATAGTGGTTTTGTAAATTACTTGATCACGTGGCTTTCGCGATTAGATGAAAGGCCAATGCACATGCATACCCACATAAACGGTTTGATTGGTTTGATGATACCTTAATTAGAGTACATGAGCTATACTATAAATTAATTTAATTCATTTTTAATATTGGTTTTTTTATGATGTGTTATTCTTCTTAATTCGCATTATTTCTACTTCAGTAACAGAACATACTTTTTGTTGTCTATAGGAAGGTACTAAATAAGACAAAAATAAAACAATATTTTAATTCTAATAATTTATAGTATTTAATTTATTGTTTATCATAAATATATTTATCCTATTACATTAAGTACATACGACGAAAAATTTTATATTTAGAAGGCACTGAGTTTTTACAAATATTAACATACCTTAACGATATGGGCATATAATAAATAATATACGTATATGTATAATGTTTTATTCTTATATAACTAAGTAGGATGAAAATTTGAAGTAGGTAGATGTTTTAATATTTTAAATTCTTATAAAAGTTATCTATCACGTAAAATATACAACAGCCATGTTCTATTCACCTTAGACTATCAATTACGTAAACAAATGTTTAAAATGGTGATTAAATATACTAATGTAGATAGATGTAGTAATTCTTTTTACTCCCATTTATTAATACTGTTCTTTACTTTTTCCTTTAGACATATATGCATATAAATATTTTAATTTAATGCGTTTCTATATCTTATTTATATTTATACAGAGGTATACAGTAGTGCTTATGTCCCTACGTAAATAGATCATTCATAAGTGTAGCTGCAGCTTTTCGTCGGTAATGCAGTGTCGTCGAGTTTGTGTTAAGAAGTGACGCTAAAAACGTGTTTTAAGTATATGTAGCAGGTGTTACTATGGAAAGAAAGCAGTAATTTTGAAGATGGACGATTGCACGAAAATTAATTTGAAATTGAGCAGGCGACCTAACTACGTTTGAAGGTGTACATATATTGAATTAGCAATATAATGAAATATTATTCAACTTTACTCGTTACCGTTAACAATATTTTCCGGAAGAATGTGCTGCTAAAATAGAGAAACGGAGAAATAAAATAACATTTATGATGATGAGCAGAAATATGATATAAAACTTATTGTTTTAATATAGCAAACATCCTTTGTTGCAATTTACAATAGCATCAAATTGGCAGAGGAAACTAAATGACAATATATTATGATAGTTTTCGGCAAATAATGCTCCCACTATATGAGATATTTAAAAATAAATATACTGAAGAAACAACAGATGTTATATTAACAAAAGAGGTTTGTCAACGAAATGTTGTTGACTTAATGAAAATTATAGTTAATCTGACAAGAGAAACGAATGTAAGGCTATTATATTATTTTGTTATTTCAATTTTATTAATTCAACACACCCAATGAGTTTATTTGAGCAATAAGTGGTGTTAAATTAACAAAGTGAGCGTTATTAAGTAAGTAAGAATTAGGTTAATCAAAATTCCAGTTAATTTAATGTAATTATGATGTTGAAATTACTTTTTTCCAAACTTAGCTCCACTTTTCTAAACAGTTGTCCTGCTCTATCCATACTTCTTACACCCATGTAGTAGCAAATACATTAAATTCATGTATTACAGAAATTATCGTCGTAAAGGCGCCACTTCCCCTAGTTTACTATAACAATAATGTATGCATTATAGCATAAACAGCACGACAGCACGGTTAACAAATATTAATTTGGAAAGTTTTGAAAATACGCCAGTGTAATAGTCGGTAGATGTGACTTACAATTAGTACCACTGCGTTTTCACATATAACTCGGGCTTCAACTTTATGTGAAAGTGAATTTTTTTATTGATGATTAAAGCAGCAATAATATCATGCAACACCTGGAAAATTAAAAATGTCCTGGGGAAAATGTGTACGTGCTGAAATGTTAAAATATGGTGGAGATATTTTACAGAAACGTATTGTAGAAATTATAAAAGACGTATGGCAAGGAGAGGAAATCCCTAATCGCTGGAAGAAGCAGTTATATAACCTATACTAAAGAAGGTAGATAGAAAAAAGTGTGATAATTACAGAGGAATCTCATTGCTGGACGTGGTATACAAAATATATTATATAATAAAAGACAAACTACAAAAAGACATGGAGACTCTCGTAGGTGATTATAAAGCGGGTCTTAGGACAGGCCGATCGGTGGTAGATCAGATCCACATTATAAGACAAATACAAGGAACATGTAAAGAACATAGAATTCAAGAAAGCCTATGATTCGATTAAAAGAAAGGAAATATTCAAAATATTACAGCAGTTTAACACTAGTAATAAGTTATATAGACTAGTGAAGCTAACTCTAAGTGATACAAAATATAAAGTAAGAGTCGAACGGGAATTAACAGACAGTTTTGATGTCACAAAAGGGTTAGGGCAGGGTGATGCCTTGTTCACCGCGGTTTTCAACTTGATTTTGGAATCGGTATGTAGGAATAGCCAAATACAAATCAGGAAAAGTATATATTCTAGGAACCACCAAATGATTGCTTACGCGAATGATGTAGTAATTATTGCACACGAGGAAAAGGAACTTGTTAAAGTCTTAAGAAGATTTGAAAGAGAAGCAGCTATAATAGGATTGAACATAAATTATGAAAAAACTAAATATATGGAATTGGGAGCAAGCAAAAAAAGGGTCTAAACACAAGTTAAGAGCAAGATCAAGATAACTCTTGATCTTGTTCTCTCTCTAATGAGAGAGTGGAGATAGAAAAAGTGAATAGTTTTATATATTTGGGATCTGGAATAAGTGAAAATAGCGGAACTAAAGAAGAAAAAATAAAATATAGGATTACTAGGAGATCCGCATGTGCAGGGGTACTTACCAGGGCCTTAAGATCAAAAATATTACCAGGTCAGCTAAAATTAGGATGTACAAAACAAACGCAAGTGACACATGGGAACTAACAAAGAAAGCAGAGGAAGAACTGGATGTGTGGGAAAGAAAAATGCTCAGAAGAATATATGGAGGAAAGAAAAAAGAGGATGGGATATGGGGAAAGATAACTAATCTGGATCTGTATGCTCTGTATGGAGAACCGAAATTATCAACGGTAGTAATGGCTCAGTAGGTGGTTTGGTCATACCCTTAGAAAGGGAGAAGGTCGTATGATTAATGATATCATGCATGTGCGAATGATTGGAAATAGAGGTAGAAGGAGACCAGGAGTAAACTGGAAGAGGCAAGTGGAAGAACTACTGAGAAATCAGGGCGTGAGGAGGTGGAAGGAGACTGCTGGCGACAGGAGAAAATGGAGGGATGTAGTCCGAAGAGTATTGGAGGGATAGATTTTTTAAGGCCAGGGCCGCATGGCCTGGAGTGCTTTATATATAATATATATAAAAAACAGCAATAAAAATACCGATAAACTTGTTTTTTTGAACTAAATTAAAGGGAATTATGCATATTTTATACTGATAATTGTGAGATGAGAAAAGGGGTGTATAATGAACCCACTGTTTGTTTGAGAGGTAAATGCTAAGTTTGCAGTTGACGAGACCAAATAGATATTTTTACACTTCACACTATAAGTACATTAAATGATTTAATATAATAGTACGACACTTGTACCATATTCTTTTATAATGTTTTCAGAAATAAATATCGGTTAAAGCTTTCATAGATTCTGTGTACATTCCTAAACAAAATTTAGTTAAATTCACAAATAACGGGCTACAGACAACACACAAAATCAATTTTAATATAATATTACATAAGCATAATTCAATATTGACAGATTTAAAACGACTTCAAATAAAAATAAATTTTGCACATAGATATTTAATAATTTTTTTTTTATTTAAATGTTTGCGTCCTTAAATGGTATATTTATACTTGTATATACTATTCTCATTTCAAAATTGCACTAAAAGATATAGACAGTTTTCATACCATTTAAAAAAATAAAATTCACGGTATAGTTGTTACTTAAAAGCATACTTTAATTTGGAATTTTGGCATTCAAATGATCGTTCAAACTATACTTTGAATGATCATTTAAAAGCGATGTGCCAATTACTATTTAACACAACCAAAATAGATAAATAACTATATAATACTAGTTTGTTTTAATTTAACATCTGTCGTTTTGTCATAGTGGGTGAGAAAAAAATATGTTCCATGCGCAAAAACTGAATAGCGCATAGAAATGAAGTTTATTTTTCATATTAGGCTTATTGGGTCGTTTATACCAGTGTATGTACACTTTCATTTTTTTATATTCATGTTTCTATGAAAGAATGGCACACCAGTCTGCACTATACTGATGTAAGGCTGGGTTTATGCACTGTGTTTATGAACGTCCGTTCGAAGCCGCACGTTTGTGTACCTAGACCGCGTCGGTCGTACGTTTCATTGGGTTCGCCAAAGGCCTTCCTCAACCCATACAATATATGCTTGTGGCTGATAATATTGTACACAAGCGTTCACTCTATGAAGTGTAACCTTAGAGCATGTATATATTTACCTGGAGACTGCATCCTATATACCACGTTCATGTGAAAATGTGTTGGAAAATCCACCATATTTGTTGGTCTAGTAAAGTACAATGAGTAATAATGAATAGTGACATGTGTTTTGAGTTGTATCTATCAGACGCGACATAAGGAAAGAGCCTAAAGCAGTTTTTGCTATGCGTGAAGTTAAATGAATACGGGCACGACAGATATTCTCCTTTGATTGATCTTGCAGTCTCCAAACATATACATGCTCTAAGAATGTAACAATGGTTGCAATTAACAGCGTTTAACCGCAGTAACCTTCTACTGCACGCCTGACCTTGATCTGGTTTGGTGCTATTGGTAAATATAAGGTAAATATTGATCTTAGCTCTCCGCAAGACTCATCAAAATGTAATGAAGTTGCTAGACGCACCTGTTCGTCAATCAGTCTTCAAAATGGCTGCTAGCAGTTTATATTATTGAAACAAAAGGCTCATTCTTCGAAGCGCTGTCTACTCTATTTCTATGATATATTTACGTAGTACCCTCGGCAGTATTGTAGATCATACTGTAGATATTATTAACTTACAATAAAGTTTACGCCTACCTAATGGCATGCAATAACGATAGGTAATATATGCTACGGTATCTCAATTTTTTTTTTGATATTTAGATTCTTAATACATATAGTCAAGTGTACCTATGCATGCCTCTATGTAGTTTCCTACATAAACTCTTTCTTTTTGTTTCTTGTACATCAAAGTTCAGTGAAGAGGATTCTTTTTTCTACAAGTCATATCCTTACCATTGAATATTAAATACCAGTGGACGGTAGTTTTTGTGCCGTTTTATGCAAATCAGAATGATAGCATAACCGGAGGTGTTTCATTAGACTGTTAACATTGATCGATTTCTCTGCTTTAATAACATTATGCTTACTTAGCTATAGTATACTAGATAAGAAAAGTATTTTTATTATCGATGCGAATTGAGCGTGGCAAAACTTTCTGGCAATTGTGTTTTTCACTTAGTTCAAAGTGCGCTCAAAGAAAAAAAGAACTACTCATTCAGCTTCAGTGAGAGAGTAAACAGTGCGGTAATAGCTTTGTTCTGGGAGCACATCAAACGCCGTCACAAATCAGTCAGACGTAATTTGATTGGTTGAAAGAAATCCGCAACTTCAATCCAAGTCATTTGATTGGCTGTGACTGATTGTTTCCTGAACAAAGCTATGCTATTCGCTTTAGCGTGCTGTCTTCTCTCTCGCTCAAACGGTACGAGCAACTTCTTCTTTGTACATGTTTTGTAATAACTTTTTGGTTAATAAGATTGCCAACTGGAATGACTAATGACACTATTTTCATTTGGCATTGTAATTATTTTTTTCTAGCAATAATTACTAAAATAATAACAAAGTAAGTTACAGAGAACCGCTTAAAGCATATTTTGAGTGTAAAATTCTCTTATTTAAACCAGCTATTTCAGTTATTTATTTATTTACAATAACAATATTTTTTTAGGTCAGCATTTTTGACGCATTTACTGTGGCGACTGTAACTATCTAACCTACTCAAATAGCTCCCTGTTTTGATACTACCATTAACCATTGTTATTGTGCTTTCTATTATCGCTTCAGGTACAGTTTTTACTATTATTAGTAGAAAATTTTCATCTTTATTTGGCGTCTCGGTAGATACGCTGGCTCTAATGACTTTTGACACATCAAATTTGGCACATTTTTTGCTTTCCTTACCAAATTCAGACACTTCCTTATTTAACTGTTCTACTATAAATTGACTAGCTTTTGTTACCATTACGTCATCAATATTGATCCTTTTGTAGCCGTAACAAGTACACCAGTGCGTGTCTATAACTGCTTCTTCGCACGATCTAAACGGCAATACTTCGAATAGAGACTTGCATGACGAACAACCTTCGCTTGGTTTGACTGTGTGTTTAAAGCCTGATAATACTAATGCATCCTGTAATGTCATATACAGATCGTATGGTGTCGTTAAGTGAACATTTCCGTTCGTTTTTAGATTGAAATATTTCTCTGGATACTTCTCGCGAAACCACTCAGGAAGCCAGAAATATAAAAAGGGGAGACGTTCCTCTAACCAGCCACTATTAGTGGTACGCACATTTCCAAATCTTATGCCATGATCGCTTAAGAAAATAATCATAGAATTTTTGAAATAACTAGTTTTGTAAAGATCTCTAAAAAATTGCGAAACCTTAGCATCCATTCTAGTTGGTGAATTCAATTTGTTATGACTAAAACTGTTCATCCAAAAAAAACCGAAGTTCGTGTGATTTTGAAAAGTAGTAGCAAAATCCAAGGCAACATTGAGAATTCTTTCTCCAGAACTTTCAGGGCCGGTGCAGTAATTCATTTCGTCCACTCGTTTCTTATTTAACCTACCAGATGCCACCGAGTAAGACCGGAAGTAATAATCGGTCGGCTGCACTTTGAAACCCTTCTTGTGATAATTAAACGTGTTGATGGTACTTTCATCTTCTGCGTAGGCAGTCACATAGCCGAACCGCTCGTAGTCCTTCCAGATGAATTCGCAATTGTCCAATCCACCCACTTCGAAAGGATCGCATTCTTTGTAGATAGTCGTCGTTTGTTTTCCTGTGAGAATGGCCAGCAAATTCGGGAAGGTATTGTCTCCTATCTTGTTATAGCCTTTATACTCGATCCATTCCGTGTCGTTGAGGAATTCTCGCGTTTTCGGCATAGTTCGGATGAAATTCAAACGAGATATGCTGTCGATACCCACGAAAAGGACGCTAAGGCGTCTTGGGGTATCTTTTGAGTTACTGACATCGGAATTGGTGGACATTTTATCTTCAATTTTTTGTGTAATAGTCACTGGCGCGTGAGTGTTGCTATAAACGACATCCTTTACGCGACATTTAACGGTTACTGTCTTTCCCGAAATGTCAAGATCGCCTTCGAAATCAGTGCAATTGGAAAATCTGAAAGAAGTATACAATTACATTATGGGTAAAATGGTGCAAATCACAAGTTTAAGAGAGACGTAGAAGACATTATCCAAATAATTTATTTGCGACTAAACAATTTTGGACGATATAGAATTTGGGTTATACAAGCAACGTTGTTTTGTTTAATTATTAGGTAAGAGTAATGGTGCTATTAAGTTTCACGGTTTTGTGGTTTATTGTTCTCTGTTGCCATGCAATATTTCCTGTGTGAGATTCTAGAACCACTGGAGATACTTAAATCGACCAATAAGAAATCTGGAAAGAGTGTACCAATTTTTTTTTTAAGACATATCATGGATCTACATACAGCGTTGTAGTTTTTTTACAAGTTGTCTTCATCCGAGCTATCTATACCCAATCGTTCTTGTTGGGATTGGTGTTAATAGTTTTAATATGACAATGAACGCCCACATTATTATATGTGTACAGCTGCGTGTTACTGTTTCTCATTTGATAGATAACTAATTGTTGCTCACGATTTCGCTGCATAAATTTCAGTTTTCGGTAAAAAATTAATTTAAAAAAAAGCATTAATTTCGAAACCACGCCCTGACACTATAAAGCCACACCGGAAAGGAGTATCATCTGATCAAGATGTTGATTCCAGATTAATTTTTTGTCAAGAATCATTTCTAAGAATATAGACTCTTGACTAAATTGTACCATTTCGTTATGAAAAATTGGTGATTTCAGGCCATCCAGTTTTTTTTTTTTTTGTAAAGGAAATTAGTGTTCTTTTTGAAGAATTAACTTTTAGGTTTTCTGTTTTACACCACTCTTCCGTTGTTTTCAGAGCTTTCTGCGTGAATTCTAAAATAATACATGCATTGTAATGATTTTTATCCATTATGGCTATTGCAGTGCCATCTGCATACCCCGAATCACAGTTGTTTGCATTATTTACGGTAACAAGCAGGTTGCCGATGACAAACTGCAGCGGAGATAAAACTCCTCCTTGTGGGTAACAAAAGCTACAAATGTTTTAAACTCAAATTGCTGCAGAGAAGTGTTTTGTGGTATACCAAGAAATTCTAACCAGAAATTGATACCTTTTTGGATACATTCCGATATTACTATGAACTAAATTTAATATATACATATAATCCAATAATGTTCAGGTAATGAACATTAACCACCCACACAAAATTAGAGAGACATCAAAGACAGATGGAAGAGACCTTAATTTGATTCATAAAGTCTATTTAATGAAATGAAAGAAAACGATATAGAGAAATGTTCAACAGATACCAAAAATTTTACAGTAAAAAATGGAGTATTAAAAACTACAAAATTAAAAAGCCACATCATGATCTCATACAATAAAGATAGGCAGTTTAAAAGGATATGAGGGAAATAAATTTATCGCTGTTCTTTACATCAGCCCACGAGTTTAGGTTTAGTTTTGTTTTTCCTGAAATTACAAGCGCCCTAAATGAAAATTTACCCCCGGCAAGTTTACTTTCCTCTAACATATTTCATGTAGTACCTAAAGCAAATAAATCTTTTTTCTTCTTCCCAGGAGATATACACCTATTAAAAATATTGAAAAGCAAACAAACAGTAGATATCAATTGCGTCTCATAAAATCTGTCGTAATATATAGGTGCACCACTAGTAGATTTGATAAATAGTGGTTTTAGGAGTGGAATTACCGGAAAAATTAAAATTGCAAAAGATCTCTATTCTGATTATTGCCAACTTTTTTCAAAATTTTTGAATCAATTAGGGCAAAAAGGATATATATATTTTTTCGAAAAGATAATTTATTCACAAACTGTCAATATATTCTCTGTAGAATTTATGGAACTCCTTAATATTAGTCCTAAACCTATAGCAAATAATAACTAACAGCTTCTTGCGGGTTTCGCCCTGTGTCAAAACTTTCGCTCGACGTTTCGCTGTTCATACTGACAGCTTCTTCAGGATAACTGAACTCAGTTCAGTTATCCTGAAGAAGCTGTCGAGCGAAAGTTTTGACACAGGGCGAAACCCGCAAGAAGCTGTTAGTTATAGTTACACCGGCCGTGAAAGCCTACGCAGTGCTATAGCAAATAACTTCCAAAATTTTATTGTTAAAGATTTATCCCCAACAGAAAAACACAAATATTTAATCTCCTACCTAAATGACTAACAAACTTTAATAAGTGGGAAGCAGTGATTAGGAGAGGCATTAAAAGACAGTTTCGAACTACAAAAAGTTAAACACAAGACTACAGACATTATGCAGAAAAAAACAGTTCTGTACATTATAGCTATTTCCTTATTGCTAGTAGGTATATACTTATATTGTAATTAAACGAATAAAAAACAAAAGACGTCAGACTGTAACGCACAGACACAAGCTAACGTCTTTTGCAGTCCAGCAAAGAATTTGAAGACTTACGAGGAAGACACCTTTGTTCTTTCCGATAGAAGATGTTGCAAAGTAAATCTAAAACAAGCTACCAGTTAAAATACCCTCTTAAGAAAATGTTGTTTCCACCTTTTTGAGTCATTATCATTCATCATAGGAATTAGGATGTTACAAACGTGTTCTGAATATGTTTTCTTTTATGTTTTATGTATCATATACTTCTTTGCCCCAACACTGAATGTCTGCCCCTCTAAAAATGAAGGAAGGAGAGGAGATATCTATTAGCCTGCCCATTTACTCCATCTGAATTGAGTAGGGTGGAGAGGAGCAGTGCTAATTCAGCAGTTATACTTTTCTGGATAATACAGACGTCTACTGCGTATACCAGGAAAGTCATCTCCGAATGTTTTTATCTCTGAAAAAGGGGAAAACACGTATCTATCCAGAAACTTTGTCTAAATGGGAGGAAGATGGGTAACGTACGTCAACGCTATGGAAAGAAATATCTCCGAATCATTAACAACACAGCACCATCAGAAGGAGGGAGAGGGGACGCTTCTTGGGAAACATCATGAAGAACGCTACTACCCACTTTGTTTGATATTAATTGTTAGTTTTTTATTCATTTATTTTTAAATCATTCAAATATTTAGATAATTTTTTGTTTGTTTTTATTTTAAAATTTTTAAGTAATGTTAAGATTTTAGGTGAACTTTCCATTTCTCTTTTCTAGTTTTGTAGAAAATAAGTAAATGTTACTGTTAAAAATGTTACTGTAAATACTACTGTTGATTGGGTAATCGAAGGAAATTTAGTAGATAAGTTAGATATAAGCAAATAGTGGAACTTTGGTGGCTGCACCCGAAAATTAAAGCTCAAGCATGCTGTAGCATATTTTTTTGTAAGGGAGGATAATGCCACGGAAAGTTCCACTACATAGAAATAAGTAAGGTTTAAGAAAAAGATAAAAATGTGTTCAAAGATGACAATCGGATTACCGGAACCTCGTCAGCGATTTGCGAGCATCGCGCTCGCGAGGGGATTGACATTCAGGTTGTGATCTCCGAAGAAGGTGTTTGTATTAATAAATTTAGTGTGATAGTATAAAGTGGTGTTTTAATAATTAACAACTGCGGCTCCACGGTAAGTGCCTTTTTAGTATTCCATAGTTATATATGTATTAAAGGACCAAACTCCCAACCCTTGGGGCGAAGGGGCTCGACAGTATAAATAGTTTAATAAAAAATTATTAACAAATTCATTAAATAAGCATTTAATGTTTTTAAGTTGCATTACTCCACAACGACATATGCATTTAGAAAACGAAATTTCAAATTAAAAGGTAATGTGGTTAAACACATTTAACTTAATGTAAACATATATTGAATAATAAGTAAGTAATGATAAACTTTCCGCCTTCTCTGTTCAATTCACAACAAGAAAGTTGACATATCTACCCATCGATATAATATTATAATTCTTTTCTAGTCTCATTTCTACTTAAGAAAAGAAACTCGGTGGTTTGCGGTTGATTTATCAAAACTTTGTTTGAACTTTCATAGTTTACAATTGCAATGACATGCAGCTCTACCGCATACTAAGCAGATAATGCACGATAATGAAGCCGTAACAAGTTTTGGAAAAGGAGAACCCCATTTATCAATAGCTTAAAAGCAGTTAAATAATTATGAATTAAAATGTAGCTCATCAACTTACTCGATATCATCATCTGGCACTTTAGCTTTGGTATTTCTAGTAACGTTGGAGTAACAGCATTTAATTGGTTTTTTGCTATACGATTTCGCAGCCTTCTGGTCCATGCGTAAGATCGCGTTGGTATCATTTTTTTGGACGTATGTAAGCAGGTTGTACTTGCTGCAAGATACATAAGACTCTTTCTTGTAATACGGCTTAATTTCTTCATTCCAAGGATCCAAGTTTGGAATCATACATTTTGACGAATACACCAAGTAATCTGTAATGAATATAATAAAATAACTATCATAACTATTCAAATCGGAAAAACATTAAAAACCATTCTCGAAACTGCTGCCAAACTTATCAAACTTTGTATGAGTAGTGCAAATTGCCTGTCAGAATAGGTCATCTCGGTAACAGTAAGGAAAAGCAAAAAACGAGTCGCCAAGTCTATCTTTTATTTCGAGATATGCTCAATAGCAAAAAGAAAAATTAGTCATATTTTTTGGTTTTTGAGTTATTCCCAAAAATTGAGTATTTTTTTTTACTTTTCAAGAATTGCTAATAACTTTCTTAAAAATTAACGATATAAAGAAACCGTTTAATATTATTAAGGCACTTCTTATTAGTAGAATCGGCTACTTAAATTAGATTTTATTTATGCATTCGCTTTTTGGCTTGCATGAAGTTGAGTTTTTTTTTAATGAAAATAGTAGTAGACGGTGATACAGTTACAGAGGATATTTTTTCTGTTTTGAAAAACATATTATTTATGTGGTTCATTTCTAGTTATCTAACAAAATTTGAAAAGAACTAATATTATTTTGAACTTAATATATTACTAATTTGTAATCAATTTATCTTGTTGTTGCTTGAGGATGCTTTCAAGATAGAGCGAAACATGTTGCAAAAAATATAATTTAATAAACACATAGATTAGATGAAACAATATTTTATTCTCATCTTTATATTAAATTAATTATTTGCTTGTATCTTTTAGTGCACGGTGAAAAATATGTTATATAAGAAAATGTCTAACTAGAACGTAATGTACAAATAACACACTAATAAACATGTCTTTCTTGTAAACAAGGTGAGTAGAAAATACCGGTAATATTGGAAATTATTCATTAAATATTAGATTGTATTGTAACACTAACCTAATAATAAACATTTGTTGACAATAACAAGAAAGTGTTTTATCTTCAATATAAAGTAATGTGTTGCAATTTGTAAACTTTGCTGTGCTCTGCTGTCTTTAATCTCCTGATGCCGTAATGCGTACATATGTGCTAGGCTACTACTATATGGGAGAAGCTCCATCTTTATGACAATTTCTGTAGCACATACAGGGTGTTTCACACCACTCGCCCACTATCTTTTTCTCGTGATCTAATGCGGCTAGACTAATGCGATAAAAAGATTAATAACAAAATCCCACCTAAAGAATCATTCGAAAATATTTTTAACTTCCGGAAACGTTCCATTACACCGTTAGTGGATAGCAATTTTCTTATTTTGAATGGAATCATATGTTTTTTCTTACTTGAATGAATTCTACAGATTATTTGAATACAATTTTCACTAATGTTCTCTATCCCTAAATTTAACCCCTCTTGAGATATTTACGATTTTGTCAAAATTTTGACATTTTCATCTCTTTTGAAAACATACCATATTATGTTAACCATTAAAGATAATGATGTCATTTTGTGGTCATTAAGAACTCGCCATACGCTCACATGGCTAATGTCTGACTCTCGTACTATATTGGGAGTGCTTGTTTGAGGATTAACTACAACTGTCCCCAAAACATCAGCTATTCTCTCATTTCTATCATGCAATTGAATTAATGAAAAAAAATTGCCTGCCCTTGTTGTGGTTTTTGCGCGCATTTCCTGTTTGATGCACACAGAGAGCTAACCGAGAGAATAGCTTATGTGTAAACTAGCATCGCTCTAGATACCTTTCGGCAAACACACGCGCTGTAATCGCCATATTTTTTGACATTCACCTATAATCATCAACATGTCGAATGCTTCCGCATTTGAGAATGCCATGTTAAAAAAATAACTCATTAAACATTAAACTTAAACTACAAAAAATAACAAAATAACGCGTAATAATAAAGCAAACAATAACAAAGAACCACTAATAATGAAAATTCGACTATAATAAGGAAATTAGGAAAGACAAGTTTGACACTTCTAGATCTGAAACTGACATGACAACGCTATTGCTTTGATAACTGTGAAACTTTCACAGCCCACTGCAAGAAATGTACTAAAATTTTCATAGCCGAGTAAATAATGGTCGATATCTTGAAAACTACTAGAAATAGGTATATGCATTCTTTACACCTATCGATTGAGAATTTATTTCTACATTGAATGGCATAATTAGGAATATAATGTTACATTTACACATTGTGCTGTTATTCATTCATTAAAAAGTACATATATCGAATAGAATATGAGAAATAACCGTGTAAATTATTAATTAAATAACTGGTACGACTCACTGACAAGTATTTTCACCGTATTATTATCTTTCATCAAGCGTTTGTGAATATGTAAATAGTACCATGTTACTGTACCTGTAATATATATTGTACTTTGTAGACATTAATTTTAAAATATTGTGATTGAAACTTCAGTATTATAATGAAGATAACCTTTTTTTAATGAATTTGAGCTGCGCAGTGTATCAATTAAGTAATATGCCAAATGTTGATTGTATATTTGTAAATACAGGTGTAGTTTTAATATCTAAAATATTGCTCTCTCTGTCTTAAGTATCTTTTATCTTTGTTGTCTGGATTAATTTCTTCTCAAACACCTTGATAAAGTTGTACTTTGTGTAAGTCTAGTATATAGAGATCTGGATTTAAGAAAACGAAAATTGTATGTTACAAGATGCCAATTAATAAATGAAAATCAGGTTTGCCGTTGTATAGTTTACTTTTTCTAATAGCATATTGATATCTTCTATATTATATTACATTCTTAGGGGATAAGTACATGTAAAACCAAAAACTACTACAAAAATATTTTATTTAAATATTGTGTTACGTGTTTCAGACATTATCACATAATAAAAGTTTGGTAAAATATTTTCTACATAGTACAATAAAAATAATGAGATCGGCTGTTATCTAATATAACAAAATAATTGCCAAACAGTAGAGGACTACTGTATGATAAAGAGAACATATCTATATTATCAATATAGTATAACACTGGAAAGTCTTTGGCACACAAGGATATCATCTTTGTGTTTTATAGTATCTTATTACAGGAATAGGTATATAAAACATTCACACGCACAATATTTCAATTGCTACCATTTGGTATAGAAAAGGGCACCTATCTTCTTACAAATGATAACTTAGCAATTTATCTCCAACGAAAGCGCCTTTTGAAGCCTTAGTTTCAGTAGTTTAAATCTTACCATGCCGGCAGCAATCCACAAATTAAAAATTCTATAAAGCAGCCAACAATAACACCTAATAATTACAAGAGGAAATTGGTACGGACAACTATTTTTCTTGGGTACTAGTCAAATGACATCATTATCTTTAATGGTTTGCAAAATATGGTACGTTTTCGAAAGAGGTGAAAACGTCAAAATATTGACAAAATCGTAGATATCTCAAAAACGGTTGAATTTAGGGACAGAGAACTTTAGAGAAAATTGTATTCAAATAATCTGTAGAATTTATTAAGATAAGAAAAAACATATAATTCCATTTAAAATAAGAAAATGCCTATCCACTTCCGGCGTAATGGAACGTTTCCGGAAGTTAAAAATTATTTCGCACATGATTCTTTAAGTGAGGTTTTGTTATTAATTTTTTTGTCGCATTAGTCTAGCTGCAATAGATCGCGAGAAAAAGATAGTGGACGAGCGGTCTGAAACAGCCTGTATATTTAACGTATTTACATATAGTAGCAAATATGTTAAATATATATGCATTACAGAAACTGTCGTAAAGATGGCGCTTCTCCAATATTCCAACAATAATGCATATCAACATAAATAGCATGACACACACGGTTACCAAATATTAATCTGGTAGATTTATTAGATAAACATCTTTTAGAAGCCGTGAGTATTAAAATGACTTTTCCGCCATCACAGTGTGGCAACTTGATGCTTACGATCAATCACCACAGGTAGACAACTAGTAGTGTTGCATATGTTTTTCAGCACGCATATAGAATATACTCTAAACGAGAATGCCAAGAAATTTCTATGCTTTTCGCATAGGAGCAAAGAAAAATAAAGGAGAAAACAAACCTAACCTTGTCTAAATAACTTTTAATTATTCATAATTATTATTAATTTTTTTCTTGATATCTTGATTATTTTGGAAATTTTGAATATGTAGCCTTGTTTTCAATACTGCGCCTTTTACCCATTTTCGACTGGTGGTAAGCGGTGCTGGGGTAGACGAAAGAACAACACTCTCTCTAAGTACGCCATTACCTACTATGATTTACATTAAAAAAAATAACCTTATGTTGCAGGCCGAAAGCGAATGTATAAAATGAAAATCTAATTTAGCTGGTCGATTCTACTAGCGTTTCAATATATAAAAACAATTTCTTCGTATCATTAAAGACAAACTGGTGATCAAAAGTCGAAAACTTTACAATTGGCTATTACTCAAAAACAAAATATAACAAAAATATAACAATATGTTTGTTTTCACCATTGAGTATATCTCGTAAAAGGAGATCGAAAGACGATCACTCATTTTTTTCTATCTTCTACGGTTATCAAGAGCCTTATTCCGACAAGCAATTTGAATCACCGGTATATTGCATGATTTGTATAAATAATTGTTTTGCTCACCTTTATTTTCAATGAATGTTTGATTTATCACGACTTCTCCTGGCCAAATTCTGACAGTCTGCGGCAGGTATAAGAATGTGAAGAAAACAAAATTTCCGAAAAGGAAAATACAAACGTAATATTTACTTGACCATGGTCTCCAAATTTCCATTTCATTTTATAAGCCTGTAACAAAGCGTTTTCATGTTACTACACATCGACGTAATTCAATTGAATGTAAGATAAATGTGGATCATGTTACCATAATGTTTGTTAAAAGCGAATATGCACAATAACATATTTAATTACAATTCATTGTCATACCACAATAGATGTACATCAGAAAATTTAAAAACGTAAAACACCGAAGTAAAACAGTCTCCAAAAAAAAAATATTCCTTATTTTATTGCAATATCCAAAAGGGATGAAGGAACCAATTTTCCTATACTATAGAAACAAATATTACAACATACACAGGGAAAACTAGATAATAAATAATAGTGATGGCAAACTTTATAATAGATCTCCTCATATAAGTAGTAGAATATTGATGAATATTGGGTATTAAATAATGTATTGTTACTGACACATTGTCAGTTATTATATTTCTAATATATACGTGGTAATATCTATTTTTCTCTGTGTAATTTCAAGCGCATACATTTACATTAAAATTTTAATTTATTAAGGACTCACGGCATTTTCTTGGAGCAATTGAAACAAATACGGTAGTCTCCATGAAAAAATTCAGCAAGCATTTGACGTTAAGAGCTTCAGACTGCTACTCCGCCGAGCGCGAAAGCTTCTACCTCAATATCAATGATTGCGATTCTGCGTAGATTGCACACTTGATAAGTCCCGATTCAATAGAAAATGATTATCGAAATACCCCTACAAGAAACAACGTGGTTTGGTTAATAATTTATGAGTGAGCATTCAAGTTTTTATATTTCCTTGGTTGGTGGGTTATTGATTTTTAATAAGTCTAACAAATTGAAGTAAAGTAAATATTGTGAAGGTGAAATAAAAATTTATATGTTGATGTGGGGGATAGTGGTATAGATGTGGGGAATAGCTAGAAATTCAGATTTTCTTTTAGTTTTGCAGAGTTCTACTCGTAGTAGTATCGTTCTACAAGACTTAGGCAAAGCAATAAGTAAAAAAGATTGCTATGTAAAGTCAAATACGCACGCAACTTCTGCCCTTCCTTCTATAGAGGTTTTTTCTCAGTTACAAACCCTTATAATAGTTTAAAATCAGTTCAGTATTTAATATTATTTTATTTAATTTTATTTCACGACATGTTTTGATCACAGATCATCTTCGGGTGAAAATTGTCAACTGTTTTTCAGAGAATTTTAAATAAATTAAATAATAATACAATAACAAAAACACGTTAAAATCTTGTTGACCACAAGAGATTAAGCAACGGAATAACTTTATAACAGTATGGTTACGTTGGAAATAACCACAAAGATTGTACCTAATAATATGCTCTAGCCATCGTTACACAATTTTATCAGTGGTTGGCTGATAAATTAGTGCCACCGCAAAATTGGTACCCTTTTACATATAGCAACACATACCAATATTTTCTATCGCATTTACTACCAATTAACTAACAATAACTATACCATTGGCAATTGACAAAATATAATATGAATTCAAAAATGTAATAAATAAAATTACAAATAATTTTGAATATGTGATATCAAATGTATAAATACTAGTTTTAAATTCAAATAGAGAGTGCGGCAAAACTCTTTCTCTCTCTCTCTAATTTAAAGGTTGAATAAAAAACAGATGGTATAAATTAACGAAACTGTATTAACATCAATAGAATCTACAGAATGGGAAGTAATGTTACATATTTTACAAGTTTCATTTTTTTGAACAGTATATCGCTTAAGTGTTTTTTTTCGTTATCAATGCATCGCCGAATGCGAGTTCGGAAGTTCGCCATGTCGTAGAGCTGGTAGAGTCCTCGGTCGATGCTTGTAAACCTTAGCCAACTTTCAGCCAGGTCTGGAGATCGTGATGGCAAAACTCGGATCGAACAAACTCGAAATGCTTCAGACCTTTATGGCACCAAAACTCAATGCACTGCAGATTCAACAAAATGTGTGGTTTCAGCTGAACATGGCCACTGCTCATACAAGCAGGAAGTTTCTTTAAGAGCTGTTCCTAGCACGCTTGATGTCTTTGGGTGAAGACATCCTCTAGCCAGCATAACATCCAGATCTTACCACCTGTTATTTTTTTCTATGGGAGTTTCTTAAAGCCCAAGTTTACAAATATCGGCTGGGCACTCTGTCAGCCCTACGACAAATGATACAAGAAGAGATTTCTCGTATTCCTATTTCTCTCATGTTATAAGCTCATTGTTCAGAAAGGCGCGCGAATTACTATTCAGTTGTATGTAAAATTGTCATTTTATCGGTACGCTCATGTATTTCCGCTGCAAGAGTTTTTCCATCGTGTGTTTATCTGATTCTCATTGTTCCAATCGGGTAATTTAATTTCTGCACGCTCGTTCTCTATAAGATATTGATTATTTCTAGGAGCTACAACGGTAAGCATACGCAATATATGCAACGAGCAAACGAAAGCGTTTTAATCCAGTATTGATATACACTTTTAATAGTCCTCCTATTCCGGTCACGCTTTGGGCCTAACCAGCGTTCTCCACTGCTTATTACTATGATTTAATTAACAAAGTGAACATTATTAAAAAAAAAGAAAGATTAAGCCAATCAAAATTGCAATTAATTTAATTCAATTATAATGTTAAAATACCGTTCCCCAAATCTAACCCTCTCCAGTTTTCCAACTTATGCACTGATCTAAACATTATTATAGCAAAGTTTTATACCCATGTAGTAGCAAAAAGGTTAAATGTATAATTACCGTAAAGATGGTAGCTTTCCTATTTTGCTACAGTAACAATGCATATTCGGGTACATTCGGATACATGGTAAACACGGCTATGAAATATTTATCTATATACCAAGTGAATATCTCATAGGAACTGTAATCACTGTGCAAGGATTGCAAGCTTTTTACAGTGAGAAATTAACAAATTAATGTATTTCTGCTATTACCTGTAATGATTAGGAGGAATTTTTCTCCTCACGCAGGATTCGAACCCATATCCTCCCGTTCACCGGACGAGTGCTTTACCGATTAAGCTAAGAGAAAATGTAATTTCGTACGTTTAACCGAACATATGTCGATATCAGATCTTGAAAGGCCGGCAAATATGCAAGGAATGCAAGCTTTTTACAGTGAGAAATTAACAAATTAATGTTTACATTAATGAAATACATTGCTTTGTAATATTTTTTTTTATATAATTGCGGGAGCCCTCTGACATGGAGACTCCGGAAACCCTGCAGTCTCTTGGATTTTTGTATTTGGTTTCCCATTTCTTTCACCCACTGTATTATATCAGTCATTCCAGTATCCTAATACCCTGCATTAATTAAGCCCGGCTGATGGCTCTCAGAATAAGGTTTTCGTGATTTTCCTCACTCCTTGGCGAATGCTGAGAGACAAACATCCTAAGTCGCTCCACGGGCGCATGCGTAATTATAGCTTAAGGCTGAGCCAGTTCCCTTGTAATTGTGAAAGCTGTTGGGGGATGCCAAGGCATGAATTATTATTGTCATTAATCTGTACAGGTCTTTAACTGGTTGATTGAAGTAATTCTCTGGGTTCATTGTTGGTTTACAAAAAATACTTATTAGTCCAGAGCCTTCATACAGAATGTGGTAAGCGTTCTCTGTCATCCATTATACAGTCTGCAGTTGGTGTCTCTAGTGTTCATCCCAATTTTCTATAGGTGTCCTTTCAGTGTACAGTGTTGAGACCCGTTACGATGCGAAGATGATCCTACTGAGCTGCAGTAGTTCTTCAGCTTTTTGATGGTCTCTTAATAAAAGTGCTACTATAAATTTGTCTGGTTATATTATTCCAGTGTTCTATGTGTTTCTCTTCGACCCAGCTTCTTATCTGCTCTCGTGTTGTGTTTTTGCACTCCAGAACAGGATTCTGGGTCTCTATCCAAGCCGATAATCGTTTTGTCTTCAACTCATCGACCTTTTCGTTTACTTCGATTGCTGAATGTCTGGGCACCTACAGCAAAGTGACTTTATGGCCGTCTGTCATACTATTTAGTTCTCGAATACATTACCAAACCGGTCTTGATTGTATCTCAGGATTCGCTGATGCAATATAGATCCACTTATTTTCATAAGCCCTCTGATTCCTTTCAGTTACACAATGCAATATTACGTATGCCTCTGCGTCAAAGACCGTGACATTTTCTAATGGAAGGGTGATCCAATCGTGATTTCCAGTTCGACATTTCTGTTAGAAAAATATGTTGAAATCGTGTTGTCTGATTTTACTACCAATACGTTGCCTTTGATAAACTATATTATTGTATCCCTCCCAATCCTGCACCTTTGTCAACCATAGAGATGCATGTGATGGTGATCATTGGTTTGACGACCGTGTGTGTCCAGTATATCATATTAGGTCTTAAACTCAATGTTTTTTTTCCTGGGCTCTTCTAATTAACATGAGTGTTGTGTCCCCTTAGTTTGTTTAAATCCCTCCTTTTCGTGAATGCTATTGTGGTCGTTTTGAAGGAAGTGATATTTGGATCATCTTCCTCGTTCCATGCTTGCTTGTACAGCGCGTAGAGCGTTTAGTATTTTGTCCCACACTACATTGTTGAACATCTACATACTCCAAAATTTTATGGCCTTCATTTCCAGCTTTTGTTGTCCTGAATGAATTGGTTTTTCGGTGTACTCTTTTGTAACATAATTGAGTAAATGCCATCTGATCCGACTTTTATTGTGAGAAAAAAACAACAACAATGTTTCACAGTAAGAAACGTCTTTTTGCGCTTTAGAAAAACAACGTGTTTGACATCCCTATATAGTACTGTATAATATGATAAGTACCGTGGTTCATCAGAAACTAATTATGAAATAGATTTGACCGCCTGGAAAAGAACGTCTGAAATTTTTCAGCCTAGTCCTCTCCGTCCGGCTAAAATGGTGTGCGTAACAGGTTCGGACCTCTGGTCACCACGTATCCCACAACTCGCGTGTGCGGTACATAAATTATAAACACGTGACTTGATTCGGTATAGTTTGAACGAATAATCAATAACGTGTATAATTGGTACCCAAGAATTTCAATTACGAAAATTACAACCAAAAAATATATATGCTTTCGATTTCTCTTATACTTGTGTATATTTTTTATTTAGAAATTTCTTAATTCTGTATGAGTGCTTGTTAAATAAAGGTTACACTGTAATAATAATTTGAGTACTTTTAATAAATAACATTGAAATCTTACATTTAGCGCACATATGCTATACATCTGTGGTAGAATGAAATCTAGAAGCGCTTCCGGAACCAATAATTTCTTCTTTTCGTCGGAGACGACGCTGTTATACCAATAATGAATATTTTTCGTGTTTATCTTTTTCTATTCATATATAAACATAATATGTATCAATCAGAAAACACGAAGCCTAAGATAGCGTTCCTAAGAACAAAAAGGAATTGATTACTGCATTTGTAACAATTACTTATTAAAGTACCGTTAAAAAGCATTAATACTTGAATTAAATTACAACTGTTTTTTTTTAAAAATGCTCCTCCAAGTATCAAATATTTATAAAAAGTTATTTTTCTTCAATTAAATGAATTCAATAGCTATTGTTTATTTATTTTTATTAAATTTTATAACTACATTCCTTAAAAAGATACAAATACAAAGTATGTATATACTGCTCTGGTTACCACAGCAGAATGCCCAAAATATTAATTTTCAACTAAATTAATATCTATACAAAATGCAATATAATATAATTTTGATTTAATGGAGATATTTAATTTTTCAGATTTTAATAAAGTTTTATTACAATATTCTTTGTTTTATTACATTTCAGCAACCTCTCTGTTATTTCTTTAAGTATTGTGACCAGTGACCTTTATCTGCTAGATATACAGGGTGATTCTCAATATATGCGACAAACTTTAAGAGCTGATTCCTGAGGTTATTTTGATCATAAAAGTTCGTATGAGTATATGTCCTAAACGGTTTGGTTTTAAAGTTATTGAATGTTTAATAATAAATTATAAACTATGACTAACACGATATAATATCACAGTTGGTTCTTCAAAAACTATTGTGTTGAGAGGTAATTGTTTATTTGTCATTTCAATGTTTGTCAATAGTTGTCAGAGTATTCATTCAGTTTATTGCCAGTTTCTGTTTTCTAAAATGAATTACACGAATGCTGAGATGTGTGATGCATTTCGTTTACGGTCTTGCCAATGGAAATTCATGTGCTGCTAGACGTTTTTATGAAGAACGATACCCGAACCGTATCATCCCGCATCATTCAATATTTGCCCGTCTTCACCAACGTCTTAGTGAAACGGGAAATTTTAAAAAACGAACGACTGAAAACGGGCACCCCTCTACAGTGAGAACTTGTAGTTGAAGAAATGGTACTAAATGAAATTGAGGAACATCCTACTACAAACACCAGAAAAATTGCGTTTGCTTTAAACATTAGTCAGGCCACAGTTTGGAGAATATTGAAAGATCAACTGTTGTATCCATATCACATTCAACGGGTGCAGGCACTTTTGCCGGCAGATTTTCCGCAAAGAGTGGCTTTTTGTCAATGGATGCAACACAAAATCGCACAAAATCCTCACTATTTGGCTCAAATATTCTTCACCGACGAGGCTATTTTCTCTAGAAACGCAATTATTAATTTTCATAATAATCACATATGGGTCAAAGAAAATCCGCACGAACTAGTGAATGCCCGTCATCAACATCAATTCTCTATCAATGTGTGGGCCGGAATTGTTAGAGATCACTTGATAGATCCACATTTTTTTACCGATGCGGTTAAATGGCGAGGTATAATCGCAATTTTCTTGAAGAGGAGCTACCACTACTGCTGGAAGAAGTTCCGTTGCAATTAAGACTACAAATGTATTTTATGCATGACGGTGCTCCAGCGCATTTTAGTTTAGTTGCTCGCGAGTTTTTGGACAATACCTACCCAGATCGATGGATAGGACGGGGAGGTCCACAACCATGGCCTTCTCGTTCCCCAGACTTAAATTCTTTGGACCTTTTTCTCTGGGGTCACCTTAAATCATTAGTTTATACGACTCCCATTGAAAATGTCGATGAACTGAGAAATAGTATTATCGCAGCTTTTCAAACAATTCGAAATACCCCTGGTATTTTAGAACGGACTCGCCAGTCAATACGACGGAGGATAGAAGCTTGTATTGCAGTTGGGGGCGGTCATTTTCAACAGTTAGTATAAGTTAATTTTGTTTTATTAATTATTTTGTTAATTTGTAATAAAACCATTAATTATGTTAACTTACTATTAAACATTGTACAACTTTAGAACTAAGCGATTTTGGACATATGTTCTTATGAGCTTTTATGATCAAAATAACCCCAGGAATCAGCGGTTAAAGTTTGTCGCATATATTGAGAATCACCCTGTATATAATTTATGCATCCTGAAGGCTTCTCGGGTTGTTTGAGGTGAGATTTTCGAAGTTACACTAATCGTGTAATAAAAAGAAAGTCTTAAAAGAAAAAAGTCTTATAATGTATTAAGAAACTAATAACATTCCCCTTTTGAAAGAATAATCGACTCCTTAATCACAGGTACGTACACAGTATGAAATTTTTTACGCTATTTAACACTAGAAATACACTAGCGTTTGTACAGGGAGGTCCACTCTATATAGTGTTAAAAAATGTACCCAAAGTTCAGTGTAACAGTAGTGTAAAAGGTACTCTTCAACAATGGTAAAAGTTTATACCTTCTAGTATACCATTATTAATTTAGTCTAACTTTTCCTACACTGAGAACGATTTCTTTGTCGTTAATAAATATGCATTAATCTTAAATTTTTCTTTTAAATAGTAGTAAAAAATGTGTTAGGTCCTATAAAAAGAATTAATAAAAACAAATAGTGATTCTATTAATTTAATACTGTAACATCCTCTATTCTGTAACAATTCAACTAAATTTGAATAGGACAGTAATTGCACGAAGATCTAACTAAAATTTCAAATTCTCATACAGTAAACCATACTAAATTATTATACGAATATACCAACTTAAATTACAGAATTATTCCTATCAGTTACAAAGAGAGGTGGTCATTATTTAATAGTAACCTCGAAGTTATCGTAATTAAAACACAGAATATTTTTTAAGTGTTTAAAATCAATTAAAAGCTACATAATATCTCTGTAAGTATGGATCGCTCTGTACATATTTGATTCAAAAATAAATAAAAAAACTGCTAAGTTGTATTAGTCACTGGTTTATAACATTTTACTTAAAGCGACGTTTCGACAAACATATGTCTTTTTCAAGCTTCGTAATTTTTTTTATAAGTGAACGTTAATATCAATTAAAATTGCAACTATCATTACTGTAGTAGATTAAATTTAACATTTAAATTAAAATTATAAACTTATTAAATGTAGTTGAAAGGATGGATAAAAATTGTGTGTGTTAATATGCGATTAACTAGACGGATACTGTTTCCGTATCACATATTAACGCACACAATTTTTATCCATCCTTTCAACTACATTTAATAAGTTTATAATTTTAATTTAAATGTTAAATTTAATCTACAACAATAATGATAGTTATAATTTCAATTGATATTGACGTTCACTTATAATTTTTTTTTACGAAGCTTGCAAAAGACATGTTTTATTTATTTAAATGTTAAATTTAATCTACAACGATATGATAGTCAATTTTAATTGAATATTGACGTAAGCTTATAAAATATAGCGATCTTGTCGAAATGTCGCTTTAAGTAAAATGTTATAAACCAGTGACTAATATAACTTGCTCAAATAGCCGTTTTTTTATTTATTGTTGAATAATATTTCTCTATTATAGGTAGGGGATTGTTGAGTAATATCTGGGTACAGGAAACTGCATCAACACATGTCCGGATCCAAGCAAAGAGGGGTCCAATTCGAATAAAAAAAGAGGAGCTTTACAAGTACTTTGTCAGAACTCCCGGGCTTCAGGAAAATTGTTGTTGGAATTTCCAAAAGGACGCTGCCGGTAAATTTAAATGTGATTTAAATTGTATCAAAATGTCGAAAAAAAAATTAATGGAACTGGAATATCACTGAATGTGTGGCATTAATTTGTAGGGGTGATCACCGTCTTCTCTCGTAGCCAAAGAGAAAAATGAGTAAATTTGAAATTTCTAAGAGTTATTTGAATTCAACTATTTATCGAATATAATAAATTCATAAATAATTTATGAATCAGTCAGCCAATTAATATTTAAACAAAGACTAAAATGGGGTTGAATGACGGTTAGTTTGCCAAAAGAAAGGAGCATAATCAATATATTAAATAAACATAAATAAAAAACAAATAATAAAATAATAAATTCCACGAACGCCCAATCTGTGCCTATTTACATTTAAATTCACAATAAAGTACAGATATAACTTTTCAATATTTTATAGCATTTTAGTTTGGTCTAGTTAATTATATGACTTATAAATAACAATTTCAATCATTCTTGTCAGAATTCCTATAGCTACTATATTTTTATAAATTTAGTAACACAATCAGCTTTAAATTAACTAAATTAGAT